>OY728153.1:1412794411-1413419411 GCA_963277665.1 Viscum album | reverse complement strand
TGGACCCAAGAGGTTCATATTTAATTTATAATGTCGTTTTTGGTCGAATTATAATTATCCAATAGAATTAGGACACGTGTTTCCATAATAATAATATCATTTTTATCCTTAATTACACTATTTACTTTTAACTGTGGTAAATAAAAGTAAACAGTTACTATTTACCAAAAATTATTTTCATCTTATTAAACCACATTTTTCATATTGATATCAACCATGTATATTGGATTTATAAAATTCCAATCATAGAATCTGTATAATTATGTTTTATGTGAATTTTCAAATTCACCAAGGATGTGGGTAAAAGAAAGTGAAAAGTTTAATAAAATTTTTATATATCTAAAATTATTATAAATTGAATACATTAAATTACGTTGAACATATATAGTTATTATGTATCTATTTTGACCTAAAAATTTTAAATAATATAAATAATTTTTTAAATAATTTTTTTTAAACAATAACTCAGTGTTTTTCTCACTATTCATCAAAAATTGAATGTTTTCAGAAAAATACCAAAAATTTACCCTAAGAATATTTTGATATTCCGAATCGAAAAATTAAGTCCATCATGAAAGATAAAATTTATAAAATTTCCAAAATTGGGTTTTACTATTCATAAAGTCTAGTTTGATTGGTTGTGGTTTGTTAGAACTCGAAGTTGTGTACAACACACACTACTATATTATTCAAAAATAAGCGTACCATAGAAATTTGGGGTGTTAAATTCTACCCTCCATTAAGAAAAATTTCCTTTGAAATATCTAAAATATTACTTCATAAAAAGACTCAGGTGGTTCTCCATCATAAGTTCCTCGAGTTCCCACGTTGCCTCTTCTATCTTATGGTTTCTCCATAGAACTTTTACTAGACGAGTCGTCCAGTTTCTCAACACTTGTTCTATTGTATCATTAATTTTTATAGGCTCTTAGAAATAAGATATATTGTGTTCTAGTTCTAATTCCTCATAAGAAAGTACATGTGTTTGGTTAGGAATGTATTTTCTCAATAGTGATACGTGGAATACATCATGAACTTTGGAGAGACTTGGCGGAATTGCCAGACAGTAAGCTACAACCCCAATTTTTTCTATAATTTCAAAAGGTCCGATGTACCTTGGACTCAATTTACCATTCATACCAAAACTTACAACACCCTTCCAAGGAGATACCTTCATGAAAACCTTATCTCCTACTTAAAATTCAAAATCCTTCCTTCAGTTATCGGCATAGATCTTCTGCCTACTTTGAGCTACTTTGATGTGGGTTTGGATTACCTTCACCTTTTCTATTGTTTCCTCCTCAAGTTATGGGCCAACAAGTTTTCTTTCACCAACATCATCCCAACAGGTTGGTGTGCGACATATCTTTCCTGATAACACTTCATATGGTGCCATCTGAATACTTTAATGGAAAATATTGTTATTGGAAAATTCTACAAGAGGTAAATATTAATCCCATAAACCTTGAAAGTCGAGTAAGCATGATCTCCACATGTCTTTTAAGGTTTTAATAGTCTTTTCTGATTGTCCATTAGTTTGAGGGTGGTAGGGAGTGCTCAAATGATGTTCAGTATCCAGGACTTTTTGAATACTTTTCCAGAATCTTTTTGTAAAAAGTGGATCACAATCAGAAACAATCGATAGGGGTACTCCATGAAGTCTCACAACTTGATTAATATATAGTCATTCTATACCTTCAAGTGGTAAATCTTCTCTTATAGCAGAAAATGTGCTGACATGGTAAGACGATCAACAATGACCCATATTGCTTCGTTCCTTTTATGAGTCTTTGGTAGTCCACTGAAAAATTACATAGTAATATTATCCCATTTCCACTCAGGTATAGGAAGAAGTTGCAAGACTCCTTCAGGACGTTGACTTCCAAATTTCACTTGTTGACAAACGATACATCAGGACACAAAATCAAGAATCTCCCTCTTCATGTTGTCCCACCATAAATGTTCCTTCAAATCACTATACATTTTGGTGCTCTTATGGCGTATAGAGAAATTGTAACTATGAGAATCATCAAATAATTCCCTTTTTAGATCAGGTATATTGGGAACACAAAGTCTCTTCCCAAATTTCAAAATTCCATCTTCAAACACAATGCCACTCAATCTCCCATCATTCCCAGCTTTAATCATCTTTTGAAACTCTTCATCACAAATATGAGAACTCTGTATCCTTTCTAGTAAAGTATAAGGGTTGGTGTCCTGAGAAGAAATTGTTTTGAACTTTGATTACATGATTGTTCACTTATTATATATTGTTCATTGTTCTGCATGACTATAATATAATAATATCTTGGAATATTTTCTACATTGATAAGGTCATGGCAGATCCCCGCTATCATGAGATCCGTGAAATGATATAACAATATTCTTAAATAAAGTTGTACGATTTGATGAAATACTATGATAGGACACGTAGTATACAGACTGTCATGTGAGAGTGCTCATAAGAACACGATACTCTCTCTCATGTAGTTCACACTTGGTAATCTCCAAGATGGGAGATTATGAGAATAGACCCTCCAGTAGCAGTTCTGCATGTCTTGGTGTCATCAGAAATTGACATCTATGAGCGTGTGTAATGGTAATTAGACTAGAATATTATCATTAACTCATGTCATGACTCACTCACTTATATTTACTAATGAAAACTCTCACACAGACAGTTGGAAGGAAGTAGGGTACGCTGGGTGAGTAACAAGTGACATGTTGTTAATGGATAAGTCGAGGAAGGATTAGTCCCTTTCATTTTTGGAAGATTATATCACGAACCTTTGATTGAAATAGAACTGTCGCATTCCATGTACATGGTGTCAACGACGAGTTTATTTCAAGAAGTTAATGAACGACAGATCAAGAATATATGTTTATGACACTTCCATGAAACCTACTTGATAAGATATCGATGTAAAGGGATTAACTTACATAGTATGCATTCGTATGAGGTGATATGTCAATGCAGCGTCGACTTCCTTCTCTTGGGTGCCTTGACCCATTTCTATACAGTAATCTTAGACTTTAGTCAATCTCGCCTAATTCCAATGAGAAAGAGGCCTAGAGGGTCACACACTAAGTGTATTCAAGTGTCTCAAGTAGAATAAAGATTATTCACAAACGTTGTTTAATAATTAATCATGGAAGCCTAAATCATTTTAATGATGGAGGAAGAAGTAAATGAAAAACAAGATATACATGACATGTATTAAAGATTACACTCCTTATACATTGAATGTACATGATGTGTAGTTTTCAATGAAAGACTAGTACACACCATGTATTTATTTATACACTCTGTGTAGTTCTTCGAGTCGGGATTTTGATGACATAATATTGTTTTAAATAAAATTTATTATAATCCGTGTGGGAGCATGTTAAGGAATTAATTATTAAACATGATGGTTTTAATAAGAGTCAATGAAATAAATAAAACATGTAAGGCATTTATTCATTGTCATAACTCTACAACCTCAATCCTGATTATAAATATCCTCACAACCCGAACTCTTTTCCAACACACAAGAGAATCATTGTGTGAAACTACTCTGGAGAATTCGTTCAAGGCTGAAAGAACATCTTCCACCAAGAACGCTCACAAGACTGAGATATATCCTCTTCTATCAGATCAAGACGATGTAGGGAGAATAATAAAAGCAATGTTTTCTCAACGCTAGCACCTAGAGACTCTATTGGTGAAGTCCCGAGATATTAGGTACACATGTGGATCACCGCTAGAAGAAGTCTACACTTGGATTATGTAACACAACGATGAATCACATCGAAACGTAATCAATAACATCAAGGAAGAAAGAAAAACCAAAAGGTATTTCTTTTAAATTGATTAAATTAATTATAATCAACCTGTAATGATCCTATATTGTGGTTCCATAACATTTCTTTTCGTTGTCCATTTTTTTGATTCGCTCTGTGGTGACTATAGTTTATCGTCGTATTGATCCCAAATTGATCATTGTTGATGAAAAAATGCCAAGTGGGCACATCCACCCACACGCTTCCACTGCTCCTAGATCCTTTAAATGGTATCAGAGGTAGGTTACAACAATGATTATAGTTATTTAATTTTCGTTGATAATTTACACATTTATATTTGATTCAATTCAAAATAAATCATTCTATAAATCTGAATAAATGAGATTTGTTCTTCCCCATTTGTTTCTCGATTCATATGAAATAAACGACCTTTTAATTTCAATTTTGATTAAAAAAAATTAGGATCTCATCCAGAGGAGCCTCACATTCTGTCTGTACAACACGGGAATACACGACGTGTAATTAAAACTACACTTCGTCTACATAGGTTCAATGAACCGGTAATGGTCTGCCATACCACACCGTGTGAATTGATTACACCTATGTATTTAATAGCCCATGTTGACCAGAATTAAAAGGTTCTTGGGAATCGAAATACACATCGTGTATTATGTAAAAACACGTCTTGTAGTCCGATCTGGCCCAAGTGAAACCGTGTACAAAAGAAAATCCGCGTACCACGTACACGGGATCGCCATCCCAGTTACCGTGTAATAATGAATTATAGGTCGTGTATGATTTATCTACATGTTGTGTACTCCAAAATTTCCAATGTATAGAGAACACACCAAATCCCCCAGTGTGTACTTTGGATAAAAGGTGAAAATACATACATGCCGTGTAGATATAAACTACACGCCATGTACTTTTAGAAATTTCACCAAGTTTCCTCCAAAAGTACAAAGACCTGTACAAGGAATATAGATGTGAATAATATCAAGGTAATTCAGAAAGGAATTTAATATAAATATTTGATTAATTATAAGATCATAATTAAATGAATTGAAGCGAGACTTATCTTGAATAAATAGAACGATTAAAATAATTTGAATTCTAAATATACGTAAATGTCGTTGCATGCTATGGATGATCATGAGCTAGACCAAAGACCCTTTGTATGTGTGTATGGTTTCAATTAAATTTATTTATATTTTTTGGCCTATGAGCCTTCTTCCAATAAAATTTATGGCATGTGTGCCCATGGTTTCTTTAATGTAAACCCATGTAATGGAGGATCTACCAAGCTAGAGGAGAGGATTCAAAACCCGAAGATGAGGTGAAACCAACCCAAGAAGATACAAAGATGAACAGGTGGGAGCTGTAAAACACGACCCATTGGTTCAAGGTGTTTTTCCCTAGGTCAGGGTTAGCTTATTAAACTTCTAGATAAGATAACCAATAGAAGCTCATGATCATACCATCTTATTTTATTTCTCTCTGATTGCATTATTTTTTAATTATGTATGTGTTGTTGCGATCACATAATTAATGAAATTAACAATCATGCAAAGATGAAATAAAATAAAAACCGGACTATAAGTAAACATTATCATAACACGGTTAATCACTTAAGTAAGCATGGCATAATATTAAAAATCATGTGATAATGCAGAACTACGCATAATGATTAAAATCCCTCAATACCATATTAAGTCAGACTAAGAATTTTTTTACATGATTAAGGGAAGGACTCAATAAAACTATGTTTTTGACCAACCCTTGTTAGGACACTTACTTTTATAAACGAATCCCTTAAAAAATGTTTCCGGTAGACTTATCCATATTACATCAAGATGAGTAGCCCTTGCTAGACATGGTGTAATATTGGAGGCAAGAGTTGAGGAAATCCAAGTCATGATTTCAGGATTGGGGAGTCCACTCAATAGATCAAGGAACTGTAAGCTCACAATTCGAAAAGACCTCGCTACCTAAATACCTTCAAATATCTTGACCAACCCTTGCCGGGGTTATGCGAAGGGGAATATGGATCATTTCCACTAGAATGTCAACGCAACTGGACATTCCATATTCAATGGTGGGGGCCATTGAGACTTGATAAAATAGTGGGAGACTTAATAAATTTTATTATTATTTATCATAAAATGTAATCAGGAAAGTACTGATAAATATTCTCTTTTAATTTGTTGAATCGAAATGAAAAACTCGGCAACCACATTTTCTTTGCGATCTATTTTTGATAAAGACAATATCATCACCGATAGTAACTTTCAAAAATGGTTTAGGCACCATTGGGTTATCCTACACCATGTATGAATGTTTTACGTGGTGGACTCATAACTTCATGATCCACCTTCCCACGGTGCAAGTGATGAAGATTTCTTGGTCTATGATCAACATTAGTGTGATGAACTCGGAGTTAAATGTTTGATGATATCATTAATGTCTAGTGATCTCATGAAGTCTCATGAAGACATGGATTCCTACAGCATGCTTGAGCACCTCCATGGTCGATACCAGGAGAGAGTAAGATAGGAAAGGTTTGAGATCTCCAAGTCTCTATTCTAGAGCAGGCTTGGAGAGGGTTCCCCAGCTGGTCCTCATGTATTCAATCTCATTGGCTACATTGAGTGCTTGGATGGTCTAGGTATTAAACTCCCCGAAGAACTTGGTATTGATCTCATTCTTTCAACACTCCCCCAAAGCTTCTCAAACTTTATTTTTGAACCTCAACATGAACAACATTGAGAAGTCTCTATCTGATCTTCTTATCCTTATTCACCAAGTCTACAATGACATAAAGCGTGAACAGCCTTCTGTCCTCATGGTGAATAAAAGGAAATGGAAGGGGGGAATATTTAAGCCCAAAGCTTCTTAAAATCCTTCCAAGAAAAGGAAGATCAAAGCGGAGGCAAGGGAACATGATGTTGTTTGTTTAGAATGTGGCAATAAGGTCTATTGAAAGAAAAACTACACCCAGACAAGGAAGCAAATGGATGCTTCAGGTGAATTTGTTATCGAATGCAATCTATCTATTTCTACTAATTGGGCATTAGATAACACTTTTGGTGCTCACATCTGTATCCAAATACAGGACCCAAGTAGATTTAGGATGATTGTTCAAGGGGAGGTAGATCTACGAGCAGCCAACGGAGCCAGACTTTCTATTGTAGCTATCGGGGACTACCACGTCACATTACCAACTGGAATGATCATGGTGTTAAATGGTTGTTATTATGTTACTTCTGTTACTAAAAACATTATTTCATTATCCAGATTAGATACTGATGGATTTATATTCATGTTTGGAAATGAATGTTGCTACTTCTATAAAGATAGAATTTGTTTTGGTAGGGCACATTTATATAACAGCCATTATGTGTTAGACTACACAAACCAAATAATGGAAATTGATGACAAAGTTAATTCAAATGACTCATACCACACCCATCTTTGGCATCACCGGCTAATCCATTTCAATGAGAAACATTTTACAAAATTACATCATGATGGGTATTTTGATTATTTTGAACTAAAACCACTTAGTGTATGTCATGCATGTCTATAAGGAAAAATGGCCAAAGCCCCAATTACTGGGAAAGGTGAAAGAGGTAAATAGCTTCTAGAATTAGATCACATACATGTGTGTGGAACATTTCTATTTGAAGCAAGGGGTGGGTTCTCATACATCATAATTTTTATTGATGATTTTAGTAGATATGGATATATCTAATTAATGAGGTATAAGTAAATTTCTTTTGATTGGTTCAATGAATACAAGAAAGAAGTTGAGAACCATCTTGGTAATAAGATTAAGAAAATCCACTCAGACCGAGGAGGAGAATATCTTAATCACGAATTCATTGATTTCTTATAGGTGTTTGGGATTCTATCTCAACTCACTCCTCCATATACACCTCAGTGGAATGGTGTAAGTGAAAGGAGGAACTGCACCCTCTTGGACATGGTGAGATCAATGATGAGTCATGCCAGTTTTCTATTATCAATTTTGGGATATGAATTACAAACAATATAACATATACTAAACAATGTACCGACTAAATTGATAAATGGTATTCCATACGAGTTATGGAGTGGATGCCAAGCCATGTTATAGAATTTACATGTGTTGGGTAGCGAAGCATTTTTTTAGGCCTCTTCCGGTAACGAACTTGCACCCTGAGGCTCAAAGTGTACATTTATAGGATATCCGAAGGAAAAAATGGGTTATTACCTATAAAACCCCTCAAAAAAATGTTACAGTGGCAAGACACACCATATTCCATGAGAGGGTGCCCATCTCCACAAGAGATAGTGGGAGCGAGATAGACTTCGATGAAGTCGAGGCTCAAGATACATAAGAGTTCGAACAAGAACAGATTCCACAAATCCCCATCAAAGAACAATCTATTCCAGAGACACAAGAACTGTGTAGGATCATGAGAGAGGTGAGAGAACTAGAACGATATTATTTTCTAATAACTGAGGATGATGACTCATTATTGGTTGACAATCATGATCATATTACCTACAAGGAAGCAGTTGAAGGAATAGACATTTCCAAGTGGCAAGAAGCCATGAATTCTGAAATGGATTCCATGTACCAAAATCAATTCTGTATTTTGGTAGATACTCCAGTTGATGTAAAGGCTATATGTAATAAATGGGTATTCAAGAAGAAACTGGACATGGAGGGGAAAGTTAGCACATATAAGGAATGACTAGTTGCAAGAGGTTTTAGACTGCATCAACGAATGGACTATGATGAAACCTTTTCACTGGTTTAGATGCTGAAATCCATTAGAATCCTATTGGCCATTACCTCTTACCATGAATTTGAAATTTTTCAAATGGATGTTAAAATAGCATTCCTTAATGGTAACCTTCGGGAAGATGTCTACATGACACAACCTGAAGGTTTTGTGACTCCAAAGTTTGCCAACAAGGTATGAAATTTGCATAAATACATTTATGTATTAAAGCAAGCATCAAGGTTATGGAACATTCATTTCGATGAAGCTATAATAGAATTTCTCTTTTTTAAGAATGATTGTGAGCTTTGTGTCTACAAGAGGTTGAGTGGAAGTTCAATCATTTTCCTAATAGTATATGTTGATGACATATTACTAATTGGAAATGAATTACATGTCTTACAGTCAGTTAAGGCATGGTTGCATATATGATTCTCCATGAAAGACTTGGGCGAGGCAGCATATATTCTAGGGATAATGATCCATCGTAATAGATCCAAGAGAATGTTGGGCCTGAGTCAAAGTACATACATTGACAATATACTGATGAGATTCAGTATAGAACAGTCCAAGAGGGGATTGTATCCATGGTCACATAGAATTCATCTTTCCAAGAAAATGTGTCCTCAGACACATGAGGAAAGAAAGAGAATGTAAAGGATCCCTTTCGGATACATGATTAGTTCAGTCCTGTGTGATATTCTATGTATGAGGCTAGATGTTGCTTATGCATTAAGTGCGGTAGGCAGATATCAAGATGATCCAAGAGACCTCCATTGGATGGAAGTGAAGAGTATCCTTAGGTATCTGAGGCGTAATAAGGAAATGTTTCTATTTTATGGAGGAGATGAGGAAATAGTCATCAAAGGACATGTAGATGCTAGTTTCTAGACTGATCAAGATGACATGAAGTAGCAGACTGGATAAATCATTAGTTTGAATAGAGGTGTAGTGAGCTGGAAGAGCTGAACGCAATATGTGGTGGTAGATTATACAGTGGAGTCCAATTATATCACAGCATATGAGGTAGCTAAAGAAGAATTATGTATGCGAAGCTTCATCCAAGAGTTAGATGTAGTACCGACCAGTAAAGATCCTATCATACTCTATTGTGATAATACTGCACCTGTGGCACTTTCAAAAGAGCCAAGGTCATATTAGCAGACAAAACACATTCTTCGGAAGTATCATCTCTTGAGGGATTTTTCTCAGAGAGGAGAAGTTGGAGTGAGCAGTATTTTCACGGAAGACAACAGGGCATACCCATTGACTAAAACCTTGACTCAGCAGAAACATGATAACCATGTGAGGTCTAGAGGACTAAAAGTCATAGGCAGTTGGCTCTAGTCTAAGTGGGATTTTGTTAGGGTTAGTGTCCTGAGAACCAAATTTTTTGTACTTTGACTTCATGATGGTTCACTTATTATATATTGTTCATTTTTCTGCATGACTATAATATATTATTGTCCTCGAATATTTGTTGCATTGATAAGGTAATGGAAAATCCCCGCTATGATGAGAACCTTGAAATACTATAACAATATTTTTAAAAAAAGTTTTATGGTTGGATGACATTCTATGATAGGACACATAGTATAAAGACCGTCATGTGTGAGTACTCGTAAGAAGACGAGACTCTCTCTCATGGAGTTCGCACATGGTAATCTCCATGATGAGAGATTATGAGAACATGCCCGCTAGTAGAAATTCCTCATGTCTTGGTTTCATCGGACATTTCTATCTACAAGCGTGTGTAATGGTCCATAGACAGTTCATGACCCACACACATAGATTTACTGATGAAAACCGTCACACAGACAGTTGGCAGGATGTAGGGTATGTTGGGTGTGTCACGAGTGACATGTTGTTAATGGATAAGTCGAGGAAGTGTTTGTCGCTTTCATTTATGGAAGTTGATATCTTGGCCCTTTGATTGAAATATAACTGTCACATTCCATGTCTATGGTGTAAACGACAAGTATATTTCATGAAGTCAAAGAACGATGGATCAATAATATAGGTTTCTGACACTTCCATGAAACCTGGCTGATGAGATATCAAGACAAAGGGATCAAATTACACAAGAAGAGTTCATATTAGGTGATACATAAATGTAGCATCAACATCTTTCTCTTGGGTACCTTGACCTGTTGCTAGACAGTAATCTTGGACTTTAGGCAAGCCCGACTAATGAAAATGAGAAAGAGGCCTAGGGGGTCACACACTAAGTGTATTCAAGTATCTCATGTAGAATAAAGATTATTCCCATTCATGGTTTAATAATTATTCAAGGTATCCTAAATCATTTTAATATTGGAGGAAGAAGGAAATGAAAGACAAGATATAAATGCCATGTATTAAAGAATACATGCTGTGTACAATGAATGTACATGCCTTGTCATTTTCAATGAAAAACATGTACACGGTGTGTATTTATTAATACACACTGTGTAGTTTTTACAGTCGGGATTTTGACGATATGATATTGTTTTATATATTATTTATTATAATCAGCGTGGCCGCATGTCAAGGAATTAATTATTCAACATTGGGGTTTTAAATAAGAGTCCATGAAATAAATAAAATGTGTAACACATTTATTTATTGTCATAACTCTACAACCTCAAACCTGATTATAAATATCCTCACAACCCCAACTATTTTCCAACACACAAGATAATCGTTGTGCACAACAAATCTAGATAATTATTTAAAGGACGAAAGAACCACTTCCTCCATGAATTCTCCCATGACGGAGATAGATCCTCTTCTATCGGATCAAGACGATCTAAGGAGGGCAACATAAGAAAATGTTTCTCCATGATAAAACCTGGAGACTCCATTGGTGATGTCCCGAGATACGAGGTACACGTGTTGATCACCACTAGAGGATGTCTACAGTTGACTTCTGCGATGCAATGATGAATCACATCATTACGTGATCAAGAACATCAATGAAGAAAGAACACCCAAATGGTATTTCTTTTAAATTTATTTAATTAATTATAATCAACCTATAATGATCCTACTTTGTGGTTCTAGGTCTTTTCATTTCATTGTCCATTTCTGGGATTCAATCCATGGAGACTGGCATTTATCATCGTATTGATCCCGGAATGATCATTGTTAATGGCAAAAATCCAAGTGGGCACATCCACTCATGTGCATCCGCTGCACCCGGAACCTTCATAAAGATGGTTTGGAAACCATTTGAAAAAGTACTAATGTTTCACCTTCCATGGTGATTCCCATATCCATCTTTACTAGATCTAGGTATATAGGATCCTTTTCAACTCTCATCTTGTTCAAAACTCCATGATCCTTTCTAGTCAATGAATCTTACACCTTATTTTCCTTCCCCGAGTGTTAGTGTATAGTGAAATCATAATCCTTGAGTAGTTCAAGACATCTCATTTGCCTCATGTTGCATTATTTATGTGAGAAAATATACTTTAATCTCTTGTGATCGGTATATATCTCACATATTTCATCATAGAGATAGTGTCTCCAAATATTCAAAGCAAATATTATAGCTTCTAACTCAATATCATGAGTAGGATAGTTTTTCCCATCAATTTTTAGTTGTTGTAATGTATAGGCAATAACCATATCATTTTGCATAAGGACACAACCACGTCCTTTCTTTGATGAATCACTATAAATAATGAACCCATCATTCCCCGATGGTAGAGTCAAGATATGATCATTGAATAATATTCTATTCAATTCTTCATAACACTCTTCACACTCTTTTTCCCAGACAAATTTAACCCCTTTTCGTGTGAGCTTTGTTAATGGGTTAGCCAACCGGGAAAATTTCTATAAGAAACGTCGATAATAACATCATAAACCAATAAAACCGTGTACCACAGTTACCATCATTTGTGCTGGAAATTCTTGGATTTCCTTGGTCTTTGAAGGATCAATAGAGATTCCATCCTTAGAGACAATATAGCCAAGAAAAAAAATCTCCTAGTGCCAGAATTCACACATGATAAAATTCCCATATAATTAGTGTCATCTAAGTGTCTTCAGGATAATCCATAAGTAATTTTCATAATCATCGTATCTTTTGGAGTATACCAAGATATCATCAACAAATACCACAACAAACTCATCAATATATGCCTTGAAAACTCTCTTCATTAGATCCATGTAGACAGAGTGTGCATTAGTCAACCCAAAATTCATTACGGTAACCTCGTAATGCCCGTATGTGGTTCAAAATGTTGTGTTCAGAATGTTTTCCTTATTCATGCACATCTGATGGTATTCAGATCAAAAGTCAATCGTTGAAAATTATTATGCTCCATGAATTTGGTCAAATAATTCATCAATGATAGGTAGGGGATACTTGTTATTTATTGTTATAGCATTGATCTCCTTGTAGTCAATGCACATCCTCATAGATCCATCTTTCTTCATAACAAAAATGGAAGGGTTTCTCCATGATGAAACACTAGGGAGATTAAATCCCATATTATTCAATTCCTCTAGTATTTTCTTTAGTTCCACTAATTCCATATTGGACATTCTATAAGGGGTCTTCGATATGGGCCTTGAACTAGGAATTAAATCAATGGAAAACCCAATTTCTCATTCTGGAGGATGTTCAGGTAATTCTTCTGGAAACACATCAACATATTATTTCACACAAGGTACATCCTTTATTTGAAAATTTATTTCCTCACCCGCAGTTATTTCACTATCTTCCTCCCCAATAATTGAATTTAGTTGAGCTACTGGGGGTGGATCTGGATAATAATTAGGTGGTGACGATTCTTCTCTAAAGATACGATGTTCTTTATCAACATCATCAAAAATCATAACCTCTTTCTTCTTAAAATAAATCTTTGAATCATGGTCCGAAAGCCTATCCACATATAGGATTATATGAAATTCAATCATAGGTATGATGATGAGATCAGCAGATAAAGAACATTTAGATGCTCTAATGGGAACAGATTCAGAAAACATTATTGCGATGATACTTTCCTTAGGATTTTTAATTGGCAAATCCATTGTAAAATCAAATTAGAAATATCTAATTCTCATTGAATATTTGGAAAATATTAAACAATGTGATGATCCAAAATCAAATAAAGAATTTTCTAAACTTGACGAAACTATTAAATTACCTACCACCACATCTTTCGGAGCTTCTACCTTAGCAGTAATGATATCATAAGTATGTCCTTGATCCCTTTTCCTTTTTTAAGGTATGTTCCCCTAATGCTTAGGAAATTCATTCTCATAATTCCCCATCTCCCTGGAATTGTAGCATTGAACATCAGTGGCTTCTTTCTTCCCCTTGCAATCACGAGCTTGGTGGCCTTTTTCACCACACTTGTAACAGACTCTCATTCCCTTCAAGAAAGTACATAGGTGTTTCTTTCTACATTTACTATAGAAACGATATTCAACTTTTTCCTTCTTCCCCTTATTTCCATTTCCAGATTTTTCAGTAGATCTATTCTTCACTTTCATTGCATTAAGGTCATAAGACATAGAGAATTGTTTTTCTGTCAGGATAGTACATGAGACAATGTCTTTGTATGTAGAGAAGGATTTTGAGACTAATGCTCGATGAAGAAATGGTTTTAACCCATCTAAGAAACGATCAATCTTAATTCTTGGGTTACATCTATATTTTTTAGAATGCCTTGCTAACCTTGTAAAGTTAGCCTCATACATTGCGACATTCTCATCCTCCTTTTTCCTCAGACTCGGAAATTGCCTTTCCATATCAGCTCGATGGTCACACAGAAATTACTTTTCTATCAAAATCTCTTTAAACTCCCTCCATTCCAAATTTGATACTTCATCATCTTCCGTTGTGTTTTGAATCAATGACCACCATTGATCAACATCTCCAGTGAGGTGGTAAACTAACATGACAACTTTTTCCCATTCACTACTCCCCAAGGTGTGGAATATTTTCACTAATGAATTTATCGATTTCTCAGCTACTAATGGATATTTACACCCATTTAATTTGGGTTGTTTTTTTCTCATGAAGTGATCTTACATTGATCCACCATGCTGTGGATCAGGGTGCTCCATATGGGTAAGGTTATTATTCATAACCTGAGTGAGTTGTCCTAGTATGGTGATATGCTGATCAGCACCAGTTGTATCACCAACTCCAATATAATTATCATGAGCAGGAGGGGAATCCCTACATATAGTTCATGAATTGATACAGTTTCCATTCGTTCCAGTGGGTTCCATTTCTAAACAATAGCATAAACTGTATTAGTTTATGAATCGAAATACATAATTACAAACTTCTAAAACACTTAACATAAACTGAACATTTTATGGATATAATCCATAATCATACAAAATTTTAATTGAGTAATTATATATTAATAAACCCTTAATAATGGGTTGTAATGAAAATGATAATTATCATAATCATATCCCATGAGAGTGTCGTAACCAAGAGTGCTACAAGGCTTGTTGTCGTGCACTAGTTCTCATCCGAGTCTAGCTCAAAGAGGTGTTTTTAGGTTTTACCCCTAGGTATATCTCTGCCAAATCGGCCACTACCTGCTTGTATCCAGATAGAGATGTATTCCTTGGAAAACTCACAAAATCTCTACAATACCAAAATTCTCATAATTTCGTCTATATTAATCCTTAAATTATATCTTTGGGTAATATGCTCTAATCAGAGTTTATCTAAATTGAGCTTCCACGGTTTGTACTAAACTTCCTATGAAACAGATTGTAATGCCCCATCCATTGTTACCCAGAGTCAATGAATTATTACATAACATTTTCATGATCACAAAAGATGAAGTCTTGAAAGATCAATTTGTTTTGTAGCCTTGGAAAAAACTCGATACATTTATAAGTATTACATTACAAGATAATGTGAAAAACAAACACAACATAGTCTCCATAGTCCACCATCATATCCCCTTAGACTATCAATGTAGGATAGTCGTTAAATACATCTTCTCACCCTAGGAAAAATAAAACATAGAAAGGAGTGAGCTCAGATACTTAGTAATGATAATAATATAGTGAAAACATTCATAAATAAACATAAACATTTAAGGAAATCTATAACTAAAACAAAAGCCTTTTAAACTTTATAATGATGGAATGCATAATGTCAGACTATCATAACCACATAGTCAACTCCGTGTTCCAAGACTACAAATCTGATTTTTTCAATGCCTTGTTTCAAGACACTAGTTTGTCTCATGAGACCGACCGATGCATCGAGAAGCTATAGAAGGCTCCACCGGTCACTTACTAAGTCCAATGCATTTCTCATATGAATAGGTTTAAACATAACATAATTATTCATATTAAAACTAGCATACGAAATGTCAATACCTTCTCCATAAACCATGAATGGTATAAAAATTACACATCCACAGTCAAGCATATCAAAAAACCTTCAATACAATATAGATGTTTTGTATCATAATAAATCAACTTCAAATAATCATAAAATCCATCCCAGAATGTTGACATAGATGAAATAAAAACTATTTGAGAGAAATATCTCTTTCTTGAAATCATATAAAAGTCACATAATTGTAAAAGAAACATTTAATTTGAAAATATTATTTTAACCTTGTAAGGGATGCTTTAATGATTTTATAATGGTGGAAAATAGTAGCACCATCCGTAAAAGTAAAAAAAGATATTCTTACAATAATTTTGTCGAAAAGGTTACAAAGGACCTTGTTTGGAAAACGATGGAAAGATCCCTTTCAAACAATTTTATAAAAATTCAAACAACTGAATAAATGAATTTAACCCATATTCTAGTAAATAGTTTAAAAAAATTTGGAATATCTTTTTTTGGAAACATGGATGGGGATGATAAAGAGCTCCTAGAAGATATTTACGTAAAAACTACCTCGGATAATAAAGAGATTGGGAAATTAACCCTTACCTTGTACTTTTATATGCTTTAAGGTATGTTAAACTCATATATAATGTTGATATAATTTTTATTAAATTATACAAGAATCATATACATTAATATGATATCATATATGATCTTTTACCAATTCTATGTTAATAATATCTTAGTATTATCGTTGTTTTGGTTGTTAACTGATTCGTTTTCCATTATATTATTTATTATGTGAGTCATATTTTTTATGGATGGGATTTATAATATTCATATCTATAATTTTATCATGTTTTTATTTTTATTTTTAATCATCTACTGAAAATTATTCTTGAATGGATATGATGGGGAATGAATCTCATCGCATTCGTGGAGACGGTTATCCGTACATATGCACGGGCGATAATATCATTCGATTGATATTATAATAATATATTATTGGATGGTATATCATATATAAAGAATTATTATCATGTTATATTTATTATATACATCAATTACACATCATTATTATACACATCTAAATAATAATGTATTGAATAACAGTTACACCATGACGTGGAGGCGGTAAGCCGTATGTACGCAGATATGGTGACATGTCATTAAAAAGATGTATAGGTTAATGAATGTGGTTGTACCATATTTATAATAACATCACAATATATAGAAGATTCATGAGTTTTTATTTAATAATGGAAAAAACCAAGGAAAAGGATGTGGAAGATGAAAGGAACTTGAAAGAGGTTATGAAATATTTACCTCTTCTTCGGGTTCCTCCATTTATTTGATCAAAATGACTCCTTAGGTTGGATTTCTGACCAAAGGAAGGAATCTATGATAAATGGAGGGAATTTTAGAGGGTATTTTTGTTAATGTTTTCCGAGACAAATGGTTTTCAAGGTGTTAATTATAGAGAACTTTGTGTGCCCATTTATAAGTGGCGTGAGGGGCACCTTAGGAAAATCTAGAAATATTATTTTATAATAAAATCATTTTCGGTTTCTAATGGCTCCAAAATGGATTATTTAAAGGATAAGGTAGAAATGGGTCAAAAAACACTCAACTAATATGTTTTAGTTAGGTTTGGGTCACTATATTAACATTATCTTTTAGATTTAACTCTTAGTTAAATAGTTTGACAGTTACCATGTCCCTTTGTATTGTTATATTATATGGTTAATAAACATACTATATACTTCTAAGAGAACCCCAAGTGGTTAATTAATGGTACACAAATAATTATATAAGTCCTTTTATTGAACCATAAATTTTTAGGAATAGAATATCATTTAATAAATAATATTTTTTTAAAACTGTTTTATGTCAAATTTGACCTTATTTGGCATTTTGATTTTTCAAAAATGATAAAAGCATTATTACTTAGAATAAAATTATAATAACCAACCATAATATTTCATTTTAACCTAGAGTTTTCATTTAATTTATAAAAAGTTTCATATTACATTTATTTGGATATTTATAATGTCAATTATTTTAATATTTCATTAATTAGGTAATTACTACATTATCATTGTTTCAAAAATAAATTATATTATTTAATGTATAAAAAATATAAATAAAATACCATTATATAGGAAATATTTTTTTTCTTTCTAATGAATATTTATTGTCAAATTTATCTTCTGTATAACCTTATATTAAAAATGTTTTAGTTATTAAACATTGATTTTAACTCTTTGAACTCTTCTTTAAATAAAATAATAACAAGTATCCTAATCTAATCCGAGTTGAAAAAAAGAGGTTCATATTATATTTATAAGGTTGTTTGGGTAAAATTATACTTATCCAATAGAATTATGAAATGTGTTTGGGTAATAATAATTTCATTTTAACCCTTAATTACCCTATTTACTTTTAACCGTGGTAAATAAAAGTAACAGGTTACTATTCACCAAAAAATATTTTCATCTTATTGAACCGCATTCTTCTTACTGATATCAACCATGTCCCTCGGATTTTTGAAATTCCACTCACAGAAGTGCTAAAATTATGTTTTATGTAAATTTCCAAATTAACCTAGGTGATGGGTAAAAGACGGTGAAAAGTTCAATGAAATATTTATATATCTAAAATTATTATAAACTCACTCCAATGAATTACATAGAACATATAAAGGTATTATTTATCTATTTTGACAGAAAATAAATTTATATAAAATAAATAATTATTGAAATAAAAATTTGGTTTTAAACAATAACTCAGTGTTTTTCTCACTGGTCATCAAAAATTGATTGTTTTCAAAAAAATACTTAAATTCACCCTAAGATATTTTCGATATTCCGAACAAAAAAATTATTTCCATTTTGAAATATAAAATTTATAATATTTCAAAAAGTTGGAATGACTATTCATAACTACTAGTTTGATTGGTTGTGGTGTGTTAGAACTCAAATTTGGGTACAACACACGCTACTATATTATTAAAAGAGAAGTGTACCGTGGAATCATGGGGTTTTACACAACAAGGTTTTACTCATGATGCATGTGCAATGGAGATTTACTCATGGACCTTGTGTAATGAGCCTTGGCTCATGATAATTCTTTGCTAAGTGTTGTTGCCACAATCCCATGTTATGATTATCATGCTTTATCATGCCATTATGTTTATTCTTATATGGTTCTCTAATGATATTCCTATTGTCTAACATGTATTGTATTCCTCATGTTAATCCATATTTATTCCCTTACTGGGCTTCATAGCTCACCCTTTTCTTATTCATGTCATCAGGTTATCCCATTCAATGATAAGTATGAGGGACTTTAGTGGTCATGTAATTGATGTTTTCAATAAAGATGTTGTATTTCATGTTTTAAGTTATTATGTAATGATCCTATGCCCCAAATAAATTATACCTTTCGATCTTATATGATATATAAATTGATGTTTATGTAATAAATTATGTCTAATTATATTTTAAAAGATCAGGGTTGTCATGGTTGGTATCAGAGGATAGGTTTAATTATTGTTGGTAATAGGATTAAAATACCTAGTAAAGCCTTAGAGACAGGACTAATTATTATAAAAACATCCATATGTTTTGGTGAGTATTGAGTAAGTTGTTTATCATGAAAATACATCCCTCTCTAGATAAGATCAAGTAGAGGCGGCTCTAGCACATATGTATCCAAGGGGTAAAACCCGAAATCACCGCTTTGCGCTAGACTCAAATGGGAATTGGTGCACAACAATGGGTCTTTTTTCAATATTGGTTATGACACCCCAGAGGGATATTCATCGGTAAATTCACAAGCTTAGAATGAAACATTATTAAGGGACTAAAAATTACCCTAAGAATATATGTTATAAAGTAGATCATGGATAACATAGATTGAAGACAATAGATTTATATGTTAAAGAACTAAAATTTAATTATAAGTCGTTAGTTTTTTTCTTGGATTAACCGTTATGTGATACCCCTAAATTTACTTTTATTCCATCCATTGGCCTGTAATAGGAGGACTCGGGCTAACAACTGATTTGAAGATCAATTTAATGACTGTACTAATGAGATGACCAATCCAATGAGAGAGAGAATCACGAAATTTGTCACTCTTCTCACTCATCTAACTCAATATTTGAATAGAAACATGGGTTACGAGGAAGGTTCAACCCCCCTAAGAGTAAACACGTCACTATCGAGAGCTTCATGAGACAAAGGTGAATTTGATCAATGGTGGACATTGATCAAAAATATGAAGCATGAGGAGGAGATCGAGGTGATGGAATGGAAGGGTTTCCAAAAGATGTTTTTCGAAAAATATTTTTTGCGCACCCTTCGGATTAAGATGAAAAGGGACTTCCTTTACCTAAAGAAAAAATGATGATGAATCTACTGGAGAATACGAGGAAAAATTCACATGGTTTTTATGATATTCTTACATAATTTCAATTACCCCAAAATTCAATGTTGACCACTTTTTTGGTGGGCTGAAACTTGGCATGTAGAAAGAACTGGCGATCCATGACTTCGACAGATATAAGGAAATTTTCTAATGTACCCCCATGGTAGAAATGGAGATTGTATAATCTCAAGGGTATCATGGGGATAAGAAGCCTAATGTGGAATTCAATGCTGGCAGTCCAATGGATAAATCCAACAGTGCTAAAAAGATCCAGCACCCCACTTTCCAATGGTGCAGAAAGAAGCAAACTATATATTTCTTGAAGGGGACGACTAAGTTTTTTAGGTGTGGAAGAGAAGGGAACCTAGATATTAACTATCAGCATGAAAGACTCTTGGATGCGACAGGGGATAGGAACACTCTGTTCAAGCATCAACATGTGGTTCATTGCAGAAACTCTAAAGAACTAGGGAATCTTGCAAATCAGCGCCCTATGATATGTGTTATTCGGAGGCAACCAACCACCTCGGAGGCAGCGAGGGTGAGCTTTTTCTGTCACTACTGCCACGGTGAACCCTGAAAATGAATTTTTCAAGGTAACATGAAGAAGAAGATCACAAAATATACATCAATGTGCCTGGTGTGTTATCATGTTGAGGCAGAGAGGCAGAATTATAAGGGGATGATGAAACCATTTCCCATACCAGAATGGAAATGGGAGAACATCACCATGGTCTTTGTCACCAGACATCTGAAGACATCCGAAGGAAACAATGCAATCTGGGTTGTTGTTGATCATATTACAAAGCTTTCACACTTCATTACTATTTGGGAGGATTTCTCATTGGATCAGCTGGCACGAATATCTCTCAAGGTATCCCAGAGTCGAAAGAAGAATTATGCAGATAACTATCGATGAGACCTCGAGCTTAAAGATGGAGACAATGTATTTCTATGCATATCTCTGTGGAAGAAGGTCTTGAGGTTTGGAAATAAAGGAAAGTTATGTCCAAGGTACATCAGCCCCTTTGAGTTTTTTGATCATGTCGGGACTATGTACTATCGACTATCACTTCCACCTACCATGGAAAAAGTAAATGATGACTTTCATGTATTACTCTTAAGGAAGTACATACTGGAACCTTCACATGTACTCTCTTCAGAGGTGGTACGGTTAGAGGATGACCTTTTTTATAAGGAGCAACTAGTAATGATGTTAGATCATAGAGGAAAAGTTCTATGATATAAGACAATGCCCTCGTGAAGGTGTTGTGGGAAAACCACAAGTTTGATGAAGCAACCTAGTAATTTGAGGAAATTATTAAGAAGAATTTCCCACATATGTTTTAGTGTGTGAAACAAAAATTTATAGGGTGATATTTTTAAGGGGGGAAGACAGTAACGACCCAAAATTTCATTAATGGAAATCCCTTATGATCTTAATAAATGTATCTTTATGTAAAATTTTTATATAAAATGTCAAATTATTTGGTTTTATGTTAATAATTGTGACTGTTGCTAATATAGACATTGAACAGTGATCACTTGATTAGTATAAATATAGGGCTGTAACAAGTCCAATTTACTCAGAAAAAAGAAGTGATGGCATCATCCAGTAGACGTGCCCCATTCAAAGCCCATTTTTCAGAGCTCGTAAAACAGGTGGAGTCATTGGTATTTGATCTTGACCAAGCCCAAGCTGAGCTTGAATATGTTAAGCTTGAGCGGGACTACCTACGAAAGAAATTGAAGTTGATAGAGATTACCACCCGAGAAATGATATCTGAGCCACCCAAAGAGTTGGTCACCATTCCTCACCTTACTCTTCGGTCTTATGTAGGTTTTATAAGGGGTTATGTAATAAGACATTTGAACTATGGTTATTTGCATTATTTTTTTATATAATAATGAATATACTTCCATTTTATTATTGTTACCATGTAAATAGTTTTTAAAGCTCAAATAGTATTTTTTAGTTAAAGTTCATCTAAAAAATATATTTTGATTAATTAATGGATTTTTTAATTAAATAATATTTTAATAAAAATATTATTATTATTATTATTAAATTAATTTTTATAAAATATAAATTATCGTATAATTTTATGAATATCATTGTAATTTTTATTAATATTTGAAAGTCATTTTGGTCAAAACCCGTGAAGTATCGATAAATTTATCTTTTTATATTAATGGTTAAAATTAAAATATTTATAAAATTATTTAGAAAATATAAATATTATTTCTAGAATTAGGACGTCGAAATTATCCAACGGTGAATTTTTCATAACCTTCTGAGAGTCAAATTTTTGGGTAAAAATTAAATACCAATTAAATATATAGTGTGTTTAATGAAATCATAATAACCAAATAGGGATGTAATAAAATACATAAAGCTTTATGTTCAGCCATTTTATGTTTTACCATTAAAATAATGTTGTTTTGGGTTTGTTTGAATTATTATAAAAATCATTAATGAGCCCTTAAAGACTTATTAAACATATTGTCTTTTTAAATTGTTTTCCTTGGGAGTGTGACTCACCTCCACATAAGCAACCCCATTATTTTAAGAAGTTATGACTTTGTAATTATAAATTATTGTTTTCCACTTCCCTTTTCCAAAACAACATGGGAAAAACCATTATGTGGTTTGTGGTTTGGATTATTCTAATGTTAAGTGTCCAAACCTAAATAATACAGAATTCCCTCACCTTTTCTATATAATCCCCCCCAAGATGCCACTTCCTCCGCACTAGAAGGATTTTTCGTTCATTAAACATCTTATTTACTCTCTCTAAAATAATCCAAAGGTTCCCCAAGCTCACAAGAAGCCTCTATCAAGCCTCTCTCAATCCATTGGAAGAACATTTCCATGTAAGGGTTTTTCTTCCTTTCTCATTTTTGTCCAATATTCTTTAAATTTTTATGCCCTGTTAATTTCAATTATAAATTTTTGGGTATGGTTTTTCACCTCCCCCATACTGCCCCTTTTATTTTTGAATAATGGGAGACCGAATTCTCTTTCATTAAATTCTTCCCATGTACTCCCGTTACTATACTGAAATTACGAAAGGATTTTCTCTCTCTTCATTTATATTCAAGCAATTATTTTGTATCAAGAATGAAAATTTCAATACATTTGTTGGTACATGTATCTATATGACCACCTTACTTTCCATTTCATGTAAATATGATGTGACACCCCTTTCTCTCTCATCAATCATTTGTATGAGTTCTTATGTCACGTTGTTACGTTGCCGAAATTGCACCACATTTTTTCAATCCAAAGTCACTGTGTAGAGAATACGATGGCCTTTTCTTTATCAAGGGTATTCATGTTTATGCACATTTAGTTATTTGTTAAAGAGTTTAATGTATGTATTCCACATGTTTTTATCGTGGAATAATTTATTATGTTAAATGATTCAATGATTCTTGATCCATGTGGAACACTTATGCATGAAATGAAATTTTTAAGAACGGTGCGCCCTTATAGAGATCCAATGCATTGGGTAATGTATAGTATCATGATACGTCTTGCACAATTGGTTTTTACTCATGATAATTCATGATCAATGAAAATTTTATCATGCTTAATGTTCAATGAGGATTTACTCGTGCTCCATTTATAATGAGCCTTGGGTCATGCTAATTCCATGTTAATTGTTGTTGCCACATTTCCATGTTATGACTATAATTCTTTATCATGACTTTATGTTTATGATTATATTTTACTATAATGATATACATATTGTCTAACATTTATTTTATTCCTTAGATTACTCCATTTTTATTCCCTTACTGGGCTTTATAACTCACCCTTTTCTTATATATGTTCTCAAGTTATCCCATGCAATGATAAGTACGAGGGAATGTAGTGGTCATGTATAATAAGTTTTCAATAAAGATGTTGTATTTACTATTTTAAGTTATTATGTAATGATCCTAAGCCCCTAATACACTATTCCTCTCGATCTTCTATGTTCTTTCATGTGACGTTTATGTATTAAATTATGTTTAATTATGTAATAAAAGATCTGTCTTGTCATAAAATTAAAGAAATAAAATAATACAATAAAATTATATTACTTTTAATATTTGAAGAAAAAATATTCGAATATTAGTTTAATTGAGTAAATAATATATAATAATTGCATATGAAAATAATATAATAATTTCACTAATAAAAATGTTAAATATATTAACTTATACAAATAAATTATTTCAGGAAACTATTGAGAATAGAATATAACATCTTTGTGTCCTTATGTAATTTTATTTCTAATAAAATAATGAAAACATTATTTTTTTTATTTTACTTACATAAAATATAATCATGATGATGGTAATTATAAAAAGGAAACAAAATAATGCACACCCACACACACACACACACACACACACACACACACATATATATATATATATATGTGTGTGTGTGTGTGAATTTTAAATGAATAAAGACTAACTATACACTTAAAATAAAATTAGTGCAACTGTTTGTGTAACCCACCATGTTTATATAGATGTTTTTTTTCATCTAATATTTATGTTTTGTTGATTTCTTGCATTTCACTAAACAATATTTCATTTCAAATGTCACCTAATTGGAATATATTATAGGAAACACTGACTTGTTGTATGTTACATGAAACACTAACGTTTCTTATGTAACACCCAACAAAGATTCTCTACGAAACAAAATTTTATTGTTATAATTATTTGAGCAAAATAATTATGACCTATTCATTGAACCTAGTAATAAGAATAGTAATAAATAAATTTCTTATATTTTTACAATGGTTTTATATCCTCGAATGACCGGAATGCCTTCAAATGTTTTATTATATGATAGAGCCCCCTTTTAAGGGAAAAAGGGGGTGGAAACCCAAAGACATCATGGACTTGAGACAATCACACTTGAATGATAAAACGATTATGTCACAAACCGTCCTCGGGGCCCGTGCCGTGACTACCCCAAGCCTGCCTTCTATAGGCCAGGGGCTGGCGACTAGCACCAAAGGCGTAAAATCCCAATAACTGGGAATGCATTGCCTTTATAAAAGAAAACAAGCACCACAGAGTACAAGTGGAAGAAAAACACTAAGCACAAAAGAAAAGCTGAAAAGTAAATGGGCCAGAATACATAACCAAAAGAAAGTACAACTACAACTGAACAAAAAGACAAACAGCTGGAAGAGGGAAGCATCTCCTGGGTCGTCCTCCTTGGGTCCTACCTGAAGCGCAGGTACAGATAGCGCAGCTCCTGGTCGTCCACCACGGATCCTACCTGAAGGGTAGGTAGAGATAGCCTCCTCCACGCTCTCGTCTGTCAACCTCATCTGTGAGTCGTCTCGTCGCGTAGTCCACCTCCGGGTACGGACTCGTCGTGTAGTCCACCTACGGGTACCGACTCGTCGTGTAGTCCACCTCCGGGTACCGTCCAGCTCTGCAAGACTCAACCACGATCAACACTGTCTGTCGTCTGCAACCAACACAACGTAGTGCGGGCATAGACCGTGCAGGGTTGAGTATAACGATACTCAGTAGGGACCCCGAGACCCTCAAGGTCTCACTAAAACCAAAAAGGATAACCACAAGAAGATTTCAACAGATAACCTCTACTTAGATATATGCTCATACATATACCTATGTTATCAAGTAACCCATCTCAATCATGAGTAAACACAAGGATTGTGAAATCAAAGGATAACCACTACCCAGGTATATGCCCATACATATACCTAAGTTATCAAGTGACTCATCTCAATCATGAGGAAACACAGAGGTCAAAAGTCTCAGCTCAAACCAGGATTTTCATTAACGAAACCGTAACTGCTGAAGAGAGCTCCGTCTCTGGAGTGTACAGTGGTCCTGTCACGACTCCAAGGTACTGATCACTAACCTAAAACTGCTGAGGTACTCCTCCTGTCGAGTACTGTGGGCCTGCCACCTCACACAGTAGTGCTTCCCGCCGGGGTCTGCCACCCAACACAGTAGTGCTCCCCCCTCATAGCCTACAGAGGTACTTCTCCTGTCGAGTACCGCGGGTCTTCCACCTCACATAGTAGTGCTCCTCCGCTATGGGTCTGCCACCTCACAAATTATTGCTCCCCACTAGGCTACGTAAGTCACTCCGAATCGAATCGGACAAGCAGTCTTCAGGTCTCACCCGGCTACACGGTCTCCATACTCCATACGCTCGTCTCTGGGAGGGTCCGCTCCATGAGCTACAAGTCGATATTCCAAGTATCTCAAAGTCCCATGAAGAAGTATCTCAAAGGACAGCCTCGTCATAGGGGTCTCAACGCAACAGATGATGCGTCAATCAGACGCCCGGTCTGTGAGTTATTAGCCTTTTCGTCCCAGGGGCCCGGTTGGTTTCGTGTGCGAACCAATCCGGCCGTAACTCAACTGTACGCCGAACAATCATTGGGTATACTCATAGGGACCGTTTCTCAACATGATCACCAACGCCGCTGACGATTCGTCAATGGACGTCTGGTCTGAAAGATATCTGCTTTTCCGTCCCAGGGGCCCTGTTGGATTTCGGGTACAATCTGACCCGGCCACTATCCAACTGCACCCAAAACTTGGGTGAAGTATGCCAAACGTTCCGTCTCATCAAGAGGAAAACAAAGAGAAAAACGGCGCGTCAATCGGACGCCCGATCTGTGAGTTATTGGCCTTTTCGTTCTAGGGGCCTGGTTGGTTTCGTAAGCGAACCAACCCGACCACACTCCGACGACATCCAAACCTCGATCGGAGTAAGCCAAAAGATCTGTCTCACTTTGAGGAATTCAATGAAACAGACAGCGCGTCAATTGGACGGCCGGTCTGTTAGTTATTGACCTTTCCGTCTCACACCCACCCTGGGAAACTTTCCAGGAGGTCACCCATCCTGATCACTATTCTAGGCCAATCACGCTTAACTATGGAGTTTTAACCACGTATGCTCTGGAAAAGGAAGGTGCATCTTGAGTATAGTATACTGAAACGACCGTCTCGATCCAAGGATCGCTTTTCCGCTGACGGCGAGTCGTTTGGAGGCCCGTAGCCCATGATATGGGCATTTGACCAAAAGTGGTCCGAAACTGGGAATCTGGGCCCGGGCCGACACGGCCCGACCCCCCCCCCCCCCCCCCCCCCCCCATTGGTCAGCCGAATCGGGTCGACCCGCCCCGGGCAGCGACCCGGCCCGACTAAGAAAACCGGCCCGGCAGGCGGCGCGGCGGCGTGGGCCGGTGCGGCGGCGCGGTCCGGCGCGGCGGCACGGACCGACACGGCGGCACGGCCTGGGCGTCGTTCATGTGCCGCGCGCGGGGGGCAATGACCCCCTCCCCCTTTGTGAACCGCGACCCCCATAATTGGGGCCGCTTTTGGGACCCCCGCCGGGGGAAATTAATTCCCCCCGGGTCTCCACTGCCCGGACCGGCCTGCACTGGCCGGCCGGTTTCGCCAGCAAGGACCGCGACGGCCGATCCTTCCTCCGCCGACACCGGCGGCCCTAGTGTCGTCTGTCGGTCATCTTACTCTGCCGCGGCCCGGAACCGGCCGCGGCCTATGCCGTTCGGCCGCGATGCGACGGCATCGCTTCCCTCCGCCGCGGCCCCGCCCCGGCCGCAACGCCTTTGACTTTCTTCGACGTGACGCGACGGCGTCGCGTTCTTGGATTTCATTCCACGGCGTGGCGCGATGGCACCGCGCGTATCTTTCGCAATAAAAACGTGTGGTGCGACGACACCACGTTTTCTCGTATCATCCTTAAGAAACCATCACGAAAAACAAAAGAGAAGGGTCGGTCGTGTTTGTGCGATCCGACCCCCCCCCCCCCCTCGCGTTATTTGATAATGAAAAGGGTTTTAAACCATGATCATCACCAAGTTTGTATTCACGAACAATTAAATAAATAAAGACCCTCAATCATCAACCGCTTGATCCGACGATCCGCGGATCAAACCGGTATTGGTTGGTCCGCGCTCGTCATTCTTTTCTCAAAAGATAAGAGAATTCCAAAATAAAATTCCCCTACCTCGGCTTCAAGAACGGAGTTCTTCAACGACCTGTGGAAGACAAGCGTTGCGGAGGTCGGGCGTCGTTCCGTCTAGGTTGGTTGGAGAAGTGCTCGGTGAAGTCGAGCCGAGACGTCACCCTATGTATACTTTGTAGGCGGTGGTGCTTCCCTTACTTACTCCGGTTGAAGATGGTCAGAGGTGTTGCTTCACGTTCTTCGGAAACGTGGAACGTTCTTCCTCGAGAGATTGGTGATCTTCCAAGAGTTCTTCTCCTCTCCTTAGTTCTCCCCACAAGGTTTATGCCAACCCAAAAAGAAGAATATAATCTCTCTTTTTAATGTTGGAAAAATGAATTCAAAAGAATTCAAACACTCAAAATAATAAATTAAGTTGGTTTAATTAATTAATTGCAAAGTGTTGGCAAGAATTTCAAAAGATTGCAATTCAAATAAACCATACTTATCTCACCTCATTAATTAATCAAGTTGTCAAATATTAAAGAATGTGAGTTAATGGGGAGTTTGAATGTGAGGGGTTAATAGGGTTAGGGAGTTTAAGGAATTAGAAAAAGGTGGGGGGGGGTTCGTGTGGGCCCCACCCTTTCAAATATACACACATGGGAAGTTGGATGGATGTGGGCCCACCACCAACTTCCCATGGGAGAAGTTAACCACTTAATATTGTTAAAATTTGATTTAACAATTTTATTCAGTTTTTTAATTAAAACCCAAAAACTAACTTCTCCTCCCGCACAAAGGCAACTACGGTAAAGGTTCTCTTAAGCAATTACCAGCGTTGCGAGTTCATCGGTGCAATCAGATTTGAATTCCGAGCACTGGCTCAAAAGATAGAAATTCCCGCTCGCTCGTTCACTGAACGTACCCGAGCCAAACTTCGGAAATTAATTCCGGGCACACCGGGCCTCAGAATCAGGCGCCGTCAGAAACTGCGGTCTTGTAAAATTCCAAAGAAAATGAAGAAAAAAAATTTCCTTGAAATTTCTGGGTCTTTACAGATTAAAACCACAATGACACCAATGAACAGATCATCCCATGCATTTGATCAGGAATAAACTCTGCAACGTTTCAAAGCTAATAGAAATGCAAGTATCCTGTGTCAAATCACATGCCTGATCTGATGGTTGATGTCATACCGTCATAAACAACCAAATCCAAAAAAAAACTCTACGAAGATGAATTTATAGATCTAAAAACTCTTAAATTCTATTTATAAAGTCACATCATGTATCAATAACATCCCACCTTTGAATATTGTTTTATATAAATAAAACATATTGGTAAAAAATATTTAATTTCTTCAAAAGTCCATATATGATTAAAAATACTAATTTCCAAAATGAACATCTACATATGTACTTCATTGAAAATAAATCAAATTAATTTTATACACAATTATCAATTTAATTTGATAAAATTAAATCCATTTCTGAATTTATAATTTACAAATTATGTTATGATCATATTTTGGTATTTTTCAGAGAAACTTCATTTCTGGATGAATAGTGAAAAATAAATAATTTTAATTCGAAACTGCTTTTTAATATTATTTTTTATATATGGTAAAGTAATTTTTTAAATTGGTTTAAAAGATTAATTATATCATATTTTTACAAATTAATCCCATATAGGTCATTGGATAAAATTTAACATTAAAATTGGATATACAATCTTTGTAAACGTTCGATCATTATTATTTTAAAAACCCATTATATCATCCAATCAATGGGATTAAATTAAAAACAATTCATTCACTTATTTGATTAGATTTTTTAAAACTGGATTTATTGTTTTTAATAAAAATAATTTATAATATATAATAAGTTCAATTTAATTATTAATCAGAAATATTAGTGAAATTAATTAAAATTCATTATAATGATTAGGGTAAACTTTAGCTTAATAATGGAATAAGAAAAAAACCATAATGGACCAAATGACCTATAAACATGTCCAAAGCTTATTTAATGGCCATAATTAATCCATTAAACGTCAATTATTGAGTTTTTTTGTTTTGTATGGTTTTTGCTGGTAAAAATGTGGGTTCACCAAAAACATTTTAAAAAATATCAAGTGAGTCCTTTCCCTTTCCGTTAAAAGGCCACCACCTCACCCCTTACTAAAACCCATAATATCACATAGTTTTTTCCAATATATACCAAATACAATTTCAAAAAACTATCCATTACACATTTGAGAATCCATTTGGGTTGAAATAAATACGAGGAATCCTTTTAGCACCAACGAAATGGAGTTACCCGATTCAGAGGTAATGTATTCTCTCAAGCTCCTTGATTTTATTTTCTTTATCCACCCCCTAAAATATCCTTATTTAATTATTATAAAACAATAAAAAAAATATAATATAAATATAAGGATTTTTTCTAAGGGTTCTACCAACACTTACGCACAACTCCATCTAATGGGAATGGAACATATTATTTATGTGTACGACGAACTACCACCTCACAAAACAATGATAGTTCGTTCTTCTTATACCGCCTCTCTTGATGGGAATTATTATGTAAAATGTTTTTGTATATAATCTAAATGATACATCTAATTTATTTATTATTCTATAATTGTTTTATAATCCACATAATTATGCATTCTAGTTTGTGTAAATATGATAATTTTGTTTGAGGAAGTGTGAAATACAGCCCCCTCAAAGCGATGTGATTTGTTCACCCACTACATGGAATATATTGAAGATGGGTTAATTAAAAAATTATTATATATATGACATAACAATTAAACTATAATAATTATATATATAATTATATATCCCTTACTATCATTCACTCAATACAACAAGAAAAAACGGAAACAACATTCATGCGTTTGTATAGCTTATAGTGTCCATGAATGATGTATTCCATTTCGTACTTATATATTACATAGAATATTATAATAAAAATATAATTAATATACTTGATATTTTTATCAGGTTATACATTCTATAATAAGTATATAAGTATAAATGTTGAATTTATAACATATTAAGACACATGTGATAGACAAAGCTGATATTACCGGAAGTGAATCCATAACATAGGATTGATAGTAAGCTTGTAATATGACGTCATAATAAAACAATTTATTGTATAATATATATTATAATATTATATAACTATGTTTAACAAACATAAATTTATTATAAAGGAATATTTTATGAGTAAGAAGAGAGTCAAGATACAAGGTAAGAGATTTCTAGTCTCACATTTATTTCTTTGAGAATTATGCCTTGTTCACCACTCATCTCTTTTGTGTGGTGAATATACATCCCATGAATATTTTATATTTTTATCCCTAATTTTATGTGTATATTTATATAAATTTTATTATCTCTCTATTTTATGGGGTTTATGATTCATGATTTAATAAATTCATATAATTGTTTTGTCTCAATTTCTCTTCATTGAGACACAAGCAATTAGTGTCAAGAACTATATTTTAAAAAATGTTTTAAAAGTCAATCTTTTAAGTTCATTTTCAAGGAAAAATTATTTTAAAAATTTTTTTATTGGTTTTAAATATTCTTATTAAAAATTTCAATGTATTTTCAAAAAACATGTTTTCATAAATTGTTTATGTTAATTTTTAAAGGAACATGTTTAAAAATAATTTCAATATTATTTTATATGTTATTTAAAGAAAATGGTATTAAAATTATTTTTTAGATACGTTTAAATTTTTTGAAATAAAAGGTTTTCCCAAATTATTTAGAATATTTTTTTATATGTTTCCATGATTATTTTCAGGATAATTATTTTCAAAAGGATTCATGTTTCAAATAGCCTTTTTTCAAAGAAGAAATGATTATTACTTTAGGAATTTTTTTCAAAACACCCTTAAAATTTATTTTCCAAATTATATAACATATTTTCTTATTACGCATGACCTTATAGGAAATTATACAAATAATCCATTAATATTATTTCATCAATTCTTTATGTTTTGACAGAGTTATGCTTCTAACACATGTTTTTCTCCAACTTGTTATATGCTATGGAAACCAGATTCATTTCCCTAGACAATATTTGATGGATTGAATATGAAATATATATATATTCCATATTTTATTATGTGGTGGAATTTCATGTATTCCCATTTAATTTCATTCATAACGATATTAGGTTTATAGAACCCATCCCTTTTTAGGGGTCATGATATGATAAATGTTATATTATCTTGTGGGATATGTGTTACTGATTTTAATATGAGATATGGGGGACTTATATCTCCCGATAGTTCATTTTTTAATTATTAAAATCTCATGATATAATGATGGGAATTAAGAAATGTTCTTGATAGATAATGATAATTTGTGGAAATCAGATCCCTTAAGATGAATAGACTGTGACTTGGGATGGTTGTGTGTCCCACCCAGTAGGTGTGGTCAACATGAAGTTGGAAGATGAAAAAACATAATCCATTATCGGATGATGGGTAAACATTATCCTTTATAATGAAAGAACTATGGTTAGGGATAGTGGTGTGTCCCACCCAGTGGGTGTAGTTCTCATGAAGTGCCTAGATAATTTATAGTCATGTGTATTCAATTATAGGAAATGATATCACCTATTTATGTATTCCAAGATTTAATTTTTTATTCACATGTTATTCCATCATGGATTCTGTTACTTACATCCTATGATATATAACTTATGAACTACTATGTATTATTCCATGATTTGGGTTTCTGATCTTATGATTTTTAAGGTATGATCATCTAAGTTTATGATCATATTATCTTACCCATTTGACAATGTTTATGCTTATATGTCTCTCTTGTTTACCCTTGCTGAGCATATGAGATCAGCACTTTTTATTTTTCCGTCCCTGGGTTATTATGTTATGTACTTTGTTAGAATTTTTTATGAAGGTTCATAGTCATAGAGAACCTTGTGGAAGATAAATTAGGTCACTTATGTACCGGTGTTTGTGATTCTATTCAACTCAAGTCATTAGACATGTATAGTTTTAGGGTGTCTATTTGTATAATGATTTAAATAGTCTAAATAATTTATTTAATGGTAATGTATGAAAATATTGTTTATTTATATTTGGTATGAATGAAAATTGTTAATTAACTATTATAATATATTATGAGAAACATTTTTGATAACTCTAACAAAAATTATACAGTCAACTCTAAGGATAAGAAAAAGAATTAGAAAATGTCATGTAATTATGGTAAGGGATAGAGTGTGTGGTTTCCAATATATACATACTTGTATGGATACTAAAATTTGATGTGGCTCTATAATAGAAGTACAAAGGGTTAAAAACTACTACATGTTGTTATGGGACCGACATGGGGTAATCTACCACATGACAATGAGCCTTTCTGGATAATTAGTTTGACACTCCCGAGGGAAACACTTTGGGAAATCACAATGTCAAAACAAACCATCATCAATGTTTTAATTTAAATTTTTCTATGACTAATATTGGATAACTATAAGGTTTCATATATTATGGAAGGTGTCATAATTTATACATATTATATGTGATTTTTTAGGATAATGTGGTTCCTCATTAAAATAACTATTTATTACTCTATGCTTTTGGTTTTAGTCAATGTATAGAACATTAAGGAACCTTGTTAATGGTGATTTCAAGGGACATGAAAATATTTTCCTCCTAAGATACCTAATTCTATGGTATTTATAATGGAAAACCTCATTTCTATAATCAAACAGCTTTTGTAAGCTAAAGATCATGTGGAAATTCCCAATGAGTAAAGGAGGGAACATCATTTTGTTGAGTATTCATGAGGAATCACCCACCTTCATTCAGCTTGTCTTATGATCCACCTATTTATAAACACATGATAAGTACCAAAAAAACAGATTACATGATATCCAGTGTTTGGATCAAGAGAAATTAATTTAAACTATTTATTTATTGGAAGGTCAACAAGACTAGTGGTGCACTCTAATCAAGAATACATGGAATCAATATGAAGTTAAATCCATTGATTATGATGATTTTTAGAACATATTCTTCAAAAATAACTTTATTCATATTCATCATTCAAATATTGAAAATTATTCCATTTAGTTGTATCAAATTGATGAATAATATATTGGTACATAAAAGGATAATTTCAAAAGGCCGCAAAGGTACAATTATAGAATTATCATCCAATATGAATGTAAAGTTCATTTGTTCTTCAATTGATTAAATAAAATATCAAATGGGAATTGGCCACAAGATAATATATTAGTTATGAATAGAAATTTCATTGTGTAATAGAAATGGAAATGGATGATAGAATTACATATCAATATCATGGTTTTAACAAAAAAATGATGATGGAGTTCCCAGAAAAATTGAAAACCCATTAAGAAAAAAATATGAACCTTCTTTAATTCTCAAATTGAGGATATTAGCATGGAGGTAACTGTATTATGGGTTCTAATGTGTTTTTTTATTGCATAAGGTAAGGAAAACAGGAAACAGATTGCCGCACTGATGGTAATAAGTTAGAATATGATGAAAATAGAAGAAAGATTATACCGATTTCACCTCCCACACTATCATTATTTAAGTGTAAAAAGAATAGTAATTATGATAACTAGTGCCAAAATCCAAGGGATAGTGATGTTTATCGACGTCATTATATTATTATGTTGAGGTAATAGGTGAAATATCATGAAATTTCTATATAATGAAATGGTTTTGATTACAAAATTTTGAAAGTTACACATACCATCAACTCTAGAACATCTAATGTCTTATTCAATTATAGATCTATACACTCTTTCATATCTATAGAATTTTATATATGTGTTAAGATTCCACCAATACAACAAGATGAGAAATTTTTAGTGAAAATACCTAATGGTACGATGATTTTATCCAAAGACTATGATTCCTCTCTGGTTGATTTTGGTTGGAATGAAATCCCAACAAATCATATCATTCTTCCTTTAGCTGAATTTTATTCCATGTTAGGCATAGATAGTCTTTCTCTCAATAAAACCAAAATGAATTTTCTATAAAGAGATGTTGTGTTTGATATTTCAAAACCTCATATGATGGTCCATAAAGGTGATGATAATTATAAACATCCTATTGATATTACATCTATTTTAGGGTTCTTATGCCCCATATATTAGGGAAAATTATGTCAAGTGGTTGGAAAAATATTCAACATCAATAATATTCCTATTATTTAATAATTTTTGTTATGTATTTCAATAATAGTTGTCTAGACATCCTCCAATATGTGAAGTTGAGTTCTCAATAGTATTCATACCTTGTTCCACGTCAATTTCAATGAGTCCTTATAGAATGCCACTGATTGAGTTGTATGAATTGAATAAGGAACTCCATGAAACCTTGATATGAGATTAATTCTAACAAGTGTATCTCCTTGGGTTGAACCTATTATTTTTTGAATAAAATTATCGATCAATGAAACTTTTAATTTATTATTATGAGTTAAACAATATCACAATCATTAAAAAGTATCCACTTACTCATATTGATGACTTGTTTGATTAGATTCATGGATATCAATGCATGTCCAAGATTGAACATCATTTCAGATACCATCAATCGATGATCATGAAATATGATAGACAAAATATGGAATTTTTTATGAGGTATGGATTTTATGATAATATAGTGATGCCTTTTGATGTTACTAATTTCCCTAATATCTTTGTTGATTGGATGAATAGGGTCTTTGGAGAATACCTCGACAAGTTTGTTGTAGTATTCATTAATGATTTTCTTATCTATTAAAAGAAGAAGGATGAGCATGATGATCACTTTTTAATTGTAATAATGTTCATAAGAAAGGATAAAATATATGAAAAATTTATAATGGTTTAATTTGGATGAAAATGTTATCATTTTTGGGTCACATAATCCCATGATATGGAATAATAGTAGATCAATCATCGAAGGAGGATATTGAATATTATTATATACTAACCAAATTAACTGAGATTCTTAATTTTCATGGTTTATCTTGATATTATCGATTGTTTTTAGATAATATATCATGATAATCTAATCCTCTACCCTTGTTAACTCAAAAGGGCTTAATGTTTCTCTGCATAAATGAATGTGAGGATACTTTCATGGAATTGAATTGAAGGTTAGCCAACACAGTTGTTCACACATTACCTTGTAGTGGATAAGGGTTTATAATCTATATAGATTCATACATGATGGGATTAGTATTTTTTCCAAGGTAAAACAACAGGTTTATAGCCATCACATCACAAAAATCGATGACCCAAGAAAACAACTACCCAACTCCAGATTTGGTGTCAGAATTTGTAATTTTTTTATTAATAATTTGGAGACATTATCTTTTTAGAGGAATGTGTGACTCATATACCGATAATAAACATATTAAACATATATTCCTGCAAAATTAGTTGAACTTTCACCATAGAATATGGTTAGAGTTTACAAATTATTATAATGGATTGATCAATTACCATACAAAGAAAGTGTACAGGGTGGTCTATGTTTTGAGTTAGAAGGGTCATGTTATCTTATCGATGTGAGGATCAAAAAATGTCCAATGTTTTTGGATTTATTGAGGAATGATTTATAAATTGTGATGGATGGAGAAAAATATTATCTTTCTCAAATGAATTTTGAACCCGTTATCCATTTGAATATTAAGGGGACTCATATGATAAATGTTAGTAGGAAATGGAAATTTAGAAATTTTAGTGTGATTAACCTTGATTGGGATGAAGTGATACGGTTCAGTAACCGTGTATGTGTTCCTTCAATACCAAATTTGAATAAGGATATATTAGAGGAATCTCACTATTCTTCATTATATAATCACCATTGATATATGAGGATGTATAAGGATTTAAAATATTAACTATAGTGGGATGTAATGAAGAGGGATATAGTGGAGTTTGTATCTCGATGTTTAGTATTCCAACAAGTTATGATTGAAAGATAAAAGTCTAATGGGATGTTGCATCATTTACCCATTTTGGAATGGAAATCGGAGATCATCACTATGGATTTTTTTCATTGGCCTTCCCAAAACATATAATGGTATTAATACAATATGTGTGGTAGTCGATCAAATTACTAAGTCCTCACACTTCATCGGTCTTAGAGAAGAATTTTTTCTAGATCAACTTACCATGATATACATTAAAGAACCGTTAATGTTTCATGGAGTACAACTTTAGATTGTATCATATTGGAATCCAAGGTTCACCTCTGGACAATTCATCAGTAAATACTTGATATGGAGTTGAGTTTTTGTACTAATTACCATTCGTAGACATACGGTCAGTCCTAATAAAGAATTCAAACCATAGAGGATATGTGGATATCTTTTTCGATGGATTTCAAAGTTGGTTGGGATCAGCAACTTCATATAGTTGAGTTTTCCTACAATAATCGATTTATGTCATGAATTCATGTGGAACATTTTGAATCCCTTTACTAGATAAATTATTGAGCTCTAATCTTCATGGATGATGTTGGAAAAGGAAATCTATTGGGACCAAAGATTATTTAATAAATGGTTGAGAAGGAGAGAACCATTCAAGCAACACATTAAGGTACCTCAAAGCCAAAAAAAAGGATATATAGATAACTAACATACTTATCTAGAATTTGAAATGAGGAAAATGTGTTTCCATGAATATCACCATATGATAAAAGTATGAGATTCATGAATAAAGGGAAATTAATCCCTAGGAATAATTGTCCATTTAAAATAATTGATCATATTGGGATGTTAGCCTAGTTTGTGGAACTTCCACCAAATCTCTATCATGTCCATGATGTTTTCTATATATATCTATTGAATAAGTAAATACCTGACCCTTAACATGTTCTGAACATAATGTTTATACCAGTGAAGAATGATCTTTATTATTAGGAACAACTAGTTGAAATTATGGATCGTAAAGAGAGAGTTCTACAAAACAATAACACTCACCTTGAAAAACTATTTGGAAAAAACCACAAATTAATGGAAAATATGTGGGATCTTAAAGATATAATTACATACAAGTATCCTCATTTTTTATATGGATGAATAATTTCTGGGGAGAAATTTATTTTATGGGGGGTAGAATTTAACACCCCTAGTTATTATAAATAGTTTATTCTTTGAATTGCTGAATTTTTTTGATTTCATTCTTTGAAATAATTAAATAATTCCTAAAAAATGGAAACAACATGGATTATGTTACACATAACTGTGACATATAGTATGTTACATGCAACACTGATGGATGTATTTAACACACAAAACCAAATCTCCACTAAACACTAATTTATTATTATAACTATTTGTATAAAATAATAATATCCAATAAATTAAACATAGTAATATTAATTTTAATAATTAATATTAAATTTTTTTTTGACAATGGTATTATATAAATACAATGTATTTATAAAAAAAATATTTTGTTGTAAAGTCCTTATATGTTTTAAAGTACTATTTTCTAAAAATAAACAATTTTTATGTACTTCTATAAAAAATAAATATAATTAATTTTAGACACATTTAGAAAAAATAACCTGATAAAATAAGCATTTATTTATAATTTATAATGTCTAAATTATAATAGGGTTATTTTTTATATTTTTTTGAGAAACCATATTTTTGGATGCATAATGAAAAATACTAAATTTTAATTCAAACCATATGTTTCATCTTAAAAATTTATATGGTTAAAGTTTATTTTAAATTGGATTCAAATAATAATTAAGTAACATTTTATTAATTAATCCAATTATGTTTATTGGGACAAATTCACATTAAAATTGGATATAAAAGATTAGCAATATTTTGATCATTAATACTTTAAAAACCCACAATATCGTCCTATCAGTTGTATTAAATTATAATTAATTTATGAAACTTATGTGATTATTATTTAGAAGAATTTATTAAATATTTAGAATAAAAAAATATTATAATTTCTACTATGGTAAACTTAATTTTTTACACCAAAAAATTATTGAATGTAATTAAAATTAATTACAATGATTTAGGAAAAAATAATCTTAATATGGTAATAAAAATTAATCGTAAGGGATCAAATGAACCGAACACTTGTCCAACACCCATTGGATTTCAATTAATCATACATTCACATTAAATTATTGAGTTTGGATGGTCTTTTTTTATTTTTCTTGGTAAAAACATCGGTACACATAACATTATTTGAAAAATACCAAGTGATTCATTTCCCGTCACGATAAGAGGTCACAAACTCTCCCCCTTTCTCACACCCATCAAAAAAATTATGTTAAGAAAATATCAAATAAATAAACATAAAAACATTCATCCCTTATTCCATGATTCCAATGTTTGGTCAAAAATTAATCCAGGGAATTCTTTTGGCACTAACCAAAATGAGTTACCCAATTAAGAGGCAACGTCTTCTCTCAAGCTCCTTGGTTTAATTTTTTCCTTCCCCATCAATTATACTTATAAAATTATTATAAAAAATAGTATCATAAATATACTAAGATTTTTTATTCTAAATTTTTGACATACAATTGCAAACTCTTCAATGTAATGGGAAATAAAATAATATTTATTTATACATAGAACTACCACCTAACAAAGTTATGATTGTAGGGTTTTTCGTTAACAACTATCATAGTGGGTAATGTGATATAAAAAATGGTTATATATAATATATATGATATTTATAATGACTTTAAGCTAATTTAATTCTTTTACAATACAAATATTTATACATTCCAAGTTGGGTAAATATGATAACTTCATTTGTGGAAGTGTTCACTATCACCCCCTCAATATACCAACCATGCCATTTATTATGAACTTAAACATGATTTATTACATAATATTGCACTTAAGACATCTCTTAGGATTGATAGGTCTAGTATCTTGAGAAATTAGGAACATTAAATTAAAACATAGAACATAACATACTACATATTTATTGAAAACTATTTTTACATGACCACAACATTCCTTCGTACATATAATTCCATGGGATAACCTGAGGACATGCATAAGAAAAGGGTGAGCTATAAAGACCAGTAAGGGAGTAAAAAAGGCTTCACATGAATAATAAAATACAATTTAGCCAATGTGATTATCAATGTATCATAAGAGAAACTTGAACATACATGCATGATATAACATGATTATCATAACATGGAAATGTGGAAACAACTTTTAACATGATATTAGCATGAGTCAAGGATCATTTCACATTGAGCATGAGTAAAACCTTATAGAACATGAATTCGAATGATTATTTACTAATTCCAAAAGAATTTTCATGAGTCAACATTCATTGAACATGACGTATCATGATACTTTTCTTTACCCAATGCATTGGAGTGCAATTAGGGCACACCCTTCTTAATCATTTAATTTCATACATAAGTCTGCGACATAGATCATACAACATGGATTCATTAAAAGTGATAATTTATTTCATGAATAATAGATGTGGAATAAATAAATTTATGTCCTAAATAAACATGTAATTATTCATAATGGGGTAGAGAAACGGATATGGTATTCACGTACAGAATGATTTTGGCATGTGAATTTTTTTTTGCATCTTTAGTAGGTTAACGACGTCAAATAGAAATTGTAAAACTGGTTGATGAGATAGAAATGGTCACTTATCATTTATCCATGAATGTTTTAGTAAGGGTGTCATGATTCATAATATCTAATCATATGTAATGGAATTTAGATGCATAATATAACAGACTTTCTTGAATGTAAATGTGGAGAGGCAAATTTCTTATGGAATTTCGGCATGGTAATGAGTGTGCATGGGATGAATTAACGAGTGATAAATTGGTATTTCATTATTAAAATATATGTATGTAAGTATAGGGGAGGTGATAAATTGTAACCCAACATTTGAAATTGAAAATAATAGGGCATACAATATAAGGTAACATAGACATAAATATAGAAGGAAGAAAAGTGAGGATCCCTTACATGGTAGTGTGATTTCAAAGGCCTATGAGAGTCTTGAGAGAGAATTCATGGGATCTTGTGGTGGCTTGGGAGGATTATAGAGAGAAGTGTATAGAGTCAGGGAAAGATTAAAATGGTTTGGGTGAAGAGGAATGGGATATTCAGTTGGTCTATAAAGGAAATGAGTGTGAATTATTTATAATTTAGGTTTTGGACGCTATACATTAAACTAATCAAAACCAAAAACCATACCATTGTTTTTCCCATGGTTTTTCAAAAAGTTGTGTGGAAAACATTATTTTATAAGGTAAATGGCCAAACTTATTGAAATATTAGTCTTTATTATGTGGAGGTGAGTCAAACGTTCAAGGAAATCATTATAAAATGATAAAATGTTTTATAAGTCTTGGAGGGTCCACTAATTCATTGTAAAATAAATCAAAAAAAATTATAAAATCAAAATATTTTAAATGTAACAAATATATTTTCTGAATATAAACTAATTTTTTTATTACATCACAATTGGGTCATTTTGATGTCATAAAACACTTTATATATTTTTACAGTATTTAATTTATACCCAACAATTCTACTGTAACAGAAAATTATTGAAAATTCACCATTGGATAACTTCAAAATCACGAATCAAAAAATAATATTCATATTATCTAAATAATTTTCTAAATATGTGTATTTTAATTTTCTAAATAAAAATCGGCATTTGTTAAAAATTCTAGGGGTTTGAAAAAAACGACATTCAAACCATAATAAAAATTACAATTGTATTCATAAAAATTAAACAATAATTTATATTGAATAACAACAGTTCAATAATAATTATTTATGAAAATATTAGTTAATTAAAAAATCCATTAATTCATCAAAATATATTTCGTAATTGAATTTAAATATTAACTAAACATACTATTTTTTCTTTAAAAAACCATTGCAATGTAACAATTATAAAATGAATGTATATTATTTATAAAAAATATTTCATATAATCATAGTGTTAGGGTATTGTTACATAAACTCATATAACAACCGCATAAGACTTATTGGTAAAGTGTGTGATGGGGACATACTCTTGGGGCGGCTTGGATAACATCACCCGGGATGTAATCTGTATTAACTTTAACATCTCATGTATGTTATTCCAATCAAGATTAACGTGTTGAAGATCATCTTGGGCATGGTCAGGAGTGAATCCCAGTGATTCCACCTCATTTCAATGATTTTAAAAATGGGCTACATATTTGGAAATTCAACTATGTGGCCATCATTTCCTTTTTATGAGTAAATTGGATTTGTTAGATCCCAATATTTATACTGATGAAGTGATCCCTACTCAATGACTATTTTAGAAATGGTAAAAATTAATAATAATATTATAAAATTGAAAATCACAAAACCATGGAAGTGCATTTATTTTATATAACCATTTGACATACCAAGAAATTTAATTAGAATAAGGGTAATTTTCATAAACAAAAGTTTGTGTCCTTAAAATATTCAACGCTTAAGAAATTTTTCACTTGAAATATCCTTTTCCCATGATAAAATAGGTGAGTGTAACTCTACTTAATCCCTTCCTCCAATTCCCACATTTCCACTTCAAACCTGGTGTTTTTACACAACACCTTGATTAGGTGCATTGTATTATTTCTTATAATGTTTCCCTATAATCTAAGATCATCACCAGCTTCTCCTCATAAGAGAGGCCCTTCTCCAACGGTACCACCTCTGAATTGAGTTCATTCAATGGGTTAGGTATGTACATCTGGAAGAGTGATACATGGAATACATCAAGCACTTGAAGAGTGATACATGGAATACATTGTCTGAATAAACCTTTTATAGTCTTTTATTATATCACTATTGGGTCATTATGATGTCTTAAAATACATTATATAATTAAACGGTATTTAATTTTTACCCAAAACTAGACTGTATTAGAAAATTATGGAAAATTACCTGGTAGATAATATCAACATCCTGATGCAACAAATAATATTAATTGTATTTAAAAAATTTACAAATATGTTAATTTCCACTTTTAATATATAAACCGACATTGATAAAAAAATTCATTGGTTTTGACAAAAACAACTTTAAAACCTAAAAAACAATTACAATTGTCTTCATAAAAATTATATGATCATTTATATTTAATAAAAATTAATTTAGTAATAATATTTTATTAAAATTTTATTTAACTCAAAAATACATTAATTCATGAGTATTTATTTTTTTAATTGAATTTAAATGTTAAGTACAAATAGTACTTGTTCTTTTAAAAAAATTTACAATGTAACTATAATAAAATGAATGTATATTCATTATAAAAATAAATTCACATAATCATAGTTCCGGGGGCTTGTTACATAACCCCTTATAACACCCGCATATGACCTAAAGGTAAGGTGTGTGATGGTGATTGACCCTTGGGTCAACTCAAATAATATCACTCTAGTGGTAATCTCTATTAACTTCCAGTTCTCCTATAAGAAATTACATTCAAGTTGAAGGTGTTGATGCTCGGCATGACATTGGTCAAGGGAAAATCCCCATCATACTACCTCCTTTTCATGCTCTAAAAAATTTTCCTTGTATGGATAAATTCTACTGGATGAGGCCATCACTTCATTTTTATGAGTAGATTGGATTTGTTAAAGCCCTATATTTAAACTAATCATGTGATCACGGTTCAATGACTATATTATCAATAATAAAAATTATTAACGGTATTTTAAAATACAAGAACGCAAAACCAAAAAAAAGTGCATATGTTTTATATAAACATTTTACATAATAAGACATTTAATTATGTCAAGAAAAATTTTCATTAATAAAAGTTTGGTTTCTTACACTCAAAGCGACGTGATTAGTTCACACAATACAAGGAATGTCTAAAATAAGTGTTCATTAAAATTTTAGGATATATATGATATAATAATTGTACCTAGAATAATTATATATATATAAACACATATATGTCACTTACACTCTTTCTTTAAATATTACAATAAAAATGGAAATATCATTATTGTGTACGTATGGCTTACCGTCTCCATGTATAGTGCATTCTACATCATACTTATATATTATATAGATTATTGTAATACAAATATAATTATTATACATGATATTTATATCATATTTTAAATTATCTAATTATGATATAATTATAAGGACCGATGATATAACAAATTAAGACACATCAGACGAACAAAGCCGATAATACCTGAAGTGAAACCTTAACAAATGGGTTTTAACAAGCATGTAATATGCTGTTATAATTATAGAGACCCAAAATTTTCAAACATAAACATTACTATTTTTTGGAATACAGTAATATTATAAAAACATAATCCCACAGACTATTATTGGTTTAATACCTTTGGAAACATGGGAACATTAACACAGGTACATAAATGAACAACATTATATCCCACAATGTTCTTCTTGACAAGCACCCTTCATGGACACCTGAAAAATAATAAAAATATCACAAATATTCCCTGAATATAAGGGGTTATCTGTATGATTAGAATGGGATATAACCCCCTCTAAACACATTAACAACGGTTACCTTGAATAGCCACTAATATTCAAGACATAGGTTGTTAGAGGTAGTTTTCAGTAATCGCTGGTAATGTTGTTTGAATATAGAGACAGTTAAATTAGAGAGGGTTATAACCCCCTTTAATTCCCCTTTTAAAATATAAAATTTAATGATGTTTTGACTCCCTCTAATATAATACTTATTTTAGGTGCAGTTGTAAACTGTCCAAAATTATAATGTAAGCCCCATGATAGGGGCGATTTTTCAAAGGTCCCCTATTGGATGCTGATATTAGAATGGGTTTTAACCTCCTCTAATTGATACCCATAACATCCCTTATTATAGGTGGTTTGGTATACCACCTCTAATAATATTTTTTTTAACTTCTATTTCACCCAACCAGTGCTACTGTATTGGACCATAACTGATGTCCCCAAACCCTCTCATTCCCCTATATTTGGCCAACTTGGTCGATCCCATTCTACATGCCCATTAACCCCAACTGGTTGGTCCCCCCACCCCACAAGATTGTCTTTCCCCCTCACACCCATATGTAGGTCCCATCCACACGCACATTCATTTCCCACACGCTAACACCCACTGGATGATCACATTCTGGCCCTACCCATTCATCCCCACTAGTTGGTCCCATTCAACAAACTCTTCCCATACTACACCCCTCTAGTTCCACTCCCTTACATGGTGTTCCACTACAATTCCCCATACAATGTCCAAATTTGTAAAATATTTTCATCCATCGGGATTCGAAATAGTTATCTGAATCATACCTTTCCTACCATTAAACCATTATGTCGATTCAATTTTTTTAATATGATAAAACCTTATGGTATATATATATATATATTATGGACATTTTAAATTAATATTATTTGAATGAATATTTAAATACATATAAGTATATAACTTATATATATTCATATAAATTAATATATACATCTTTATATTATGTATTTATAGATTTTTATTACAATACATTTATATTGTATTCAATTTATACATTTATATAAACTATTTAATTTATATATTTATTTACACACATTTGAGAAAATATATTATATAATTATATTTATGTTATGTATTATGTAAATTATTTGTAAACATAAATACAAATTTATATATAAAATACATGTTTATTTTTATAATATAAATATATAAACATTTATTTAATATTTTAATAAAATGTATTTAAAAAATACTAATATATTCTATTTAAATACATATATTAATAACTATATACATTAATATATATTTATTTGTATAAATTGTATAATACTATATATAATTCCTATTATATGAAATATGTATATATGAAATAATATTTAAATAAATATTTATATTATATATAATACAATTTATAGAAATATTTCTATAATGTTGTATGAAATACAATTTTATTTTCCATATGACGAATTTGTATATTATATATATTTAATAATATATAAAATTCAATTTATAAAAAATATAATTATTATTATATGAAAACACTTTATACAATGTATTTTAGTATATATATTTATTATTTTGTACATTACTATATATTTATTGAATAAAATATAATTATATAATACTGGGTTTATTAATATATATTTATTTGTATAAATTTTATTTCATATAATATTAGTTATATTTGATATGAATGAATACGAATTATATTTAAATATATATTTATTATTATTATATAAATTAGGAAACCCACAAGCTTGGGTTTTATGTGATATATTTTTTAGATAAATTATATTTATGTATATATTTATATAATAAGATTATGTGTTTATATTATATATAATTAATATTACACGAAATACAATTTTATCCAATAAATACATATAAATTAATATAAATGTACATATAATTATATATTTATATTTATGTATACATATAAATACAGATAAATACAATCATATTATGATTTTATATAATATGTTCATATAATGTACTTAAATAAATTTAAATATAGTGTTATATATATATATATTAAAATATATATAATTTTTTTTAATAGGTGGTTCAAAACCCCCTCTAATATCATAAATAAGAGGAGGTTTTAACCCTTAGTAATTGAAATATATTTTAGGGGGTTTTGAACAGCCTTTAATTCAAGACATTAGATTGGGTTTTGAACCCCTGCTAATTGAAAATTATAATGGGATGCACATATCCCCTAATAATTTATATATAAAATGAATTTAATGGGGGGGTCATAACCCCATATAATTTCACAGGAAATTAATTTATTGGGGGTTGTGCATAACTCCTATAAAAACCCCCTCTAATCACCTTTTGTTTTGTAACATGGGGGATAAGAAAAATAATGATGGGTGCGAAAATATTCCAAGATAGGTAAAACAAGGGATACATGTTAGTGTAAACATTATTATAAGTGTATGAGAACGTGATCATGAAAATAGAATATCATACCCTCTATATCAAATATCATAACAGGATTCATGTCATAAATTTTATCCATTCATAAGACATGATTTGTAACAAAATATAGAGCATAAGTCATTAATACATAACATAGGAATAAAACATGGAATTATGGAAGTAAAATAATAATATATATGGATTCACATAGTAGTCAATTAATTTATTCAAGGAGAATCAATGTGGAAAACTTCCTTTACTGAACTGGGTAAACACCAATTAGGGTCTTGTATTACCGAACTCGGTAAAGCCCAATTATAACCCTCTGTTACAGAACCATGTAACCCCCCATTCCGGCCCAGTAATACAGAACTTTGTTCATTTATAATTCAAAGAATTTCAATATCATGAGATATAAATCATTTACAATCCATTTTTGGGAAATATATGTCCCACCCATTTCATTATAAAATCATACATACATATGCCACAATTTTATTAAAAATTATATCACAACCGATAAAATGAAATATGTATAAAAAAAATATAAAAATATAATAACCTGTTGAAATAGATAGGTTTCATAAACAATTTATCATTAATATTACCTTTGAATAAAATCATGTTTCGAAACCATATAACCCATTAAATAGAAACTAGATTCATAAACATCATTCCATCAAAACATAATCCATTCAATGAAATAATATGAATGGAATCATTGGATAATTTTCCAATAAAAACATGAATGAACCCAATTTATGTTATCTTATATTGGAAATAATTTAAAAGATATATTACAAAGATTTCTTGAGAAAAATATCCTTTCTTATTGGAAGATTCATTTTATAATATATAACCTTTTAAAAACCCAGTTTCATTGAATATATTATAGTAATATTATAAAGGAATATTTGAAAACAATAATACCTTACTAAAATCCATTTTTCCAAGTAATTTATCTTCTAGGATCCTTTGAAACCTTATTTGAAATTTTTTTCAAATACATGGGTTTTGAATATAATAGATTTCTGACTGAAAATAGAGAGGGTCAGATTTTGCAGAAAAAATATCTTAAGTACCAAAGTGTGATAAAATGATACAAAAATTATTATGGCTTGAATAAATATATTATAAGGAAAATGATGAGTTTTATTGATATATGGATTATAATATTTCATCAAATTAATCAAAAATAGTCTCAAAAGGCAATGATATTGCCTCAATAAACTCTTATAACATGGTAACATGGGATCATACTATCCATGTATGCAACGAAAATTAAATGAAACCGCAATAATCATGAAAATATGTTGATTCATTAAAAAACATGTAAAATTGAAGTGTATGAAGATCAAATAATATTTTTTGTGCATAACAAAACATCGGCCTCAAATAAGGAAAATTTAGACCAAATGTTTTTACAGATTTGGAAACATTTGAATGGTAATACAAATGAAAAAAAATCATAAAATGGAAATTTTAATACATATAAATTTATAAATAACATAAATTGAATACAATCATGAGCTATGTACACACCACAAATAAGTAAAGAGTGGAAAACCCATCATGTATCCCATGGAAATAAAAGTGTGATGAAATCTCCATACCTTCTGTCATCAATATCTTAATATTCATACAAAAATCCTATATAATAAATATAATTTTGTTATAAATCTTTTTTTGAAGAGTATTATTATAAATAATATCATATATGATTTTTTATTACCTTATATTACCTTATTTTTAAGGATCATATGTTAAGGTTTCACTTCGGTTAATATTCGCTTTGTTCTAAACATGTGTATTAATTTGTTATATCGTTTGTACAAATAATTATTTCAGGATTACATATTGTAAAAAATGATATAAATATAGGATATATAAACTATATGGGTATTAAAATAATCAATATAATACAGTAGTATGAAAGTATTTATATCGTTCATAGAGAGGGTAAGCCATACATATTCATGATTGTTGTTTCTGTTTTTATTGTTGAAGTCAAAGATTGATCATAATGACATAAAAGTGTTTATGTATATAATATATTTACATTAAAATTATAATTTTGTATATATCATATAATTTTAATAAACCCATCCTTAATACAGTTCATGTAGTGTGTGAACGAATCACATCGCTTTGATGGGTTGGTAGTTCCCACATCCTCAAATAAAATTATAATAATTAAAAAAATATAAGTTAATAATATGTGTGTTGTAAAATGAATAATGAATCATCAAAAAATAATAAATATTATATATTAAATATATAAATATATTTTCCATCAAAATTCCCAACATGAGAGGTTGTAAAGTAGAAATGAAGAATCATCGGTTAGTGAGGTGGTAGTTCGCAGTACACATAAGGAATGTATTAAATATACATTAAATAATGGTTTCTGTAAGTTTGGTTTGAACCATTATCATAAAACAAATCCTATTATATTGGGGATACTAGTTTTTTTATAAAATAAGGTAATAAAGTGTATGGATGTAATGAAGAAGGAAAATAGAGTGAAGGTGTTTGATAGAAGAAGTTGTCCCTTAATTGGGTAACTTTATTTCGTTTGTGCCAAAACGAATCATTAAGTAGCCTTATTCCAAATGTTGGGCTTATAATAGAAATTTATTGAATTTTAGAAAATACATGATTATATTTTTTGAGATAAAAGAGTATTTAGAGGTGTGTGAATGTGGGTATAGGTGGTGGCCTTTTATAGAGAAGGGAAAGGACACACTTTGCATTTTTGAAAACAATTTAGGTGTACCAATGTTTTTACCGAATAAAAGTGATACAAAATCAACAAACTCAATTATGTAAGGTTATTGGACCAATAATGAATAATTAATGGGTTTTGGACATGTTTATAGGTTGTTTTAGGTCTTATATTTATGGTTTAGTATTTTATTAACCTAATTTTGTTCTTACCTGATGTAATTAATTTTAATCACTTTCACTGATCTTTTTGGTCAAAAAAATTTAAAATTATTTGAAATTATAAATTATTCTGATTCCAAATATGGAATTTATTTTTCCAATTTTTAATCACAATAGTGGATGAAATTAATTTCAAATTAATATCATTGTTGTGTTGATAATGTTGGTTTTTAAAGTAAAAATGTAAAAATGTTTTCTATGTTTTTATATAAAAATTAAATATGGAATTCCATACAATAATGAAAATTAGAATAATAGATAAAAATATTATTTTGATAAACTGTTAAACTAATTAAAAATATAACTTATCCTTATATTTAAATTAAATTAAAAAGTAGTTTTGAATTTAAATATGGTATTTTTAACTAATCATCCAAAAGTGAAGTTGGACAGAAAAATCACAAAAATCCACCATATGATAATTTAGACAATATAAATTTAAAAATTTAGGTTATTTTAAAAAATGAAATTTCTAACTTTTTCTAAAATTAATTAATTTTTTATTTTTCTTGATGGATAATAAAAGGGTTTAACTGGGAAAACAATATTTTTAATCCTAGAAGGGCATTAACCAAAATCATATATTTTATTATAAATTTATTTTAGGTATAAAATATATTTATTAAAAGTATTTTAAAACTTTCCATTAATATTCATATAACTAAATTTGATGGCTAGGTTATAATTATCTCATATAAATTTTATTTTTTAAAAAGATATGTTTTATATAAGCTCAATGTTCATGTATCGTATGATAACATAGTGTTGCATGTATCATATTCCATGTTGTCGTTTAATGTAATGTATGGAAATTCAGTTCCATGTGAATGGATTATCTAACTTATTGCAATGCAATATATAAATGAAAATTTAGTTTATTTTAAAAAAAATGCCCCTAAAATTTCTGGGTGATATAATAATGAATCAATATTTGGTATTATATATAATAATATTCTTATGTAAAATATACATAACAATAATAAATTTATTATATATGATTTTTGTTTGAGTAAAACGAGAGTCCAGAAACAAGGTAAGGAGATTTCTAGTCACACTTTTATTTTACCGAGATTTACTCCTTATTCACCACTCATCTCTTTTGTGTGGTGATTTTACATCTAGTGAATATATTCTATTGTTGTTATTTTTAAGGTCATAGGTATATATATATCCATTTAATTATCCCTTTCTTTCATGTGGTTTATGTTATAAGTGTTACCAAATAGTTGATGTTTTTTCATCTCAATTTTTCTTCTTTGAGACACATCCCATGAACTTCAAGAATGATTTTTTCACATAGAAATACAATATTATATTTTAAGATCATGTTTATTGAAAATGGATTATAAAAATGATTTTTTTTACAATCTTACTACAAAATTTTTCATTGTATTATAAAGGAAATGGTTTTCCAAATTATATTCAAGATTAATTTTTTACTCAAACAGTTTTCAAAACAATTTCTAGATTGTTTCATAATACTTTTAAGGACAGTTAATTTCAAAATGATTTCATTGTCACATTATATTTTTCCAGATAAAATTTTTTCACAAATGTTTTTAAATAATAATTTATATGTTTTCTTGTTTATGCATAATAAAATGGTTGTCTAAAGGTTTTTTGTTTTAAAGAGGGAATTTAAAATAAGAATTGATACATAACTAAAGAAATGTATTCAAATTACCATTCCAGGTCATTTTTCGTATGTGATAACATTTGTAGATGTGAAACATTACCATATATAAAGGATCAAAAATTTACATTCATATTTATTCATGAATGGTTTAGGTTTTGATATGGTGATTCTTAAGACACGTATTTATCTTTCATGTGTTATATTCTTTAAAAACAATATTCTTTTCCTAGGTTATAATTTGATGAATTTATATGAAAACCAATATATTTTCAAGTGGTTTTTATGTGATTATAGTCTAATTATACACATTTAATTTCAAGGGTTATGATTTTTTGTTTATAGAACTCATCCCTATTTTGGGTAATGATATGATGAATGTTTTATTATATTTTGATAAATATATGAATGATTTTATTATAATGTGGCTGGAACAAATATATCCATTTAATTAATTGGGTAATTATTTATATCTCATGGGATAATTATGGGAATCGTGTATATGGGCTTGATCTATTATTGGAATATTGGTAATCCTGATCCCTTATAAAGAATAGACTGTGATTGGGGATAACAGTATGTCCCACCAACTATGTGTAGCCATCATGAAGATGGAATATGGGGAAACATGATCTACTATGGAAAGGTTGGGATTCCTGATCCCTTATAAAGAAAGAACTGTGTCAAGGGATAGCGGTGTGTCCCGCACAGTTGGTTTAGTTTCCATGAGGTACCCCCATCAAGTTCAAGATACGCTTCTTGAACTATAAATAGTGATATCATATTTTTATGTATGAAACAATTACATCCCTTATTCCTATGATATTATTTTATGGAATATCTAATTTATTTTTTTATGATTCATTTCCTATAAACTTCCATGTTTTATTCAATAATTCTTGTTTCTGATCTTATGATATTAAATGTATGATCCTATAAAGTAATGATCTTATTTTCTTACCCATATGATCATGTATATTCTTACATGTATCATTTGTCAATCCTTACTAATAATCTGATCTTAAACCCTTTAATGTATCCTTCACAAGATTATGAATATATGCATTATGTTTTATATTAGTAATATGGGTTCTAATCATTGAGAAACTATTGAGAGATAATATATCTGACTTATGAACCACTATTTATTATTCCATGTTTCTAAATGCACTAGACTAGTATGAAAATTGGGAATCTATTAGTAAAATTTACAAAGTAATTTAAAAAATTTATGAAATTTTAATTTATTAAAATCATTGGTCATTAATGTTTGGGTTACCTATCAGTATTTATATCATTATATTAACATTAATTAACCAATTTATATTTAAATATAATAAAATATTTACTATAATCTCTAATCCAAGTGACATAAAATAATGGGGTCCTATTTAAAAAACTATGGACCACCTGATTTGAAATATAGAATCCATTTTTTTGACATTTAATCTCTTCAATAAATAGTATATCAAATGAAATTAATCTCACAAAACAAGTAAAAATTAACTCTTTCTAAAAAATGATATTTTATGTATGATATTATATTTATACCAAATACATGTAAAAATTTCGTTATAATAAATATAATTTTATTATGTTTAAGTAAAATGAACTAATTTTTTTAAAATAATACAAATAAAAATATGAATTCATAAATAAATTAAAATTAAATATTTTTTTCTTAAAAACATTGTCAATATTAACTGAAAAATAAATATTTTCAATTTTTCTTGAAAATTTAACACAAATAAAAAATTATATGTAGGTTTTAAAAAAATTTGTAATTTTTTTTCAAATTATAATTCAATTATTTTAAATTGATGAATCTATATGGAACCATATTATATTTTCAACGTAATTTACCAGGAGTAAAAAAATTTCCCATTAGAGTGTGGAATTTATAAAATATTTATGAATTGTGAATAAACTTATAAAACATAAATAATGAATTTTATTAAGTCATGAAAATAATTTTTTAACTTTTCAAGGATGGTACATTAATCCCCAAAATTATTAAATTTTATACACACACATTTATTCATTTCTCAAATAACCAAGGATATCATTTACTTACCACAATTTGAGTCTCCCATGTTGGTTTTTAAATCATATGATTTTCCAACCAAAAAAATTATGTGATGCTGTACTTTATTATGAAACCATTCTCTCTTTGGAAAAGAACCAAAATAGATTTTTTTAATATGAAATATTATCTTCTAACTGAACTAAACCATGTCATAATAAATATAATGATTCCATCAATTATTTCCTTAAAATTAAACCATAAAATAAGTTGTCTTCATTGGATAATATAATAGGCAAGACCACATAATAAGAAATTGGACCTAAATTGTCCATAATTACATACCATCTATTGAATTGTTTATATAGAATCCCCTTTTAACTATAACTCATTTCACCTTTCCATAAAAACAATATTATAAAAATAGGACCACTAACAACAAAATAATCATCTTTTCTCTTGTTATCCATGTATATTTTATGCCTACAGTTTTCCAACCTCACATTTTTCTAAATAATTTTTAATTTCTCAAACAATTCTTATACCTACTCTGTCCGCAAAAATATACCTCAATCAATATTTTTTTGAACGAGACTATGTTATTTCTGTGATAAAGCAATGTACATGAAAAATTATCCATTTATATAGTTATGTTCCAAAACATGATACCTCTCCAATATTATTTTTACTTCTATGATATAGTTAACACACTATTTCATCCAGATAATCTTAAATCGTCTCTCGATAACATTGATACTTAACTATAGAATTAGGACATGTTTTTATTAAACCCTTAGTTCTAACCCGCTAAATTAAGAAATCAAAAAAAATTATGATAATTTTATGACATTTATATTATAAAATAACATCATTTCATATATTGTCAATAATTATTGCATATTTATATGAAATACCCCTAGGGTCGTAATGTTTTTTCAACCAAAACTCACAAATACTATATTTTCCATTTATTTTCTTTTATTTCATGGTTTAAAAGAATTCTTTCCTTTCAAGAGAATCATGAATTTTATAATATAGAAATATATCATCAATAAACAATAATATGATATTATCTAAGAACTAATCAAATTAATATATTCAAGAGCTCTATAAAAACAGATTGTTCAATAGATAGCCCAAATGGAATAACCAAAATATCATAATGATCATATCTAGTTTAAAAATTCATCATTGTATTACATTCCTCCTTCACAGTAAATTGATGATACCATAACATGAAAATAATAAATAATAAATATTTTCTTCCCTATAAATGATTCGAAAAATCATTAATAAGAGGGTAAAGATACATGTTCCTTATGGTGATGTTATTAAAGAGCTTATAATAAATGAAAAGACTAATTAAACATTTTTTATTTTTAAAAAACAAAATAATATTTCCCCTAAAGATTAACTAACACTATTATGGATAGTTCAGCAAGAATTGTTTGGAAGAACATAAAAATAATTAAAATATGGGTATCACTCTAAATTTTGGTTTTTATAATATTTCTATACAATTCCTTAAATAAAACATATATCTTCTTTTCATGACGTGATATTATAATTTTATTTGAAAATTTCTCTAAAAGGAAAGGAATGTGAAGAGTGAGAGTAGAAAAGGGTTTTTTCATAATTAAAATATATATGTAACATACATATCACCACATCATTATATTTTCCATAATCAACCACAGAAGTGGAAAATTAATTTTCCATAAAATTTTATATTCAATTATATTGATTCTATGTAACGTGTGGAACCTAGTTTCCTGGTGTCAGTTATAGAAAATGTTTTGTAATTTATTTATTAAAATGAACTAAATAATTACACATAAAATTAAATTTTTGTGGTTATTTACCCGTTTAGGTTTAGGATAATTAGATACAATGATTACATTTCCTCAAATTGTATATGAAAAATAATCTTCTGTGTGATGACTCCACACAGTAATGTATGTCACTGATAAATAGAAGAAACCTATAAAATTGAATGGAAATAAATGTTTTTAAATAATTAATAATCCCTTACTAACTATAAGGTGTTGAAATAAACATTTAAATTTAATAACCCTTATCATATATGTATTTTGAAAAATATATGTTATATAAATAGATATGATTTCAAATATATGTATAACTTTGTATAATAGTATAATTGAACAAAAATATTTAACCCTTTCCTGGTTTTCGATCAAAAGAGGGGCTGTGAGATTCAATAACCCAAGCATACAGAGATTGAAATTTTGGGAATAGGGGGTTGGGTATCCACAGATGTGCACAACGGGGTTTTTATGAAATCTCATTACTAATAATAATACTTCAGTTTGACAAATTGGCCATGGTTTTGGACCCATTTGTTCAATTTGATGGAATTTACAAATGTTTAATCAATATAAATTATACAGGAATTGAAATGATACAAATAAGTATATTTTTAAAATTAATGATTTTTGAAGAAATTGTTTTTGCAGTTGTGGAATATAGGTGAGCATAGGGCATTGGATAGAGGGAGGGAGTATGAAGGGTTGAGCAAGAGAAAAGGGTATTATGCATGGACTAGTGAAACTCAATAGGGGAGAAGGGAGGGATAGAATATATTAGTTGGGATCGATCCATGTGTTTGAAAAGACATAATTCAATAGTTGATAAAAACATTATTATTTTATGAGGGGCCCTATAGTGGACTTATTGCAGAACAGGAGAGTGGAAATATAGAGAAAGAGAGGTTAACTAGATGGAGAGCTGGGATTATTTTGGTCTAATCATAGGGTTCAAATTAAACCTATTTTTATAGAATGGGGTTCGATTGATTATTGAGGGGTTGTCATGGATCTCACGTGGGTTCATCCTGGGTTAGGGAATTGATATTGCATTTAAAAACACATGCCAATTCAAAATTAACTAGTGTCATGTGTCTCCATGTAAAGCTGCGTCTGACTGCTTGACTGTAGAACATAGACACACACAAAGGGAGGGCTTATAGAAGGCCCTTTTTCTTGGGCCTTGGCTTAACCCTATAAATTCCCGGCTAGGATCATAAAAATGGGTCTATGTGTAACCTATCCTAGAATATGCATGGTCTAATTCTTGTGCTGCATGAGTCGACCTATGTTAAGTGCCCCCCAGACCAAGACAACCTGGCCTATAACGATTCTCCCTTTTGGGGGTACTTAGCCAATGTTTTGGTAAATATTTTTTTAATCATGATAAAAATTTATTAAACATAAACAGAACAAAACCTATATACTTATATATATATATACAGATTTATATAATATAATTTAAAATTAATTTTTTATTCTTATTTGAAAATATAAAATTATTTTCACTATTTTTTATGGTTATATTATTAGTAAATAATACATTACATGATACTAATTTTATATCTCACAGATATAAATTTTGTTTCATTTTAATTTTAAAACACCCAACGGTTACTAGAAAATGTATAGATACCAATATTATAATTTTAAAATCTAAATATTAAAAGTTATGTTCAATTAAATTCTTATTAATATTTAACTAAAAATAATACATTAATACTTATAAAATTTTAAACACTTAAAAAACTTAATGGTTGTAAAATGATAATTGTTATATAAAAATATCAATGTTCACTTAAAATTAAACCCCAAAAACTATTTTTATAATAGTCAGAAATGAGTTTATAAATACCAATATTTATTGTTATGAAAGACACAAAAATAACTAGAGTTCTTCTCCTATTTAAAAATGGTTTTGTACATTCCCCTTATTCATAGAATTTCTATTCTTCTTCTAGATACTATTATTGTAACTATAGAAGACCCAAATGTAGAGGCCTACTCAATATTTCTTGTTATGCTGCTCGGTGGGACACACATTGTTTTACAATATCTTTTTATGAGTTTTCTAGAGTACTATAATTATTTTTCCATGAAATTTTGTAATGTATCAGTGTTTAATTAAATCAAGTGTTACTTATTCCATTATTTAATCTACCTTTAAATTAGTTATTTGTATAAATTATTAATAATAATTTCCAAAATAAAATTAATATTAATCAATCTGTTTCAACATAGGTTGGGGGTGTTATATTCTCCCCACCAATGAATTGTGCCCTCATAATTTTTGTTGTACTCACTCATTCCTAATATCCCAAGCCTTCCGACATCATCCATGATGTACTTAATTAAACTACATAATTATTATTAATAATCAAAATTTAATGGAAATAAATTAATACATACCTTCAATAGGTCCACGAACATGAAAAAATCCCAGATTTACATCCCCTTAAATTGATCCCCATTGTATTTTTAAGTTACTCATTTTATTTATCTCAAATACATCATGAGAAGGTAGGATAATACTCATGCATATATTAATAGGGTATCCCAAGGGAGGAATGGAAGTTGTGATGCTCATAGATATTGGAATGGGCTCAGTCCATATATACATGTTGTGCTAAATTGGTATCTAGAGGGCGGATATCATAAATTCTCCTATACATGTTAATATTCAAGACATGAAATATATAGGATGTGCAAAGGTCACCCTCCTGTGTGACTTATCAGAATTTCCCTAAGGATATATAATTTTCCGTTAGAGTAAAACATCTTCAGAGGCAATCATTTTATTTCCCATTATGTGTATAGAATTCAAGTTGTGTATACGCCATATAGAAATATACATACCTAGATATATGGATGAATTAGTTGAAATTTGAGGTGTTTGATTTCCAATAATGGTGTTTGTAGGATAACCATAGGTTTGTGAAAGTTTCATACAGATACGAACATGATTTATCAATTTTAGTTTAATGTAACTCATCAAGAAGAGATAACGTATTGGATGGAGGTATCTTATCTTCCATATAACAATTGAAGGAAATAATGTTTCATAGGAAAACATAATTAAATTATTAGTTTTGTTCTAATTTTCCAAAACTATCTACATCATTCCATTAATACAAACCATAATGCACCGACATAAGTTTCCTGATGCATGTTTTATGATATAATGTGTAATTATTTTTATAAAAAACTGAATAATTACAAATCACATTACACATTAGTGGAACTTTACTAGTCTATGTTTTGGGGAATCAGATAAAACTATTACATTTTTTCAAACTATAAAAAAATATCAGTGTACTTCCTCTACAATGAAAGTACGCTTCAAGAAAATATATTATTTTAATAAAATTAAATATAAATAAATGTTCTTAAACATTAATAATCCCATAAAAACCATAGGATCTAGAAATAATAAATTTAAATTCATGGAACCTTATCATTTATGTATTTTGATAATATTAAGTAATATAGATATATATTATTTTATATATACATAAAACATTGTATAATAGCATATTTTAACAAAACAATTAAACCCTTTCCCGATTATGGATCAAAAGAGGGGTTAATAGATTTAGGATCTTGAGAAGTAAGAGATTTTGATTTTGGTCAAATGGGTTGTCTATACTACGATGTGAAAAAGGGGATATTTATAATATAACAATGCTAACAATAATAACACCTTTTGATAAATAGAAAATGGGTTAGGACCCACTTAGTCAATTTTCTTGAATCAACATCCCTTTAAACAATCTAAAATATAATGTAAATTTAATTATTCAAATATATATCTATATATATTTGAAATCAAATATTGTTTTAGAATCTGGGTTGGATAGTCTAGAAAATAGGTGATCATGGGGCCTAGGATAGAGGGAAGGAGTATCATGGGTTGATGAAGAACAGTGGGCGGAGCGATGTGGACTGGTGAGGTTCAATGTGGAAGAAGTGGGGAATCACTCAGATTGGTTTGGATTGATCCAAATGTTGGGATTAACCTAATAGAATGGCTGATAGAAACCCTAATTTTTTAATAGAGGTATGATCGTGGACATGGTGCAGTGTAATGGAGTGAAAATAGGGATAAATTGAGGTAAAATGTATTGAGGGCTGGTGTTATTTTTCTCTGATCGTAGGTTTAAAGTGAACACTATATTTTTTTTAGAATGGGGTCTAACCGATTATAATGTGGAAGGCCTAGATCTTGCACGGGATCATCCTGGTGTCAAGATTTGATCACATGTTTAAAAATGCACCCCACATCAAAAAATAACGGGTGTCAATTCATTCCTTATAATGATAGGTCTGACAACATGACTCTGAAACATATACACATAGAGAGGGAGGGCTTATACATAGCCTTCTCGACCAGGCCTTGGCCTAACCCTACATATTCCCATCTAGGATCCCACACATGGGTCCACATACGACCCATCCAACACTATGTATGGTTTAATTCTGGCGATTCTCATCGGGAGCTATACTAAGTTCCCACTGGACCTTGAGATCTTCGCATAAAGCTACTCTTAGTTTTGGTACTTAGCCAATTTTTTTCAAAATTTTTTTTATTCATGATAGAAATTTATAAAACATAAATGGAAAAACATTTATACTAATATATATTTTATACTTTAAAATAAATTTTTCATCCTTGTTTTGAAATATAAAATTCATTTCATTATTTTCTAAGGTTATATTTTTAATAAATTAATCCCTACGGGCAGTTAATTTTATTACAAATAGATATAAATTTAGTTTCATTTTAATTTCTAAAACACAAAATGTTTAGTAAAAAAGTATATATACACATTTTATAATTTTAAATTAAAAATATTAAAATTCATCTTCAATTAAATCCATATTGTTATTTAGCTAAAAATAATACTTTATATCATTTAATATTTTGAAAAACTCAAAATCTTAATGGTTATAAAATTATAACAGTTGCCTAATAATATCAATGCTCACATAAATTTATTCCTAATTAAACTTTTTACAATGGTCAGAAAGGGTTATTATAAATTCCAATGATTACGTGTATTAAAGAAACACAAATCACCAGTGTTCTCCTATTTTAAAATGGTTTTCTAAATTCCACTTATTCTCAACACTTACTTCATTCTTCTTGCACTTACTATTCTAACTCTGGTACACCCAAAGGGAGAGGCCAACATAATATTTCCTCATATGCTACTCAGTAGAACACCATTTATTTTACTCGGCCTTCTTATGAGTGTCCTCAAGTATTAGAAGTATTTTCTTGTGTAATGATATAATTTATTACTATTTTGTTAAATAATGTTTTTCTTATATATTATTGTTAAATTAAATCATAAAATTACATTCATTTATTTGTATAAAATAATAATAATAAGTACAAAAAAATTTAAAATTAATTACACTAATGAAACATTGGTTTGGGAATTACATTTCCACAATGAGAAACTAACATCAAACACATGTTAAAATAATTCACCAAATACTTATATTTAAATCATTTTACTATCATATTTTCATTTTTCATTTTATCATTTTCCATGCAGTGAAGAGCTACATGCTCAAACATTCCCCAATAGAAGCACATCACATATATTACAAAACATTTTCTCGGATTATATCTTTCAATAATTTTATAATATTGGTTTTTTATTTTCTTAACCAAAAATTAATTTGACGTATTCTTACCCCTTACATTCGATGTGGACCTTTTCGATAATTTTATTCATAGGATATACAGTCATTAGTAAAATTCATTTTTACCTTCCTAGTAGAGAAGGCATGTTTTCCATATCATTTTAATTATTTATAATTCTAATCCCTTAGACATATTAGTTCTAATCATAAGTAAAACTAATAAATTCTACTATCAGGATCCTTGATAAAAAAAATTTCTTGTTATCATCTAATGAGTGTATTTTTTTCATATGTGGTCATCTAATAATCCTACTAATAGCTCAATTAAAATATTGTTTTAAATACAAATCCATAAAACATTAGGAATATATTTCTAATGAAAAATATTCATAAATTAATTGAATTTGGATTTGTCAGTCTTTTCAATTTCTTTAAAATGTATAATCCTTTACAATTATTCATTGGTTTCACCTTCAAAATGAAAATAACCAAATTTTCCATTTTTTTACCCATATATCACATGACTTCAAATAAGATCTCAAATGCCTTAATCTATCCATCAACTACCAAAAGGTCATATAATCCAATAAATGTGGGGGGGTCGTGTTTCATAAAATTCCCAACTATAGACATGTTATGTTGAATCAAATAAGGCTTCTTCATTGAATGGATAACTCTTCCATTTATACCATATCTAAATTGTTCCATCATAGAATAAAACTAATGTGTTCCAATTAAATCCATTTAAGGTTTTTTATTTGTATGATTATTTTCCTTTTGGTTCCTTCAGACTTCAGTTTCCTTATTTGCAATGTGGAAAACCAGTATGAATAAATATTGTTTAAATGATTAAACATGGTAATATATAAATGTTATAGTCTTATAACCATAAATTATAATATTTTAATATTATTTTCAATCATAATGTAATACTAAAAAATTATGCAAATATTATCTCTAATATGAATAATTAGGAATATTCCTTAAATGTTACACAATCTAGTGTCCCAAGGATATAATTCTATTTAATTTATTCGAAAAAGTTATCTATGATCATAATTTTAGTGATTTGTGTCATAAAAATTATATAACATCACTACAATGTTTAATATGCGATCTTCTAATCAGTAAACATTTTCCAATAATAAAAAAATTCTAAATGAACCATATTTTCTAGTTATGTGTAATCTATATGACATTCATGTAGAATTTTATTTGATACCCATACATAAAACCTAAAAACATTTTAAAAACATCAAATGAGAATTAATGAATGGAATATGAAATATAGATAAATAATGAAACCTATAGTCCATATTAAAACCACAAATTCAGAAAAAATCATCTTTCTATTAACATTATAATCGTTGATGACAAAAATAATAATTTATAAAATAATTAAACATACAAATCTACCCAAATGATTTCGATAAAAAACATTATAAGAAATAATAACTGAAAAATCAAAATCACAGTGGTTTTAAAAAACTGATATTTTATGATAAAATGTTCTTAAGAACATAAATATTTACCCTAAATGAGAATAATCATTCCTTCAAATAAAATCATTACATGTTCTATTTGAAATTATTTTATTTTCATGTAATAATACTTGAATAATATAAAATTAATATTAGTTCCTTTATACATGATGTTCATAGAACCCTTAAATGAACCCTCACAGTTAGGAAAACTATAAGGTTGAATTCCAACATAATAACATACTGATCATGGTCATTACTAGATTCATTATAGTGATATATCTGGATAACTAATTAAAATTGTCTATATCAGGATCAACCGCCGTAAAGAGATATATCTAGAAGTATTATCTTCCTAATATATATTTGGAACACCCATCATAATAAAATATTTACAAAGATCATACAATGAATAAAACATTTTAAAAATTCACATTTTTTCTATAAATTCCATAAATTATTTTTTTAAACTTGTATGTGAATAAAATTTTGATATCATATGACACATTGCATTTTAAAAAATTTCAAAACTAAGATAACATCATGATTTATAAATAGTGTTTTCATTCATATAATGGAAGAAATATTATAGAGGAATGAAAATCTAAAATACTTATTGTGACATTGGGAAAAATCGTTGACACTTTATATATTAAACCAAAACATTTATTTTTTCTATTATAAATACAATGAAAATATTATATAAAAATGATCATTTTGAATATCATTGTAATAATGTGATGTAAAATATATTTAAAGATTAGTGAATTCTATCTTAAGAAATATAAAACGAATTTTTAGTTATATGGGTATTGAAGAGAAATATATATAAAAAAGTCTCTAATATATTTAAAACAAGATTTTATGGAAAAGTGTCCCCTACCTCGAGTCCATAATATCATAAATATTTTTTTTATATTTGAATAAAAATAGAAGACAGTTATTAAATTTATTAATAAAATGATTTATTTTATTTATTCATTTTCCATTTTATAATCAATTAAATAATCAATTAATTTCACATTAGTCTTTTTGATGATATCCCACAGTTATGCCTAATATGACATTATTATTATTAGTATAGTCAACGATATTTCTATCAAAAAATAGAAAATAATAATAATTATATAATTATAACTTTTATACCTAAAATATACATTTGAAATAAACCATGAATTATGGTTATGAAAAGAGAGCTACGTCATAATCATGGAGACGGTAGGTCATAAATATGCTTGAGTCACATTTCCATTTCCAATTGTCATTATGGAAAGAAAGTATGTATTGTTTATATTTAAATATTAACAAAAATATTGTCAATATGATTTTAATTCATTAATTAAACATATATATACCTACCATTATATTTGGTAATAAAAAACATATAACATATCTTCGTGGTGGATAGAATTTATATGTATGTATTAAAAACATTATCATTTTTAAAGGATTGGAATGGTTACAAAATATATGATATATTAATTGTAAATAAGGATAAAAATTTCATGTATATCATATATATACATTAAATCCATCAAAATAAATATCAATTATAGGGGTGATTGAAATTTAATTGAATCAGTTCACTATGATGTAGTATGCCATACACACAAATGATGATTTCATTTCACATCTTATAGAAGAGTATATGGTTATGGATTATTACTATAATATAATAACATCCCTATATGAGAAAGATACATTTTTATTATTTTAATATTTTAAAAACTGTTGATGTATTTAGAATAAGAAATGAAATGACAACTCGTCATTAATGTCTATATATCTTATACAACAAAACTTCTTATGGTTTACTAAAAAGGAATTCATATTTTGTGTTCTTGATGAAACAAATCTTTATAGAATATGGGGATGGATGTATTTAAGGGATTGGGAGAACCATTTTTTGTGATGGAAACAAGAGATGTGTTTTCCTTTTATAATAACTGGATGGGGAGATCTTTTTAATATCCTAATGTATTAAATTCATATAAATTATTCTTCATTGTATGATGGTTAGAAAATAAATTATTTTGTATAAATAATTAAAATACATCAAAATTCACTGATCCAACAAAATTTGGACAAGTTTGTGTAATGTTTTTACTCATATATCTATCTTTTAACCTCTTATTTACCCTTTTAAAAAATATAGAAATAATATGGTTTTTAATTTTTAAGGATCAAGATTGTTACTATTAAAGTTAAACTATTTTATAATTTAACATTGGATTATTTTTTAAAAAAATTAAATTCCACCTAGAACGTTATCAAATTTTTATTTATTTTAAATGATTTAATGAAATATTATATATTATAAAATTTCATTAGTCATTTTTAAAATATTTATTTAATTTAGATTTAAAAACTTCTTCATAATGATCGAATTTTAATATAAACCATTCACATATTGAAAATATATTATAAATATATTAAAAATTAGAGGGAAAATAGTTCTTCCACATTATTTTACCTTAAATATATTTAATTACATTTATATTATTCATATTTTAATTGAATAAATATAGTTTCAACGTTTCATAATCATGTAATTAATTAATTCATCACTGATAATTTGAAATATGTCACCATGATAAAAAAATAATTTTCTATTAACCTTATGTAACTTAGCATATTTTTTCTTATCAATATATCAAAATTTAAAGGATAATAAATAAATAATAATTTCATTTTTGTTTTTTCATTAAATAAAAAAAGATTAAAAATTCATATATCAAAATTTTTGATATTTTCGGAGTAAATTTACTTATATAATAATATTTAAGATGATTTTATTATTACTTTTTAGTTCCTATAACATTAGTTATTAACTTAGTTTAAAAAAATATATATTTATTATGGTAACAAATACTATTATAATTATTCATATTTATAATGAATGAAAATAAATGGGAAATATATAATAAATTTGGATCTCTTGATTATAAATATAGAAGTTAATTGTTAATAATTACATGTATAAATTTTTTATAAATTAATTAAAAATTATTTACGATAAATGTTATGGAAATGAGTTTTTTTAGATTTTAATTAATAACACTTTTTATAACACATGCATTTATAAAGATCATTCCAATGAAAGTAAATACATTATGTTTAATCATAAGTAATTTTAAATATTTCAAATAGTAATTCAAAATATAATATTACAATTAAAATTCATTGAACAATAATATAGTTATAAATAAAAATCATTAAAATTCACTTTTCATTGAAAAATCATTTTTTCAAAAAATTACAAAAAAATAATTGTAATTAAAAAATGTTTTTATGAATTACAAAATTATGTTAAAATTTTCAAAATAAAATTATAATATTTTATAACTAAGGAATAAAATAAAATGATATAATATATTTCAAAAAAAATTAACAATAAACTATGTTTTTTACAATAAAATTTACTTAATATTATTATAGTGATTATAACTTTATAAAGCCTCATAAATGAATATTAATATGAAATGAAAATTATTTTTATATTTACATGGGTTGTTATAATGAAAGTAATTCTAGTTTCATCACTTCATCACCATAACCTCGTTGGCCTAAATGTTGTTAAATTCAATGATAGTTGGGGAAATCATTTAATATTATTAAATTGATTATATTATGAACAAATTTTTATCATTTTCATAATTTGATATGATCAATGTTTACTTATAGAAAATAAAAAAATTAAAATAATTTAAATTCTACATATTTCTTTCTCTCAAGGTGTAATAATTTGTTTGGTTCAATTGTAAATTGGTTCTCTAAATGCCGAATTTGGTATTTTTAAAAAACATTATTTTACTTATATGTGATACATTACAAAAATTCCAACCCATTACTAGTTAAAATTATATAGACTTTATTTGGGAAAAAAATAATTAATTTATTTTATGGAATAAAAATATAATTTTTAATTCATTACAATTATAAATTAAAATATGATACTACCGTATTAGAATACTTCCATGAAAACCATATGCACCTCATGATGCAAACTAGTAAGATGCACATCCAGTGAGGAAGATTCATGTAATCATCGATGTTGTCATCATCATGCAGCTTATCCTAAACTAGGCACCATTGATCCTTCAATGATCTGATCATCACCTAATATAGAAAAAATCACCACCCCATGCACAATATATAAAATAAAAAATTCATTGTAATGTATCATAATCATTCCAAAAAAATAGATTTCACCATCAATAGGATAATACCTTTTCTAAATCAATGTTCATTTATATTCACCACTAAACCCAAATTTTATCATCATATCAACACTGCCTTGGGATTCAAATAAAAAATCTTAGAGTTCCAAAATATATCCAAACCAACATCATATTCTCCTAAAATACATGACATAAAATAATTTGATGATTGAAAAAATAGGTCACCTTCACTTTCAAAATAGAAAGAATTGTCATTATATATAACTCAAATACTGATTAATTAATGGTAGGTTTATGGTTGGACTCATTAAACAAAAGGGACACTACGATTTCAAATTTATTGGTATTTGTAAGTCATCACCCAAGGTAACTCATTAAAACCCAAATTGACCTCATATTATCCCCCTTTCTCACTTCTCATAGAGAGAACAACTCTTTGTCACAAAAAATGATTAAAGACTTTATTGCCTCCTTGATTCATTGATTATCAATAGATTCTCAACGATAATCACATTTCTATTTTTAACATGTCAGGTGAAATTATTTATAATAACATCATTAATTCCATTGTTATCATCGCTACATATTTGGGTAAATATTTCCTTTTTCATCAGGGTATTAAGTTTTTCCAAAATGATTTTACATATTGTATACATGTTCTAAATTCCCAATAATAACATTCAAAAAACAACTATTCCATTTATTTATATACATGTATTTTCCTACATAAGAAATTTTGTATGAATTTTCTTTCACATATGGTATTATTTAATATAAAACTACGATTTACATAAATTTTATATTCATCAACCATAGTTGTTCTCTCAAGTAGCACGTGGAATTTAGTTGTTTGATAAACTCATTCACACAGTATACCCTCCTATTAAATTAAATCAGTTAGCTCTAAAGATGTATTCAATATCCAATTATTCTAAATTTATAATTATAAATGATTATCTATTTTTATGAAATCTATTGACCCTTCAAGAATTGTGAATCCCTTCCCCTATATAAATCTTTTTCATTCAACTATAATATTTGAAATTATATTTTACATGGTGTCTTTATTTCACACATGTTATCCAATTCAGGAAATTTCATATTATATGGTTCCTCTATTTTAGTAATTTTGGAAAATTAGAGTATCTACACCCTTTTGAGGTTCTTATTCTTATATAATTTAATCATAGTCATGCATCTCCACATTTGTGAGAGTACAAACATTTTTTACCTTAGAATACCTTTTCCACCAATTTTCTTTGAAAATAGGACAAATAACATAGCAACACTCATTAATTATTATATTAATGTAATAATTGTATTAGAACATTTTCACATGAATTCCATGGTGAATATCTATCTTTAATATCATCTATCATTATATTTACTTCACATGTTCTTAGCGGCTAGATCATTTCAATGAAATGTTTTCTATCATATAACAATCTAATACATAATGTTGGATACTCTAAAAATTTATTTTATGTAAACTATATCGTATTAATAATAGAATAGACATGATAAATATATTTGGATCCCAATATATGGAACCATATTATACATAATGTTCATTTTTAATCAACTAATTGTTTTACATGAATAATAATATTGGATGATAACATTCACTCCAATCTAAATTTAAATGAATTAATCAATAATCAACAAGGTAAAAAACCAAAATATTATAATTCACCATGTCAATGTTGAATGAAATGAAAAACATAGTAGAAAAATTCACAATAGATTCTAAACACTCCCTTTATATTTGTTTTTAATGATATCATGAAACTAACACCATACACACATCATGAAAGTAAACATATATCTCTTAAGAATTACGATATTTCCAATTATCATGATTTCAATTTAATGATTATATATTTCCACTCATTGAAATTAAATAAAATCATATTTCAAACCATGCATAACCAAAATATAATTTAGGGAAAATGTTTACTTTGGGAGATAGGGATTTGAATTTAACAGTCTTATCGCACTTTCTGATATGTGGAAAATCTAATTTATTTAATTTATTTGAAAAAACCACGAATATTCACTGTTACATTAAAAAAATATTATTTATTAATTACTTACTTAGTTTTTTATGAAATATTCCTTCCTCACTAGTTCTACATGATCTATACAACTTATTAATAGAGTCATTCACCCCTTTTATGAAAAAACTATTCAAATCTTTAAACCATTTTGGACCAGAGAATCCCTTCTCCCACAATTTCATTTCTACATATATAACTATTTATTTGTGAAGTCACTAATCCTAAAGAATATTTTTTAGTTATAGTTACATTCTATAGAATTTTAATCGGTCAAGTTACCACATAAAATGAATAATTAATAAACAATAAATCCAATTAAGTTAGAAATAAGGTTAGGAAACATGTGTGGATGTGTATAAAATAAATATTATATATTAAATTAAATTACTTCCATATATCTCAATAATATATAGAATACCAACTCCAACTAATGAAATATTATATTTTTTTCTCCATTAATCAATTACAAAACAATTTTTTAGGAAACCATGATTCAAAAAATGTGTGTGTCATACCATATTTCATTTTCAAGAATCTACTATATACATAAATATAATAAAAAATCATTATTCCTCTATAAGGAATAATTATATTGATAATGGGTATAATTATTTTTTAACATTTATATCAAAATCCACCCTAAATGTTTCAGTTTTAACACCCAAAATCGAATTACCATATAGCATGTGTATAAATCCTTGAGATTTTATGAAATATTTCATTTAAAAAAATTAAAAATTAACTATATTTTTCATTATAAAAAACAACCAATCTACCATAAAAAAGAAGAAACAATGATTGTATCTTTCATGACACACATCATTGAATTTTAACAAATCCTGATATCATATTAAAATATAATTATTTAATATGAAAGTTATCACATAGCCATTGGAATGAATAGTGTGAATATAATTAACTAAATTTTGAACATAAATAGTTCAAATATTTATATTTTATGAGTTATTTAGTGAAAAATTAAGTATAAAATAAAAAAATACTATGTGAAAATAATGTAAATATTTTTATGAAAAACTATTTTATGGGAAAAATGATTTTTACATTAATATGTTAATCGAATAAATTTTCAAGAATTATATTAATTTTATTTAGATATAAAATATTTGATCACATTTTTAGCATTGTTATTATTATTTTTTATTTTAATTCCATTATAATAAATCCAAGTTTATATTTCAAATCTCTATTTTGTTTTTCAAAAAAATAATTTATTCACATTATGAACAATTCTTTTGTAAATTTAAAATTTTTAAATATAAGTAAATTTATTTAAATTAATTAATATAATTTTGTAAATTATAATTTCATAATTAGAATAGTTTTACTTTTTTCATATTTTAGGAGAATATAATATTTTCGTTAAATAGTTAAAAATGATGGTTTTTATTAGAAATTGTCATTATATTTAATGATTTTAAAAACATAGAATGTGTTCTAAGATGTTTTGTGGGGTATAATTAGTTAAATTATATATATATTATTCAAATTATATCATTTTAAAAAAATTCATATTTAATTTTATTATAAATTCTATTTAAACTTATGACAGCTTGTTTTTGGAAAACTTAATTTTCATTACATATGTAGGTTTAATTTTAAATATTAGTATAACCATTATGTGAATTTAATTTCATAAATAGGATCACATTTTTATAATAATCATAATTGATATTTTATAATAAGGATAATATACAATTTTACCATTATGAATAGTTAATGAAGATAAAAATTATTACCACCTTTAAGGTGAAAAATAGATTACTAGGGGTTAATCTAAAATAATAAGGGGTAAAACTGACTAGAATGGTTTTAAAAATCATTTTTATAGTCAAATATAGGCCATATCTCTTCTATAATTTAAATTGTTCATTTTTTATCCTTTTGGTATAATAAAAACCTGGGTACACCTTTTTTATTTTAAAAATTACAAGAGTGTGACTCACCTCAGTAATAAAAGGTAACACACTCTTCTATACTATTTACACATACAAACCCCATAGTTTTAATAAATTATGTAATAAATGAAATAATTAATTCTATAATATCATATTATAAGCATTAATTTTGGTAAATATCAATCTATGGAAGTCTTTTGGTGAAAAATAATAAATGTTTTTTGAACAAGAGGTAATGTCCCTAACCGTGTGTTATATTCATTACTTCTAAGAAATACATAAAAATTAACTAAACCATTATAATATAATCAAACCAATGGAATATATATACTTAAATTTTATTATTCTAATTTCATTACCATCACTCATCTCATCTTCCCTTAAATCGGAAATGAGAACGTTGCTCCTGTATACGGTGGGCTACTGCCTCGTTATCCAATGTGACACATTTGCCATAAATTCCTATCAAAGTTGTGTATAATTATAGATATAATGTATATATGTGATATTTATTATGTAAATATACTTATTATAATATACAAATCCATTTAAATTTAACTTTTTATTTTTCTAACAATTTTATGGGGGAAAGTGAGAACCCTCACAGTTCAGCAGATCAAACATCAAAAGAGACAACTGACTTGATAAACACAAGATTGTAACTATTGTTTTCAAATTCCCAAGACAGTTTCTATGGATAGGAATTTACCTGGAATCCAGGATCATCTTCAAGAAGTTCTTCATAACATGTTTCCAGGTATTCCCAGTTTTTCATGTACTCTTCTTTGCTAATTTTCCACTATTGAAACCTCTAACCAATATACGGTCTTGCTTGTTTATCCAATCCCCTTGCTCCTTTATACCATCCACTCAAATAAATATACTCATTGTTTGATCAATATCTTCCCTTGTCACCTTAATTACCAAAAATTCCTCTTTTATTCCATCAACTGAGTGCATGAGTAGTTCTATATTCTTATCTGAATCAATATCCCCCAAGAACTTATAACCGACAAGAGGCCCTTCCATAGGCCACTGAAGATAATCCTCCATTGACACCATCACCTCTTTAGATTGAGTTTTCCATTCTCTCAGCTGATCAATTTCACTTTTAGTAGCCATAGGTTCTTCAGACACCCAGTCATTGGCTTGTGCACCACCTGCTTGATTACCCTCCTCATGCTTGTCAAGTCCCTTCCTCTTGCTCTAGTAATTCTTTTCTACATTATTAGTGTCATTAAGATGGTGTTTACCCATACTTGCAGACCTCGTAAAAAGTGGAATAGGTATGTTAGATTAGTCTTTTCTCCCTTGGGTCCTTCTATTATGCTTAGTAAATCCTTATGAATCTATAATTGTATTCTTTCCCTTCCTTGATGAGGATCGAAATTATTCCACTACCAAGCCCACATCAATAGGCTCAACGGGTGAGTCCGAGACTGGATCTGCCTCATCTTGAGTAGCCCCCCCAATAAGATTAGGGTCCTATCCTTATGTATCCTCAATATCAATGCCTTCTTCATGAATATGACTGTTTTATCTCCCAAAACTTCAAACTGGTTGTGAGAATTTTTCAGCATGCCTCTATTTTTAACCTTCTCAGCATAAGAAGGTTGTGCCCGCATGTCCTGAACTGTCTTGCATGGACCCTTTGGTTGGACAAATCCGTGACCCATGTATTGAAACTGCACAAGGGTTTCTCCAATAGAGGCTGGATACACACACGTTGCATCCCACACCATGGAACCACTGGTTAAAAATGAATCCAGATGCCTAACCATCAAAACATTAATGTGTGGATCCCTCTCCTCAAGTCATGTTTCCTTACCCTGTACGAATCTAGCAGTCTTTCTGACCCTATTTCTTCCAACATCACATGTTTCCATAGGATAAAACCCAACACCCAAATTAGCTTTCATTCTACTAAAAATTCCAGAAACAGTGGGGTCATGCTGCGCAAATACAGCTGGATTTTGAGAAGCCTCTACATGTTGCCCATCGGCTAGCAACACCTTTGGTGCAGCCCCTCGCTTCTCCACTTGCTCACCAAAAATTTCCAATGATCTCAACTTTGTCGTCAGTGATTCACTTTATTCTCTTGTGACATAATAACTCCCAATCGCTCTAGTAGCCATCTGACCCATCTTTGAGGCCTTGCGCACTGAAATAGAATCTGTATCCCAGAGATACTTAGGGGGTATCCCCAAGGAAAAGGAGAAGAGTGTATACATCATCTACTAATTTCGTAACCCAAACAATTACAACCTACATAAAACCAGACCCACGAATCATAGAATACCTTCTAGTGCTAGATTTGTTCTCCCTCAATCTCTATCGTTATGAACTCCACTGGATTCTTTGAGACATCAAATTCAATGACAATTCTTGGAGAAATCTAGTGGCAAACTGAGCAGGTACGGGCCTCGAAACAAAGTTATAGACCCATCATATTACCAATCAACCGAAGAATACCTAGATTCTAGAATGGTAATGGGAGACTATAGAGTGAAATACATATCTCTGTAACCGGGGAGTCATGTAATAGGTAAAATACGAAGTACCATAGAAGGAGGAAGAAACAAAAACCCTCTATGACTCATGGAGCATTGGCCCAAGACTTGATCAGATCCTCGTCATTCAAAAATAGAATCATAACATTCCTTGAATCCAAAAGTCCAACAACTGACCGATCCTGAAAATTCCATGAAGAGAAGGCAATCCTGTTGAAGGAATCACGAGAGGGCCTCTGCTTCCCAAAACGAGCAACCAACGCAAGGGTCAGCATCACTGAAGATTCCATGAGTTCTAGAGTATAAATCGGAATAGAAAGATAACCATCCACATAGGACTGAACATTAGGTCTCACTTCAAAAGTTGGAAAAGCAACGAAGGGAATAAGGATCTGTAAAAGGGGAGGGGGGGGAAGGGACACTATAGGGTAATGAAAGGGAAAGATCTTCTACCTCCCTCTCAAGATGAGGGGGGCCGAGGAAGGAAGATGAAAAAACAGCCATGACCAATGCTATGGGAGGAAAGAGGGGTGGAGTAGAGCGAGCATCTTCCACCTTAACACCAATACTTATTATAATATTATTTCTCATATACATTCTTAATTTTCATTCCTTGGATGATACGATAATGTCATTCTTGTGTATGACGAACTATCACCTCATGAAGCAATCTGATTTATTATTAATTAATACATTAGTGGAAATTAATTAGGGTAAGTATAATATTTATATGTGATATATATGTATTTAATATTATTTTATAATTTTAGCATCTTAATTTTGTATCTTTTATTTCCTCCATCGAAAAAAGTGATACAACATTTTATATTTCATAGGACCTACCGTCTCCACGAATGGTGTATTTAATTTTCAATCTCTAAAATTTATGGTTTAATATAAATACACATATAAAGAATATATATATATGATATTTATATAATTTTATATATTTTGGAAATGATTGATCTATGATTCGGTTATGAGGATTGAAAATAAAAAACAATAAATACCTGAAAAACAATGCATTTATTGACTATAACCTTACTTAAAAATTAAATTTAAAATAAATTGGAAATAAAAAGTCATAATTAAATCATATATGATATAATATCTATATAAGTATAGTTTAATAATATAGTTATAATATATATATATTTATTATACATGTGGTTCAAAAACATATCAATGAAGGGTAGATTTATGGTAAGGGATTTCCATCAAAAATTTAATTATAAGAGACATTCTATATTAACCACCAATTTATTCTTTTTTATATACATAAATACCATTAATTTATTATATTATAATTATCCATAAAATCATTTCGATTTACATATCCATTTTATTATCTGTATTTCATGGTATTACAACTCATTATCCGGAATGTGATAATGGTTTGATGGTATAATCTATTTTTTATCCTGATTGTTTATATATAATGTTTTGATGAGGAAATATTATGATACACCTTTCAATATACTCCTAAATTTTATTATAATCTTTTTTTACATTAGGTTACGTTTTTTATATTCCATTTTATAACATTGTGTTCTCAAAAAGTTAAACATAATGATGATAATAAAAACCAACTTTATTTTTATCTTTTGTTGATAAGCCTTTTTTCTATATAAATGTCTTCAATATTTTTTTTATATAATATTTCAACATTCCAAAAAATAGATTAATGTATTTTATCTTTGATTTATTTTTTACAAATTTTATAATAAGGAATCTTCTTATCATTTCGAAAATATGGCCCGATTAGATTTTTAATGAAGATGTGAAAGGAGTATTTTGTAAAAATGTATGAAATTTTACTCTATAATGGATACTAAATATTTTTTATACTTTATTTATATTTTTTAAAGGATATATTAAATAAATAATTTTATATTTTATATTTTCTAAAAACATTTCTCAAAGAGAAAATAATGTATTCTATAAGAATTGTTTTATGTGATTTTTCCAAATCATTTTCCATCTAATATGAATTCCATTAATGTACATTTTCTTTACTAGGGATAAGATCCAATGATACTAAATTTATTTTTTATATGTAAGGTTTATTGTTATGACTATATGATGGTAATGAAAACCATTAATTTATATGATATATACTATAATGAAATTTTAAATGAAATAGACCTCATTTTCTTGGGTTATGTTGTTATAAATGTCATATGATCATGCAGATCATAGTTGTGTGAATAATATGATGGGTTTGACCAATATCCATGTCCAATTTATTGATTAATTATGGATAAATCATGATTAAATATGATATTTGACAACCTTATTACTCGTTTAAAATTTTAATGTTGAACATGATTTAATGTTTTTAGTGTTAGAGTTGAACCAATATTTCATGTCCATAAGGTTATGCATGGACATTGTTTCATGTAAATTTATTTATGTTAGTGCCTAATTTCATGTCATTGACTCAATGATTGAACTTTTTTTATTTATACATGTTCACAATGTTATAATATTTTCATTATTCCATAAAACATTTATATATTTATATGATATTTCTTCATATTATAGAATCATTGATTCCATTATGATTCATCTCTTATTAAATTCAATAATTTATTCCATTACCCGTGTTTTTATCTATGATATGTAAAGTTAGATTTTAAAATGTTATTATCATGTACTCATAGCCTTATTGTCATGATATACTAATATCTTCCATGATTACCCAGACATAACATCCGAGCTCACCTTTTATTTTGTTTCTTTTCCCCGTTTTATAATTAAATTTACTGTGTTTTAAATCATTTAACGTGTGATATTTATTAATAAACGATAGGTAGATTATTTAGATCTCTTAGGGTGCAGTTTTTTATATGTCAGGTATTCCAAAAGAACTGGACCTCAACTATTCTTGTGTTGATCATTATGTTATCTAAGAAATATTTATTTATTAATCTATAATATTTATGTTTGAGATGTTTATGTATTCAAAGTTGGTATCCTATATTGTTTTAGTAACACTTTAGAAACATGAATTTAAAACTATAGTGAGATAAATATAGATATACATAATTACATGTTATGAGATATGTCTATGTACTAGTAAATGGATGAGTCAAATTATAGGAAAATAAGATGTAAATTTGGTAATGGATTGATTGATTATTTTCTACAAAATTACACACCTATATTGATACTATACAATGATATAGATCTATATAGAGGTAAACATGTGTAATAACTCTTGAAAGGCTGCCTTGAGCTGATTACTAATTAGTGCATGACAATGAGCCATCTTTCACACATAGTTTGACACTCCTAGGGGATTTGTTTGGGGAATTCAAAACATTTTTATGATTCGTCAGAATGATTTTTATAATAACAATGAATTTACTAGATTACAATTAATAATTCATATATTTAAAATATAGTGTCATGAGTTTGATATCTTATAATTTATTTTTCATAAATATGAGGTTTTTCCATTTGATTCTTGTTTCTTATAATAAGATTTCTAGTTTTAGGAAATGGGTTAAACCTAAAAGAATCATATTTATGTTTTATGCATTAGATAATGAAATAACTTTTTTAATTATTAGAAAAATATTACTTGATGTGGAATAAAAAACATTATTCTTATTCTCACAAAAATTTCATGAGATATAAATCATACTAAACATCGAAATAAGAAAAAGATGCAATAATATTCAGTTAATCTCTCCATGAGGTAACTTCCTTCATCTTTTAGTGTCCCTAGTGATTTACTAGGAACTGAGTAATGGATCAATACCAATGAAATGATATATTCTGTTATCCACTATTTAGTGCATGAAAGAGTCTTTTTGGATGTCTATCATTTGGAATGTAATATAAAAAAGGTGGACCATTATTAGGAATATGGGTCTAGTGGATGTAATTTAATCAAAGGAATTACATGTGTTAAAGATAATATTATTTTGTAAAAAAAATCTCTCATATTATATGAACTGGGATGGCGAATAAAATTTCATTAGCTAAAATAGAAGGATGGTGAATCGATTATAACCTACGAAGATAGTTTTATAGGACTCACACAATATTATTTTGGTATAATCATTTGTACAGAAATAAAAATAGATTTATTCATTGTCATGTTAAGACCAAGACAAAGAATGGAATCATTTATAAGATACTTTAGTGTCTAATAAGAATCCATTCGATGTGATCTAAATGTAGGAATAGAAATTATATATTCCAATCATTACAATGGTTTTTATAAGTAAATGAAGGTCAACTATCATGAGAACAAGAGTAAATCACATGGTAGATAGAAATTTAAATCACCCACATGCCAAAACTGTGGGATGAAGAAATCAGGTGAATTATTGAAAGGAAAAAAAGGTTAGTATAAGTTTGGTAATCCAAAAAATCAAGAAATGTAATTTTTAAGTGATGTGATAAGGCTAGACATTGAAATGATGGGTAAATGATCTAAATAAACATTCACCACCCAGACTCATTTGTTTCAAGTGTAAGGAGTTTGGAAATTATGTAAATAAATTACCCAATACAATGGATGTTGTGAATGATAATCTAAAACAACCATTGAAGAAAAATGACAATGATAATTAGTATTGAATTATAGTGGATGATGTGAATCATTATAATTACTTCAGAGTATCATCCCTTCCATTTTTGGGAATTTCTTATTTGTTTCTGTATGAATAAGCACAATGAAAATATTTTTTTCAAACATTATTGAATTATCATGAGATTATATCCTTCTAAATGGAATCTTGTATAACAGAATCACAATTTATATTCTATCCATAAAAGGATAAAAAATGATTCCAACGATTTTTTTGTATAACATATGATCTTATATAATTAATAATGGATGATTTAACATTTGAATGTGTATATATTTCCATGTCATATTACCTTAATAATTATGGATTAAATCATGGATTTATTAGTTTATGTTTGATCGTTTGATCATATTCATAGATATATCATTTGAGGTTTTAGGTCATGATATTTTTAGAATATTAATGATATTTGAGAGGGATTTGTAGAAATAAACCCTTTGGTTTTGTATATAACATATTAGATATTTTATTTGTAGATAAATGAATTTAAACATTGGGGATATTTGATTAAATGTATTTCTAACCATTAAGGTTTACCTCATCGATTATGTTGAGGTAATTATGGGTTTGTAGTTGATCACATTTTGAAGTCTGCACACTTCATTGTTATCAGATAATATTTACCCCTATATCCACATTTCATAATATACATTATGTTGTATATATTCAAGGAGTACTACATTAAGTTGAATTTATTGGGATATAAATTTTATTTAATGTTTTTATGAATTATTTAGTGAGATTTTAAAGTGTAGTTGACTACTATTTCTATATATCATCGTTAGATAACTAGTTAGTCTGAGATAGTTGTTCAAACCATGGAGGATATGATATGATTAGGTTATATATATTTCAATGGTTATTGGTATCATCTCCTTCCACTAGTTGAGTGTTATTACAATAATATCAAACTACCAAGAATTTAGATGTCTATTTATGAAGATCATTATAGAATTAGACATATAACTCCAACATAATGGAATGAAGATACAGAAAAACTGATATTTGGACATGAGCTTATTGATGAAAATGATGAGAAGATTAGATCCATTCAGTAACTTGCAAGGGAATATTAATATTTTTATAAATTATAAGATTATAATCTTTGGAATGTTCTATAATTTGAAATTTATGATAAGTATTTTCTATAAATATATCCATGCGTCAAATATTGAAATCCATATTAGTCCCTTTCAAATTATTGATCATATTGGGATCGTAAAATATCACTGGTTGATCTCAGTAAACCTCTCTCAAATTAATAATTCATTCCATGTATCTCTCGAAAGGAATTACCCAAATAATCCAGACATGTACTAAAACCATAGAATATACCACTGGAGAGTGATCATTAATATTATGAACAATCTATGGGGACTATAGATCATACATAGAATGTTCTATGAAACAAGTTAATTAACTTAGAAATTTTTTTTCTAGTGAAACCACCTACATGAGGATATTATGAGGAAACCTGGTCATGTAATTAGGCCAAATAATCTTTAGTTGTTGGTTCTAAAGGGATGAATTTCTATGGTGAATTTAAAGTCTACGGGGGGTAAAATATAACACCCTATGCTTTGGTGAAATATTATTTTTAACACAAATAATTCCTTTTGATATATTTATTTATAGTGAACACCTAGTTTATCTTTGGTTGCATGCAACACATAATTTTTCTTATAATACATACAACACTGAGTTTTAATGAAATATGATATACTATTGAAAATTATTATTTAATATCCTAGAGGTCAGGGTTCTATTAAATTTGTTGGTATGAATAAGATTAAATAAATTTTTAAAAATATATTATTTACATGTGTTTATATGTCGAAATATTTGCTTAACAATTAGTTATAAATTAAAATAAATACTATTTAAATAAAATGATATTTTTTTGTAAACACTATTTTATGAACAATTCTTTTTACAACAATGAATTAATAATATAAAATTTGGTGAATGATTTTATAGAAATAGAAATAATATGTATTTAATAAAATTATTAACTTTTATCTTTAGTTCTTTATATGAGTGAGATATAAAATAACAAACTTTTATTATTAAAATCAATATTTTTCTAAAAATCAATTTTATCATATTTTATGTACTTATTTTTATAAGATTATATTTATCACTTTTAGAAAAAAAAATTTAATAAAATTAAATTCCTTTTCTAATTAATCATGTCAAAATTATCTAAAGTTAAATTTTTTAGAAGGTAAATATTTCAATGAATACTGAAAAATACTATTTTTTACTAAGAATTTACAATTATTTTATAGATTTAAAAAACAAAAAAAAATCACTACATTTTAAATGTAAAATTAGTTAAATAAATTATCAATTTAAACAAATTATTTAATTTTAAATAATTTTATATTGAAAAATTCTTGAAACCATTTTAAGTGTTTGATGATTTTCCCTTTGAAAACCAATATTTTTATTACATTAGCTGATTTAATTTCGAATAAAATAATTCCATTTCTATTGATGGATTATAGAAAAAATGGATTTAATATTTTGAATAACCATAATTTATATTTCTTACGATGATCAAATTCATTTTTCTACATTATTATTAGTAAAACGAGTATAAATTAATTACCATACTTAAGGATAAAATGTGGTTATCAAGGCTTGAACTAATAAAATAATGTGTGGAATGATGTATAAACATGTCCATATCCCCATCTGTATCCATATTTTCATATTATATATTCATTAAATAAGTATTTTCTATTTTTCCCCTTGTGGATTGATAAAAATGTGAGTACACCTTTTTATTTTTAAATATTACTAGTGTTCCACCCACCGCACATATTAAATACCACCCCTCTCCAATCCACTTAACAAATAATTTTTTTTATATACATTACAAAAAGTATTCCTTAATTACATCATATAATTTTAAAATCCTTATTTTTGTCAGCAATACATCTTAGTAAGTATTTTGGATTAAAAAATATGTTTTCTGAAGAATAGGTAAAATCTCTGACAGATCATTTTGTTTTATTACTTCCCCCTCTTCCATAAAATATTTTTAAACCATGATACTATAGTATACTCTGTAACATAAATATATTTATATATTAATATTCTATGTCCACAATGTAAATCCATCTCCTTTTCCCTCGAATGAGAAACGACTGAATCACCTATGCATATGGCGGACTACCACCTTTCAAGTTGATGTGACATGTTTTCTATCAACACCACCCATGACTTGGTATGATGATGTATATAATCTATATATGTTTTATTTTTCTAATGAATAAACTACTTCAACATTAATATCATAAATAACTTATTACATTCTATTCTGTGGGGGATATAATAATGTCGTTAATCTGTATGGTGGACTACTGCCTCACGAAGTGATGTGATTCATTATTCTCTAACCCTAAACATGGTTAATCATTAGGGGGAAATTTATAGATATATTTGATATATGGAATAAAAATCATAATTTATAATTATTATATTTTTTAACTTTCATTCATTTTATCTGTTATGAAAATGGAAATAGCACACATGCATATGTACAACCAACCATCTCCATGAATTGTGTATTTTATTTTGTATCTCTAAATTTCATGGGTTACTATAAATACATATATATTTTATATTTTGGATATTTATTTAATTTTTAAAAATATTGATATTATTTAGCAACGGTCAAATTATGCTGGCTGAAAAAACTAAATCAAAAAATTCACAGAAAACAAAGAAATTATTACACATGACATTACATTCACATTGAAATATTAATAAAACGGAAATATAATATCATAAGTAAATAATATATGGTATTATATTTATATTTATTATTCTCAAATAGAGGTGTAATTTTATTAAAATTTTTATTAAAGATGTTTGAACAGGGAAAAAGGACGTCGAGACATTGGTATGAGATTTTCTTCTCACATTTTTACATATAAAAGGAAAATTCCATATTCACTACATATTTATATTATGAGATTTATATACTACCGAAGAATTTATTTTAGGATTATTATCGTAAACATTATTTGTATTTAAATATCCATTTTTTGTATCTGCCTTTCATGAGATTAGCATTATAACCCTAGAATCCTGAAGCCAGTACATTGTTTTTTTACGTTGAAATTATTACATGGTATCAAATTCTAAATGACTGATCGGTTTAGTATAATTTGAAATCAATATTACATACTTCATTCCTATAATAAATTGTTAAATACTAAATACAAATATTATACATAATAAATATAAATATATAGAATCCATTAATATATATTCAAAGGATTCCTCTTCCTAACCTTGGAAGAAGAATAAAAATAAGGTTGAGCTCTAATTCAGTTTAAGGGAAGTTAAATGAGAATAATAAAAAAATAAATGATAACATACCAACATGTTAAGGTAAATAAATGATAACACATTCTATTCAAATAACTAGATAAGGGAATATCAATACGCTAAGGGAAAAATGAAATAACATTTCAATTAATAAGTGAACTGAAAATGAAATTATTCCATTGATATGTTGAAACCAAATATAATGGAAAAATATTCAGTTAATATAAATGAGGTAAATTCCTAACTGTTGGATTACATGTTTTCAATGTATGTGGAATGATTACCCTCAAGACCATTCTAATGATAGTTTAACATATCATTTAAAAACCCATCTTATTCGGAAAACTATTTCATATACTTGGACTACCATTGAATCATATAGCTATTTATGACCGATCCGCAGCCATTTCATACCTATAAAAATAAATAATCATATAAAATATTTTATTTCATCAGCAAAAAAATACCCTAAAAAATATCAATATTGAATAGAGGATTGTGTTTTTTCAAAAATTCCCTAACAAATAAAATAACAATCAATGTAAATACCATATGTAAAAATTGAATAGGGTATCAGATATGAGAATATAAAACACAATGGAATTAGTATATTTAAATAAATTTATTTTTTCAATATATTTTTAACAATCAAAATAATGTGAGATTTTGAGGGTGATCGTTAAACACATTCTTGAGGGAAAAAATATTTAATTAATCCAAAGTCTCTCATTCCACATTGAAACATCAAATTGTAATATCCATGAAGGAATTGAGTTAAATGAAACTTATAATATCCTGAAAATAAGGGTATTCAAAATAGAATATGAAACATTCCAGTATATTCAACATATAAAACTGAAGTGGCGGATAACAAAAAAGTAGTTTCAATTGAATGTAAATTTAGGTGAAAGCCCTTACATTAATATTCTGTTTGTTGTGTGGTTTTTATCCTCATGTATTGTGGATAAAATTTATACTATCTTATACCATAACTATAATTATTTTTATAATATCATATATTAAATTATCGAAATATATATTACCTGTTTGTTAACACACATTCATTATATTAATTATTTTTGGTCTTAAGTACCTTGTTTTCTCAAGTATGTTCTAACATGTCATTTATTGTTAATATTACATATATAATTATTTCATCATATAGATAATTTTACCCATATTTAATTATCATATATATTCAGTACATATTTATTTTTTATTTTCCATTATATTTGGATAAAAGGAAATATATACACCATTCATGGAGATGGTAGGCCGTATGTATGCAAGAATGCTACCGTAATGTTTTTCTGTATTAAAAGGAAAAATTAAATATGTATATAATAATTCAAGTATAATATTTATGATATATATATAAACACTTGTTTATAAAAATCATTATTAACTGTTCCATGTATAGCGTGAGTAAATTACACCACTTTATGGTTGGGATAGTCCACACTTCCACAAAATGATGTTAACATATTTAAAAAAATGGAATGAATAAAAATAAGTGTTATAAAAGAATATAAGAATCATAAATATATTATAAATATCATATATATCATATATAAATATATTTTCTATCATAATTACCACCATGAGAGGTGGTAATGGATGAATGGACAATCATCATTTCATGAAGGTGAAGTTTAACATTCACATAAACATTGTAATTGTTTTATATTATATGGGAGTGTTTGTAAGTGAATTTAAAAAACTAATTATAAAGAATAAGATTATATTTTTTAAATTTTTTTTATATATTCCTTGAATAATAAGAGTTTAGCGGTGGTGAATGGAAATATAACTAGACCTTAAGGAAAGATATTGCCTCCAAATCAGGTAACTCCTTTATATTTGAACAAATGGGATTGAATTGATGGATTTATTCCCATTTATAGTATTATAGGATGAGTGGGGGGGATTTATTTTAGATATTAATTAAGATCATGGTCTAACCAATGTTTCATGATAGGTTTGATGAAGTAGCAGGATATGAGTCCTTTTATAGTGGAGGAGGAGTGAAAATCATATAATTTTTTGGAAAGGGAATTGCACCCATGTTTTTCTTGGTTTCATATAGATCCAATAATATAACAATTATATAAAATATAATATAGTATTTAAATGTATCCAAAGATGGTTTGTTGAACATGTTTATAGGATATTTGGGACATTATGATTAATGTTTAGTCACTTGTTAATCTTAATTTTACCTTAATCATTGTAATTAATTTTAATTACATTCTCTAATATTTTTTCTAAAAGAAAAGTTTTAAATTATTAGAAAAATAATTTATTCTGATTCCAAATATCTCATCTATTTTTTCTAATTCCAATCACATAATTGTGTGATGATATTTTAATTTTACTCCTGCAGACAGGATGATAATGCATGTTATTAATGTAAATAATTTATTCAAAGTTTTCTATGATTTCATAAACAATTAGTAGGTGTAATTTAATTGAATGACCTAATTTGTATTAATGGATAAATAATTGATAAAATTTTACTTTAAATCCTTTTAAAATAAAATATAATTCTATACATAATTTATATAAAAATTCATTTTTTATTTAAAATGTTATATATATAAATTTTCATTAAAAAATGATTCTTCACAAAAAAATACAAAAAAGTTATCCTGAACTATTTTTCATGTTTTCAATTCAAATATAATTTTTACATTCATATTTATAATCGATAACAGTTCTAGAAATTCTATCTAAAATAGTTTATCCATTAGAAGTTGCTAACATGCCCAAATAAGATTATAGTATTTTATATATAAAAATAGGTTTGTTTTTATCATAATCCTATAAAATAAATTGGATGAATATAATCAATATTTTATATAATATATAAATATATATTTAATATAACTCATTAATTGAAATTTATATAATTTATTAGCATAAAATATCTTCGTGAGCATAAATATATTAAAATTTTATTATATATTGAAAGAGTTTTCATATTCATTTTTAATTAATTTGTATCCAATGATCAAATTATATAGCTTGGTAAACAATATATTTTATTAATTTATTTATCACTTTTCATAACAATTAATGTTATTTCTAGGTTATATCTTAATATATTAAATATTATTTTAATAATATATCATTATTCTATAAAACAAGGTATTTCATGTTACACAAACAATTTGAGGAAACTCTTTTTTTTATGCGACAAATGCTAACTCATAATCACATTCATTGAATGAAATATAGTAGATTTAATTTATTTCAAATAATATAAATATATTAAATTATCTGGGTATTGTACCTCATTACGTCCTTAGTGATTCATGTGATACACACTATCTAATAAAATGTTCTTAACTGAAAATTTTGTGGTGTAATATTTTCACCACCGTAAATAAATTGTGTCCTCAAAATTTAAACATGATCTCATAAATCTATGGATTTATATCTTAATATAAAATATTTTTAAAACAACCTGTATCATAAATAGGGATAATAAAATTATATTAAATAAGATAGTAAGGAAATGAAAATGGTCATATAACATTGTACCCTATTGTGAGAACATAGGTGGGAAATGGAAACATGGTTATGGAAGATAAATATAACAATAATGTTATACTAGAGAGTGATAGATAACATGTTTAGTAGAATGTTAGAAATAAAAAAACTATAAATTCATAATGATCTAAGGGTCCATTTGATTTCTTAGAAATCAAGGTACTAGGATAACGTTTTTCATTTCAACATCATCTTCCCAAAGTTGGCGAATTATTTCAATATCTATGAATATAAGTAAATATACTTACTTGGTACATTTCTAAAGGAATAATATAATCTCTTGGGCACGCCTCGAACTATTTATAATTCATTAATTAGAAAAACATTCATTGTATAGTAATTTAATATATCAATATCTAAATATATATCTAAAGTTCAATTAAAATTGTTTAAAAAATAGTTTTATTTTACAAAAGATTATGATCCAACACTTTATAAATATGGTATCTAAATTTCCAAAATTAAAACACCATTAGCATTTAATTGACAAGAAAGTGCATTAAATATTCATAGTTAAAACATGAAAATAACTTCATCATGTATCCTCTTGAAATATTGTAGTAACTCAAATTATCATAAAATCATATTAGAATCATGTCTTAATCCTTGTTCCTTTTGTAATAAATATGTTATTAGATATATTGCTCAAATATAAATGTAATGTATTCTCCATCAATGATAATATTGAACAAATTTTCAAAAAATCAATAATCTATTCAATGTTAGTTGGAACTTATACGAATCAATCATTTATTCATCATTATCTCAACAACAGGAACATATTAAGGGTTGAATTTTCCTCAATCACATGTTTTCCAAAAAATATTAACCTTATACTGAATAAATATTTCGGGTACCATTTAACTTAATATATCTAATATATAATTAAAAAGGATTATAGTAAAATCCTTATATATTTCATAAATCATATTATAGGAACATTATAAATAAAATAATTTTAGAATATATTACTTATATTAAAATATTGAATCACATTAATCTCTCCAATTTTGTTTGGTTAATACCATATACTTTACCATGACCCCTTATCCTCTTCTGGACATATTCCTTTAATGATTGGGGTATTTGTTTGCATAGTTCCCTATATAATTTCAATTGTAGCACTGAACATCATTGATCATATTCTTCCCCAAGTATTCAAGAGCTCAGTGACTTTCATCTCTACACTTATAACATACTCAAAATCCTTTCAGGAATTTACCATATTTATTCATTCAACTGTTATCATATAAGGGGAAATTTTTCTTTCTCATCTTCTCTTTATCTGACATTTTTTCTTCATTTATCATCTTCTCTTACATCCCCTGAAATCCATAACACTTCAAAAACTCCATATCGACATTGATTGAACATAAAACTATTTCATTATATTATGAATAATTCTTTGAAATGAGTTCCCTTTAGATATTTGGCTTATGACATTCAACGAAGAGGGAAATTATACAGTCAATTTAGTGTGTATAATTCATAGAATACATGGATAACATTATAAAGGTGGATTCATAATCATAAAAACATTATTATTCCTTCTGGCTTAAGATAAGAAACATTCTATTCCTATCATTTTTTATCACAAGGGATGTATTTATCGAAGATTTTATCAATTATATTTCTTCATTCCATGAGATTAATTACTTTTTTATCCCTTGTAATTGGGATCAGAGACCCCCAATAAATAGTTTATCCTTGGAGACTAAAGAACACAAGTGTGTCGTTTTTTTCACTTCATTGTAATAAAATATATATCGTATCCAAAGACCTAATCCATTGGTCAGCTACAATCAGAATAGTAGTCCCAAGAAATTATGGTGTCTTGTACCGCAAAATGAAATACAGTTGAGTATATTCTCTCTATAGAATAGGTTTCTCCATTTGAGAATGGTTATATTCATAACCATACTATTCTTACCCTATATATCTATCAATTTATCAGTTCTAATACCAGCTACATTGAATTTATCAGTAGAGAAATCTCTACACTGTCCATGAGTATTGATACCATTATTTCATCCATGTTCCATTTATAAATAATGGAATATACCGGATTAACATATAAAATTATGAACATTTTATAACTACGAATATGGTATATCACATAACATTAATTTTTCAATTTTAAATCATAGAATCACCAACTTTGGTTACTTTGGGAAATCATTACTCTCAAATCCATCCTAATGGTAGCTAATAAAAATGTTGATTATCCTAAGAGTATCTATTGGGAGAGTAAAATAAGTTGCACATTAAGGATCATTTTCCTGCAATACGTTACACCATGTTAGGGATGACACACCTTGTTGGAGTTGTTATGCCTATGTGAATATATTCCAGAACCATATCCACCTGTATTATCTATATAAGGGTGTATCGCTAGGAATACCCATATATTCCCTACCTTAACAAAATTCTAAGATTTTATTCTATGCTTATTCTTAATATCTATCAAAGGGTTATTTTTACTAAACATTTTTATTCTAAATATATTTTCCAAGGATGCAACTAAACTTCTATTGACCCCAATTGCAGCATCCCGAATGAAAAATCCTGGAGACTGTGCATTATTTCATTATTTCAGCAAGATAAAACGGACAAAAATACATAATGAAAATATAGTTTATCAATTTTGGAAACCCATATAACATACATGATAACCAAAATACCTCGTGAAATACTAAACATAATACATAATAAAAACAATTAAAAAACATCCCTCAATGAATACTAAAAGGGTTCCTCTAAATAACCTTGGGAATGTAAGCATATTAAGGTTCAGTTAAAATGATTAATATGGGAATTTAAAGAAGAATAAATAATGAATCAATGAGAATAAATAAAAATGGCATGTTAAATAATTTATAACACATTCCATTTAAATAACTAGACAATTAAATATCAATATTGAAAGGTAAGATACTAAAAACACATGTCATTTAATCAATTAACTGAAAATAAAATTCATCCATATATATTTTGATGAAAAATATAATTTATAAATAGTTACTAATGATCAATAAGGGAAATTATTAAAAAAATTATGCCTTTTTTATAGGTATATTCAGATGATTATTTATCATATCTGGTAAAACCCCATTTAATATGCTCAACTCTTTCATCTCATGATACTACTGATGCATCTAGGGGATATATATTATGGGGACCCACCCACTTCATACCAATATAAATCATTCCTCATATCTTATAAAGGATTTAATAAATAAAAAATATTCCTTATAAAATATTCATCTTTAATAAGAGATACATTTTTATCAACAACTCTCTAGTTAATCAATAAACTATCAAATTCAACACCATATGTAAAAATGCTATATGTTTTATGAAATAATAATATAAATCACATAAGAATGTAGATATTTAAAAAACTTATAGACTCAAGATAAATTTAACAATCAAAATATTGTAATATTGCAAATGTTATAGTCAAAAAATTCTAAATGAAAATAATCATTAAACATTCCAATGTGTCCAATACAACATTGAAAAATTTAAATAATAATCTCCAAGAAGGAGTAACATTAAATGAAATTTAACATATCATGAAAATAATTTTATTCATGATATAAAATAAAACATTTAAGTATATACACCATATATAAGTGAAGTGGTGCAACCATCAAAAAGCCTCAATGGAATGTAAATTGAGATGGAATATCTAACATGAACATTACATTATATTTTGTTGATTTTATCCTCTTGTATAGAGGTTTAAAATATGTTACTAACATATAAAAAACTATACTCGCATTTATAATATCATATATTATATTCTTAAAATATTTAATTACTCTTGTGTTTACACTCTTACATTATTCTTACCATTTCAAGTGTTAATTATCTAGTTTCTCAATTTTATTTTGACTTGTCAATTGTTGTCAATATTACATAGATCTAGAATTTATATTTTTAATAATTTAAACAATGATATAATTATCTTATATATTCATTAAATATGTTTTTATATTTTACCATACCATTTGGAGAAAATAAATGAAGTGAATCTATCATGCATATTGTTGGTCGTACGTATGCCAGAACACTACTTTCATTAATTTTTTGTATTAAAATAATAAAAGATAACAAAAAAATATGTATATTATTACTAAAATATCTTATTCTTATATATTCTACATAGGTTTATTAAAATCATCCTTAATATGGTCCATGTATACCGTTAAGGAATAATAATGCTTTAAGGAGGCGGTAAACCACACTTCCACTACGGATGTTATTATATTTACATAAAATTAAATGTATAAAAAATGTGTTATAAATGAATTAAAAAAGAATTAAACCATTATAAAAATTATATATATCACATATAAATAGTTTTTTTCACCATAATTAATACCATGAGAGGTGGTAAAAGAAGAATGTATAATCATCGTTTCAAGAGGAAGTAGTTAACCATTCACATAAATAGTATGGTTCTTACCAAATAGATGGGAGTGTGTGTATTTTTAGTTAAAAATAATAATTTAAAAACATAATAGAATATTTATGATACTTATTTCATATTATCTTGGAATAAAGAGATTTTATGGTGTAGAAAATGAAAATAAAATAAAATATCATAAGGAATGATGATACTTCATATTCAGGTAACTCCTTTTTCACGGAACCAAAGGGCTTCCTTTAATGGATTTATGCAAAATTGGAGGATAATTGGATTATGGGAGGGAGTTTTTGGATATATTTTAGGAGATATTGATTGATCCAATGTGTATTGTGAGGTGTGAGGAAGTGGGAGGAGAGGAGGCTATTTATAGTGGGGGTGGAGTGGCACTCTAGTAAAGCATGGGAATGTGAATTGTACACGCATTTTTAATATTTAGTTTTAATCCAATAATACATGAGATTCTATCCAATATCAGATACGGTATAAATATGGCCCATAAATGGCTCTTGGAAAACATTCTAGGTCATTTGGGCCCTTATGATTAAGGTTTAATCCCTTATAAAGCATAATTTTATCTTAATCATTGTAATTAATTTTTATTACATCCATCAATATTTCTTGTTAAAAATATTGTGAACATATTATATATTAGAAATTATTATTATTCAAAATATGGAATCAACTTTTCAAATTCTAATTCGAGAATTGGCATTTATTAATTTATGTTTAATCCCGCATATAGTTCATCAACACAGGTTTAAAAATTAAAATGTCTAAACATTTACTATGTTTTTATACCCAATTTTAAAGTGTAATGGATTAAAAAGTCCTAAATTAGATTAATTTATTAATAATTTTAATTATTTTAATTTAAATCCAATAAAAAATTAAGGCGAAAAATACTTCATTGAATTAAAAGGTAGTATTTTTCACTATTTATTAAAAATGAAACTTTATAGAAAAATACCAAAATAGAACCCTAAAATAATTTTTTATTTCTCTAAAAAATAGTATGTTTTTTGATATTTATAATACATAAAATTTCCATAAATATGAATTAAACATACTCTTCATTAAAATGTGGTAAAAGCGCAAAAAAATATAGAATTCTTTGCATAAAATTAATAATCTTTTAAAATATATCGGTTGAACATATAAAATATTTTATTGACTATATAGTATATATATTTCATTAATATCACTCACTAATTTTAATTAATTTAATTTATTATGTTAATGAATCTTTATAAGCATAAAAATAATAATATTTTCCTTTATATTGATCGAATTTTTATAATAAATATTAATTAATTTTCAACCAATGAATTCATTTTATATTTTTGTTAATCATATATTTCTAATATTTAGTAAAACTTCTTCAAAATCAGTAATTTAATGGTTTGGTTGTATCTTGTTATATAAAATAATATTTTAACATGATAGTGTTATTTGATAAAACATGGTCTGTTTTGTAACACAATATCTTTAAGGAAACCCGTTGTTTCATGAGACATATGGTAACTCATTATCATGATCATTTTAAGATATAAAATAGATTTAATTTATTTAAAATAGTAAATTTATTGTAAAATCATGGGGTATTGTATTCTCTTAGGCTCTATGTGATGCATATAATACACACTCTCAAATAAAATGTTTTAAATTTTTAATTTATGGGTGTTATAATGGGGCTTTTGATTCATTATTACCCTTATGGTAAATGTTTAATTCAATAATATAATCTCTTATTGAGATTTTTATGTTTATTTATTTGATAATGAAACCATAGGATCCATATATCAATAGACACATGATTTGTTTCACCTCTAGATATTTTCTATCAAAACAAAATTTCCATTAATTTTCCTAACATTTATGTACACAATTGTTAAAATGAAATATTTATATAAAAACTAAATTTATTTCTCTCTTAGGTTTAAAACCCCTTTTTATCAAATTCTATGTTTTAAAAATATCATAAATTATTTAGCATTCATGAAATTATTTATTATATAATTTTATAATTTTTTTATGTTCTGGAATATTGTTTTTAAAGGAATATTCATGTAATTTTAAAAATCATCCCCGATTGGATTTTATAAAAAATTTGAAAAGAGTTTTTGTTTTAAGATGAATGTAATTTTTTAATATCTTGCCCAATCAATTTTTTAAATGATGATTTATATTTTCCCAATTATATTTTCAATGAAAAGAGAATTAAAAATGTTTTAGGTTTTAAAAGTGGGGTTTTAATGTGTACTAGATATTTTCCTTGTGAAATATTCTATGTTATTTTTCAAAAACATTTTACATCTAAATTATAGTCCTTGATTGTCACGACCTGACCCATTCTGGGTCTCAAACCACAATTACCCCATACTAGCCTACATAGGCCATGTGAGACAATAAGAGTTGAAGGCACTACTAAACACAAGGAAGACTTTTCCTAAGTACGTATACACACATAATCAATTAACTAAATGAAAATGTGTAGAGGGAAGTGGGAAAATATGAAACACTACTATAAAATAAACTCAAAATGCATGAACCTATATACTGTAGAAATGTATGACAATATAAACTATGAATAAAAGGGAAAAAATATACACCCAACTATAAATGTGTCCCAGCCAAATAATAAAATTGAAAAATAAAAAACTAAATGATAGCCCAGTTCATGAATCCCATTATATGACCACCATTCACATTTCTATGGGTCTCAATCAAAAAACCAAAATATTGACCTCTTTGGGTAGAATTGACTCACCACCACGGTTTTATGTCATTTCACAAGAACACAGCTCAGGGAAAAAATCATCCAAATTTCTTTTGCATAAAAATCTACATGAAACCCCATCAATTTACTATGTTTCATAATTGATGGGACAAAAATTCTATGTTAGGATCCCATGTCATGTTATGATAGGAGGTTCATACTCTGATAGTCACAGAGGAACTCCACTTCCCAATCCTTCTTGAGGGTACCACATAGAAAGGTCATTAGAGAATGCCACAACCCATCTTGACTAGAGGGTAATCCTAGTAAGGTATTCACGTAACTCTACTACCCATCCATACTAGATGTTAAACCTGTAATGTTGAGGAACTCCACTGCCCAACCCTGCGGGGAGGGTAACATAGAAAGATCATTGAGGAATTCCATAACCCTACAACATTGGTGGGAAATCCAAATATAGTCATCAGGGGTCTATATTTCCCATACCTAATGGAAAGTAATCCTTGAATTTTGAAGAACTGCAATTCCCAACCCTACTGGTGGGTAACTCAGAAAGATAATCGAGGAATGCCACTACCCATCTTTGCTAGAGGTTAAGCCTGGAAATCTCTAGTGATCCTGTATAATTTCTACCCTGATCAGGTGTTTTATTAGTGACTCATGATTATAACTACTTGAATCATATCTTAATATCCACAATGGATGTCACTATCACATTCCACATGAAAAAAAATCATGAGTAGGATATTCATTTCCCTCAATCAGACACCTAGTGAAAAATTCATATTTTACTGTATCATGCTAGAATGGTGTCACATGGGCAGGATGAATGAATCCAAATTAAATATAAAATATTGGTCATGAATGTCCCACCTAAATTTTTGGGTCATAGAATATTAGATGGTTCATCATTATTACATTGTATGTGGGAGACATATCGTGTATAAGATTCTGTAATTATTATTATTTTATTATTATTTGGAGTTTTTATTACCAAAGGCATGTGCAAGAAAAGGTATCCAATACCAATCATAAATTGTTCATCCCAATTATGGTATCACATTATTGGAGGCGGTCTATCAAATGGATGACTTAATTAAAATATATAACTGATATAATATTATTTAACAAATATTTATATCCCGTTACTTATATCTTTTAATTTATATCTCATATATCATATCTTAGATCATTTATATCATATATTGTATCTTATATCATATATATTATATTTGATATATCATATTTCAAATATTGTATCTTATATATTATATCTCAAACTAACAGATTGTGAATTCATGTACCACAATGATTCTAGATCTTTGCTTTGTTTTGTAAACTCCTATCACATTTTCAATCCTCCATGAATCCGGGGCCCCAATCAATCTCGGTGCCACCCACCAATGTCGATCCATGACCACAGGGATCCAAATACTGAATAAAGTGATGAATTTAGGGTGAAAATCACTCTAATCTAATTTTTTGAATGTCAGCAGACAATAGTTCTTGGCTGATGATCAGGAACGGTGCACCAAGAATTGAAAATTGATTAAACGATATGAATAATTGTATTTGTTCACATGAAATGAACATAATAATATTTAGATCAAAAAATTAATAATTATATACTCAATATTTTTATAAAAAGGTATAAATACACAAAAAGATGATAACTACCTCAATTTTGGATTGATCATTGGTGAAGAGTGCACCCGCACAATGATTAGAAGAAGCTAATTAATTTGTTGAATCTATAACTGATCTGATATGGCATTATATCATTATTTTTCCAAATTCCCCAAAGTGAGGAGGGAGGATATCTCACGAGTACATTCTATAAATTTTAATGCCCACCTTATAAAAGTTCCATTAAGGATATTTTTATATATATCGATTTAGGTCATGTGAATTTAATTAAATGAATCCCCATTATGTACATTCAAGGGGAGAGGGTTCTTGACCTCCATCGCCAACTCATTTTCTATCATGTATAAGTAAAATAGAACATTTTGGACACAAAAATGGTCTCAAATTTCTAATATCATCAACAATTTATGAGTTACCCCATTTTATTTAACTAAAAATGTTGGAGTAGTATAAAATATATTTAATATTTTTATAAAATTAATTCTGGACACACCGTGCCATAAAATCACGAGACATCTTAGTATCTAGATTTGAATATATATTTATATTTATATATTTATATATTTCAGGGATATATAATAAAAAACCTAGTCTCAACATCATTCCCTCCTTCAATATTTTCATCCCTAAAAAGAATAAACAAGTAAAAAATTTGGGGATTCAGTACCTGTACTTGGCTCTTCCACTCCCAAGAACATTCATTCATGTTTCAGTGCTGCCAAAATATTTGAACCAAATGGACGATTCATCTACACACGGACCTCTCTTTAAGAACATTATTTGTCACTAGGGGCTACACAAATGTGTCTCTATATTAAAATTCCATATCAACCCAATTGGTAATGTTCCTAGGGTCGTGCACATATCCCATCAACAATGACACATGGATGATGTTGTGCACCCTCTATATCCATGAGGGTATAGACCGGTGCTATGAAACCTCCCCAACAATCTGTAGGATTTGTAATGGCACAATAAGCCTCAAGGATAGATTTCCTCCCTAGTCGAACCTTTGAATTCCTCAATGTGGGGAGACTCACATGAAAATATTTTCACCCAATTCGAACTCCAATTGGACATGATAGTGATTTATATAGGATTTTTTTGTGTTGTGGGTCATCCTCATACTCTCTTAGATGACATGTAAATTCATTATTTATCACATAAAACAACATTGGTCTCAAGAAAGATATATCACTAACAAAATTCTAGCACAATAGTGACCTACAGGGTCGCCCATACAAGGCCTAAAAATTATTCTTGTGAATTTTAGGGTGGTTCCTATTTTTTAAAAATATTATACTCTAGAAATTAGATCCTAATAGCTATTGTTGAAGTCTAATGTGAAGTCCCTCATCATATCCTATAGCACATGTATAGTATTCACGATCTTCCCAATAGTATGGGGATGAAAGGTAGTAGTCATCTCAACTTGGGTCCCAAATTCTATTTATATACCACCCCAAAATCATGACATAAACCATGTATCATAACCATAGACAATCATTGGGTGTATCACATGAAGGCGAATGATCTCTTGTATATGAAAATGCCCCAATCTCTCCAATGAAGGTTACTCCATAATGGCATGCAGGAGCACTAAATTATTGAATATGTAAAATATCACCCATATGTTTTCATGGACCTTTTCTATGCCAGGAATCCCTATGACGAAGTCTATAGATATGTTGTCCCACTTCCACTCCAGGAACTCAGGGGGCTTTAACAAACCTGCCAAAATATAGATTTATGCCTATAACTTTTAATAGGTGAGGCACCCGGAGATAATCTCAAATACACTTCATCTCATGTCAGACCACCCAAACTACCATTGATGTCCTTTGTACATCTTCCCCACATAGGTATGTACACCTAGGGGATAATTCTCTAAATTCCACATAAACTACTATTGCATCATTACTGAAACCAGTATTCACCCATGGAATAATATAATGTCATTCCCTTTATAAAAATACACATATGGGGAATCACATATGGTAGTATGATCACATAATACCTCAAAATTAATGTCTCTAATATGTGACTCTATCACACACTCAAGGATTGAATGAGTCAAACCCATTTACTAATGAAAATTTTTACCCCCTACTTCACTAGTGTTAGTTTTAGGGAAGCTAACTACTCCAAACTACCTTTACTAAGTGATCATGCGACGGCTTTATAAGGTAATCTACTAAAATGTTTCCCTTCCTTAGATTATAGACTATCTTAATGTCATTGACCCACAACAACTCCAACTAGTTTTGTTGTCTCATGTTTTGGTCTCTCTGTGTAATGACATACAAGAAACTATGGTAGTCTGAGTAAATGATAAAGTGCTGACCCAGAAGATAGTTTATTGACATCCTCAGAGTGAATACTACTGATTCAATCTCAAAGTTACTGGTGGCATAGTTCTTCTCATGATGTCTCAACTTCTTTGACCCATATGTGATGACTTCCTATCACTGCATCATCACGCAAGATATCCCTACTAACACAGGATAGAAATACACTTAGAACTGAAAAAAACATCTAGTAGTCTCAATAATAGATCACTCATCATTCTCTGCTTCAACTCCTCAAAGGCGCTCCAGTACTGATCAAACTAGGTATATAGGTGCCCTTTCCATGGTAGGGAGGTCTACAATACATAAATTCTAGATAATAATACCATAAACCTTCTTTGGTACCCCTCCAAGCTAAATAATCTTCATGCCTATGAAACCTTATTTAGTATCTTCCATGAATGAACTTAATTTATCTTTTCATGACCCAAAGCTAATCCTTGTTAAAAAATGACATGCCCTAGAAATTAAAACTCTTATATCTTGAACTATAACATCATGAGAGTTCTATAATGTTTATACTCTCAATGTAACTCTAGGACCATCCTAAAGTGCTCTACATGCTCCTCCTATTTTGCAAATTATATGATTAATTCATCAATGAAGAAAATAAAAAATTGGCCCAAGTATGGCTGGTAGACATGGATCATCAAATCTATAAACATTGATGGGGTATTCATCACACCAGAGGGAATCACTAGAAACTCATAGTGTCCATAGAAACATTAGAATGCTAAAATTGGAATGTCAGCCTTGCAAACACATAACATGTGTTATCCATATCTGAGATCAATCTTTGAGATCCATCTAATGACTCTCAAAAAATCCAACAAGTCATAGATCACCATAAAGGGGTATATTTTCTTTGTCATAGACTATTTTAGGTGACTATAGTCAATCCAAATCCATATTATTCCATATTCCTTTTTCAAAAACAATACTAGAGATGCCTAGGGGTCACAATGGTTCTGATGAAACCTTTCTCATGAAGGAAATCTATGTTCAACCATAGTTTATGGATCCCAATAGGTTCCATCTGATATGTGGTATAAGATATTAGGGTTTTTCGAGGATTCATGTTCATGATAACCTCCCTCTCTCATATAATAGGTAGTCCATGAAAATCATTGGGGAAGATGACTATATAATCCTCTAAAACTAAAATAACATAGTAACTGGACAACATGATTCACCATGGGATACACCATTCAACTAATGGGTGATGGAATACAACCTCATGCTCAATTAACACACGTTCCCTGTCATGAGATCTCTCTAACCAGAGAAAGAGAATCTTATAACATTAATTCTTAGGCATCTGAATTGTCTACGGTGGAAATAAATATAGGGCTAGACCATTGAAACTAAATCCATACCCAATAGAGCATAAAATGGATCCATTGTGATGACCAAAATATCCCAAATGGACAAATATTATTCAAGTAGTAGATCTCACCACTTCCATATGAATGATACCAAAGTACAATTTTTGGAAGGAACCTCAAGTCGAAGCCGTTATGCCAGCACCTCTATAGGGGGATCCATTTACCACACCATGCGTATCGACATAAAATAATGACTAGAACCTTTTACTAATAATACTATGGAAATATTACAATAAACAGTTATCATAACCCTAATCATCGTGTGGGTTGTGGGATCGTAGACATCCAAAGCATACAGATATTTGTGGACCCATCTGCCTACTCCCACAGTATGATGTGCATCACATGGGGGTGGTGGTGGAAGGATATCATTCCAGAATCCACCCCCCATATCTCCTTATCCACTTCTAGATTCTCCTCTATGGGGGCCACCGTGCCCTTTACTGGGAGATCCCAAATCACATCACTACCTCTTCCATGGTGGTCCATTAGCTATCTAGATGGGCCGATCATTTCATATGGTCAGGCAGTCACATTCCATGTAACACTACTCATCACAAGCATAGCACCAGAACTCCCAAGGCAACCCTAGTTCTTTTTTATTCCACTACACTATATGCCAACATTCATGAGGCTACTCATAAGAGGGTCTCATATGCCGATATCCTATCTAAGGTCTAATGCTAGCTTCTATAGATGACTCAGATCTATGGCTCCCAGTAGAATCTCCAGTTATGTGGTATCCCTTCGACAAAATTATGTTTGTCACCAGTGCCTGATATTGTACCCTGACATAGTCAGAGATACATAATGTAACTATACTGTCTTGGATATCTCGGTGGAGTACATACTCAAATTTCCATATCTAATGTAGCCATCCATGATCATGTCACTTGTATAGAGTTTATGTTCTATGAACGTAACAATATTATTAGAAACCATCATCCCTCCATGATTCAATTCTATAAGCTCCTAGATCTAAAATGATCATAAACATAAGGGGTTGTACTCCTCATAGAAGATCTCTGGGTAGTTTTACCATGAGAGTGTTGAATCATCAATCATCTATGTAACAAGGCTCTATAAAAGTCAAACAACTTTTTGGAAAATGATGGAAGTCAATGCCACCTTATGATCTATTAGGGTCCGAAGAACCACGAATATGAGGACCACCAACTCAAAAAAAATACTTGTATTCCTAAGGATTTTTCTTTCCGCAGAACCACAGTGATATCTGAATCTGGAACCCAGGGAGCATTTTAAGACAATGTTATTCCTCAACCTATAGAGCTTGGATGATCTTATTATAAATAGGTGGTGGTGAAATTACCTTTTCATCTAGAGAGAGGGGATCACATTATCGGGACCAAAATTGAGGCATCATCTCTCATAGGGTTTTCATCGGGAACCATAGATGGTATCCTAGATAAATGTAATCACAAAGGCATATTGAATGTTATCAAGGAGTATCATAGTCAGATATGCATATATTTTGAGAAAAATGGGGAGATAAATCTAGAAAAACATTCAACGAATTAATCCTATATGATTTATGTATCATTAATCATTGAAAAAAACATATCTTCATACCGATTCAAATATAATGTAGTCAAGGTCAAGGGGAATGGATTTATTAGCCACCAATACGCTCATTGGACTCCCTAGCCTAGGGGATTTCGTTGAGGAACTTTGAAACTGTTCCCCTAAATAAATCTTATCCTCTATTAGGGGAAACATCTGAATTATATTCCATATAATGATCTTTTTTTATATTAATAATTAATGATCTTTCCCATGATGGGGAATGATCCACAACAACCTCAATCCCACCTCTACAGTCTATGGGTTTTGACAAGAGCCAAACGTACATCCAAACTTTTGGAGTCCTTTTCCTATGTACTTATATGAACACACGCAACCAAATCAATGAAAACTATAGAGAGAATGTGGAAAATATGAAACACTAGTATATAATAATCTAATTATGCATTAAACACTAGATTTTAGAAATATACTATATATATTAATCTAAAATGATAATAAGAAAATAGATTCCCAACCATAAATGTGTCATGGACTAATATAAAACATAAAAAATAAAGAACTAAATGAGATCCCCTATCTAAAATACCAACCATCGACCTCTATATGTGATCTGAGCACCATGTACCATTAATAGCCTCTTATGTCACCGAATAACAATCTTTCATCTGTAAAAGACATGAAAAATATGTGAAAAACCAAAAATGGTTGAAGAAATACCCACCTAGCATAATTAATTTAAAGGGATGAATGGAGAGAAGTAAGAGATACAACTAAATAGGGAAGGATTAGATAGAAAAAAGTACAATTAAAGAGTACAACTCAACCCAAATGACAGTGAATATATGATCTTTCATGTTCAACGGATTAAACATGGTGAGTTGGTAAACTACCCCTCGAGCCAACACTGAGAAGTTATACACGAAAAGAACATGTAATACCTTTTGGGTCATTACCTCTTCAGGAAGGACAGTATGCAAATAAATATTTTAAATACAATTGAAAGAATATATATATATATATATAAATTCATAGTCAAATAATCCAAAATGAGAGAGTATGCGTATCTCCACCTCACAGCTCATCCTAAGATGAAGAGTCACAAAATATTCAAAAAATGTTTCCATCAATGATTCCCATAATTTCATGCAACTTTCCAAAATGCAGAAGTCCAAAGAACTCAATAACAAGTCCTCGATGCTATCTCCCTTGGGCAGAAGTGACTCACTTGCATGGTTTTATCCCGCATCACAATAATGTGTCGTAGTGGGGAAATAATACCTCTTCATTGTGATTCTAAAGCTACATCAACCCACTTCTCATCAACATTCCCCATAGTTGATGGGAAATAGAATCAAGGTAAGGATACCATGTCTGGGTATGATAGTAGGGTCCTTCTCTAATAGTCACTAAGGAACTCCACTTCCCAACACTACATGAGAGTACGACATTGGAAGGTCATATGGGAACTCCACTATCAATTCCTAATAGAAATTATTCATGGTAACGTATTTAGAGGACTCCAATACCTTTCTTAATATTAGGGTAGGCCTTGAAATTTGAGAAACACTACTACCCTCCCATGGTGGAGTGTAACTAAAAAGATTCTCAGGGAATGCCACTGCCCATCCATGCTGGAGGGTATGCTATATAAGGTTGTCAGGGAACTCCACTACTCATCCCTAATGGAGGGTAACTCCAGAGTACCAATGAACATCATTGACCAGCCTTGTTAGAGGGTAACTCAGAATGTTCATCGAGGAATGTCACTACCCAGCCCTACTAGAGGGTAAACCTGGAAAGCTACAGTGATATTGTAAGACCACTGGCATCATCACGTGTCACATAATTTTTTTATTATCTCAACATATCATATCATATCTAAAAATAAAAAAGGGTGGATCCATCACATTTATTTGAAAAAATACTCGATATTGGTTACTCACCATCCTCAAATAGACAATTAGTAAAAAATTCACATTTCACAACATCATGGTTGAATCAAGTCTCATGGGATCGAGAGATGAGTCCAAATTGAATACTCAATATTGGTGTTGAAACATAAAAAATGATTTTACGGTTGCAACATCACATAAAATTTCTCATTTTGATACCGTATGTGGGACGTATGTCTGATATAAGAATATGCAATATTATAATTTTATTATCATTGGGTGTATAGTTGACCAAAGGAATGGGTCCAAAATATTTATCCAACATCTGTTACAAAATGACTATCTCAATTATATGATAATGTTTTTTTATTCTTCTTCAAACATATGACTTGGATAAATGATATAAACGATATAAGATTATTTAACCATGATTTGTATCTCATGACCTATATCTAATACGTTTTAAGTTACATATATTATATCATATCTCATATGTTATATATTATATCCCACATATTGTATCTTATATCTTGTATATCATATCTTATATATCATATAGCGTATATTATATCATACACCTAAAACCAACAAATCGATAATCCATGTACTGCAATGATTCTAGATCTATGGTTAACTAGAAAAACTGTTATTGCATAATCCATCCACTATGATTCCAGGGTCCTGATTGATCTCAATGTCACCCAGTAACATCGATTTGGGACTACAGGTATTTAAATGATGAATAAAAAAAAGAATTGATGGAGAAAATCACAATAAAAATGTTTTAAACCTAATTGGCCAAGCGTTATAGGAATATGATCTAGAACGGGGCACCAGGGTTAGAAAATTAATTAACAAAATATGAAATCTATTACATGGTCTAATGTAAATTCCATAGCAGTACGCATATTAATGAAAAAATAATTTTCTACTCAATATTTTTATCAAAAAGCATAAAAAACAAAAAAGTGTGCCATAACTCTATTTTGGATCAATAACTGTTGAAGAAAACACCCACTCAATGATTGGATGTAGCTGATGATTTCGTTACATCCTAATCTAACCCGATATGTCATTCCATCATCATTCATCTAGATTCATCCAATAAAGTAGGGAGGATCTATCTATGGTGTATTCCATAAATTTTGATGGAACCCATAGAATGATACCTTTAATGATATATTTATAGACATCATTTTAGGTCAAATGAATTTAATTAATTAATTAATTAATTTAAATGAATTCACTTAATGTGCCTCTAATGAGCGACATGTTCAAACATCCCTAGCCAACTCATTATATATCGCATCTTGGGAAAAAATTCATTCCATACTTAACCACATTCTTAGATTTTCAAATTCATCAACCCCTTAAGAGTTAATCAATTTTCTATAACTAAACACCTGAGAGAATTATAAAATATATTTAATATTATTATAAAATTAAAATCGGGCATACCAGGCCTAATAATTGCATGTCGTGTTACTGCCTAGATCTGGAAAATATAAAAAAATGTATTAAATTGTCATAAAAGAAAAAATTGGCTTTATAAATTGATATATGAACGAAATAATGGGGACAAAATCCCATGATACCATCATTACTATTTGTCTGGATGGTTTTTTGTTGTGATGAAAATATGATTATGAAATTATTTAATTTCACAGTTATACTATAAGGAAATGTTTGTGGATCCAGACCCCATTTTCATGGGTTTTGTTAGAATGAATGTTTTATAATCTTATATAATAAATATATATATATTACATGATTGGTGGGACCTATGTCTCCCTCTAATTCATTTGGATACTTTAGATAAATAATTAGTAAATATGATTTTTGTAAACCATGTAACATATTGAAAATATTATTATATACTAGATTAAATGTTCATTGTGTTATGAATGGAACTTTATTTCTTGTAAATAAGGTTTTTAGTGGACCAATTTTCAGGACCATAAGTTTATTATATGGAATGAATTTATGTTATTAACTTTATTAGTCAACTTATTTCTTTTTTATTAATGTTCAAATGTTATAATATGAGGTTTATGCCCAAAATCAATGTATTATGCTAATATAAGGTTTTCATAAACTTTATTTTTTGATTCCATAATTATTCATGTCTTTGAACTACCATGATTTCTTCCATTACTCATGTTTATGACCTATGATTTATAGGTTATGGTTTTTAAATTTTACTACCTTGTAATCATACTATTACAGTCATGTTGTATTGAAGACCCCTTATTTACCCTTTTCAGAGTCTGAGCTCACCCTTTATTATGATTAATTTAATTAGGATATAATTAATGGAATTGTGTATTTTATGTCTTAAAAAGGTTCTAGTTTTGAATAAAATAGTGATATATTATGTAGCTAACTAATGAACTAGGTCCATACATACATATGTTTCTTAAGGAAGTATAATTAAAGGATTATGGTGTTGATCATTTTGATATGTAATGAATATTCACATATTGATATGTAATATTTATTTAAATGAATTTTCAGTCTTTATAGTGAACGTCATCCTTCTATTATAACATTTGAAATCCTTATACCCTTATAATGATATCAGATGTTAAATAGAAAAAACTAAATCGAGAAAAATATTTTTTTTACATCTTCCTAAAATTATAATCTTTTATATTGATGGTCCCCTTAAAATTGATAATATGATCTCTTTGCTGAAACACATCATCTAGAACATGATTCCAATTATGATACCACATGTTATAACTCTAATATCTCATGTTGTATCCATATAAATGATTCAATTAATTCAAAAACATCATAATTTTTTCTATTCAAGTATCATTGGGTATTTCAAATGATTCCTCAATTCCACTTGCATCTATAAATAAAATATCTACATGGATTATATCTCCCGTAAACCATGAAATGCTTCAACAACACTTTTATAATATAAAAAAATGGGGGAGATGGAACCTTCCAATTTCAACATGTTGTGGAAAATTATGTATAACTATGGGACACTGATTTTCTACAACTCTTCAATTTGAAGTAAATAGTTACATATTAAATTGTATTTATAGAATCAGACATCTCATCATTTTTATAGGTTTTTTTATTTTCTTTATAGGCCAAATTTCATATTTCCTCCCTTGGGTAATTTTACCCATAAGTATCTTTTAACACATTATTATTTTAACTTTTCCACTATAAATATTATTTCATCGTTCTATTTCAATATAGGAGTTTTATTTTTTTGAATTCCCATTCCATGTTTTGTGGTACCCATTCCAAATTAATAGATTTTTGATTCCTTTCTGTTTTCAAATAATATTTTTATTCATTCATGAAAACATTGGTTCAAAAAAATAATGGAAAATATTCTTTAAATTATATTTATTATGTTAATCATATTCTCCAAGAATTTCAAATCTATTTCATTAATGAATGGATCAATCATTTAATTAATTTTATTCTTTATATTCACTAAAACTAAAAATCTATTAAAACTAATCCTTTGGGAATTATTACCTTTAGATTGATTCTTTTTAATGTAATTATGATATTAGTTTTTTTCCATTTTTCTATGAATTCCCATGGTTCTCATAAACTCATTCTTTATGGTAAAATTTATGAGACCACACATGAATCCATTTTTTTGTACACTTTGATATATGTTGGAGCCATCTCAGACCATCCATGGTGGATATTTCTTTACATTCTCATCAACTATTATCATAGTTGGAGAATATTCCTTATTTTCACCCAATCGATTTATTTATTTTTAAAATTTATTCATTTATAAATTCATTAATAGAACTTGGTTCATCGTTTATTAATAAAAATTCCTCTCATCATGGTTATAAAATATGTTTTCCAACATAATAATTTTTTCTTCTACAGAATTGTTTCATCCCATTTTTCATCATAAAAGAAAAATTATATAGGACCCCTTTTTTACTATATTTTTTTCAATTTATTATAATATGTCTATAATTAGAATAAAATAAAAATAACTATAATTAAAAAACATATTATTTTCATTCGTTAGTTGATACATATTTGTATAGATTATTGTTTTACACTTTTAGCTCATTATATTTATCATTTAAACACTTTCTATATATCATGATTATTAAATAATACAACATTACACACACACATATATATATATATTATTTTAAGATTCCTCACTTTAAAAATATAAATGATTCATCCCCTTTCTTAATTTTTATACATTTACATATTTCTAATGTTAAATTATTGTGATTCAATAGGATATATATTATTTTTTCATAAACAATTCTCAAGTTGTATTTCATCTCATTGGCCATTTCATAATTCAGAAAATATAGGGTAGTCATATGCTTTAACAATGTTCTATCATTATTTTAAAATAATATAATTTTTTTAAGTAGTGTTTTGAAAGGGTATAACATCTTTATATCCTTTTCCATATCCTTATTTTCTTCTATCATGTGTAAAATTTCAATGATTAAATATCATTATCCCATTATTTTTCAACCATTTTTAAAATTAACTCATTTTAAGATATCCTTACATTATTCAGCTACTTCTTATCATCAATCAATTCTCTCATATTTTTATTATGATTATACTTCATAGTCATTATTTTTTCCATTACTATATGTTATATAACATCCCCTTAGAACTAGTAATATTGAACTAATTATTCATGAAATCACATTCAATTCCTCTTACTATGAATCAATTATTTCCCTTAAATAAGTTGACATATCTATCTATATTCTTTCAATATTTAAAAAAATTTATCCTTGGAACTTTTTCTCTCAAACATGGATCTCTTAAGACTGATTATCCATCCTCAGCTTCATGATTTATTATTACAGTCACAAATGTTTCATCTCTAGTTATTTTACAACAAAATGTATTGGATCTCTTGATAATTCACCATCACTAGTATTTTTAATATGCATCGATACCCCCAAATACACCCCAAATAATGAAACATTATTGAATGAATTAATAGATTCATAGTCAGATTTATGCATACCTTCTATTCAGTATTTATTGTATCCTTTAATCATAATCTCACAAATACTGAAAGCATTTTATATATACAGATTTTCCGTGGAATTTCCCCCTTATAATTTATTTCCCTTCTCTGATTAACTAAGAAATCATATGAACATTAAATAATAAAGAAAACCAGTAATAAATTTTATTCATTACAAATAGACTAAATGCTATAAGATTAACATTTATGATAATATTGATTATTATGGAAAAATTGTTTGTAGTGGGGGATTAAAATTAGTGGGATGAATCATGGTATGAAACAAAATATAATTTCAATATATAAAACATAGACTCACACTCTCAAAAATGATATTCTCCTTACTATAAATACGGAATCTTTTTTGATCTTTATTCAATGAGGAACTGCTTGACCATTTTCACATATTATACATAATATAATTTTATAAATGATTACATAACTGAAACATTAAAAATTTGTGACATGTAGAATGGAAGTAAATTGTTAACACAAGACCACAGTTTTTTACATATTTCACCCATATTGGATTAATTAAACTATCGTACAATAATTTTTTTCTTATTTGTAGAATCTAATAAATTACATCTATTAATCATCTAAGATTATGTCATTCTATTGTTTTGGATGACTCCTCTTATGATGTATTTTTTTATTTTTATCTCCTCACTTAATTCAATTACCTAAATTTAAGGGAAAACCCCTCATTATCTCTAATAATAACTTCTCAAAAGAGGAAACCCATCGAATCACATACTCATTCAGTAAATCAATGATTCAATATTAATCTATGTATGGGTTGGAACTTAATGATATACACACTACTAAATCACATGTGACCATTTAAATACAAAATATCATAAAATTTACTTCTATGATGGTATTTTCTATTTCTTAATTCAAAAACTTCTAATGGAATGTTCATAAATGTGTTATAATACATTTTTTATAATATTAACTTAATGGGAATGTCTAATAGTGACTTCCATCCAAATTTATATGTTTAATAATTTTTTATGTGCCTTTGAATGAACATGTTCAATATATTTATTTGGTGAATGATTTCCATTAATAAAAAATTGTCTCACACAAAAAAATATTTTCACAAAAAATATTGGTTCACACATTCAACTCATAGAACTCCACATTTCATTTAACCCATTTTCCGTACCTCCATTTTGGAAACATCAGAGTGTATATATATCAGTATTCTGTCATTACAAAATTAATATAATTTTAATCTTCCTTGGGGATTAGTCATTATTGTTAAAATACTACCCCATTTCATATAATAAAACTATTGTATCACAAACATTTACTTCACATAAACTCATTGTGAACAATTCCCTATTTCACAATGACTCTATTTTAAAAACATAAGCTAATTTAGAAACCACCACTTTATGTGGTATTAAAATTTTAGTAATGATATCCAAATCATACAAATAAAAAATATCATGATGCCTCCTCCATTTAAATATCATTTAAATCACAAAGAAAAAATTAGGAGTTCATATATGTCACTGAAATAAAATAACTCAATTTCTTTAATTTCTTAAACCAACATCATGAACATCTAAAAAAATTATAACTAAATTTTATGTATAGATCAATTTGTTTATAGTATTTGAACTTCCTAACTTGAATTTGTTAGTGCAACTCTATGTTGATACTCAACTATATTTAGGAATTCATCACATGATTTCGGTGAAGAGATCATTATCACATGAATGTCTTTATCACAAAATAATCCATCAAATGTACATAAATTCTCATAAATTTTTTATGAAAAACATCATCCATTATTCATATAGAATAGTCATGATATTTATATTGATCTCCGATTATAAAGAAATTATATTAATAATCTCTATTATCTATCTATCAATACTATAACACCAATACTATAGTTTAATGTGAAAATTCAATCTAATAAGAAATTGAAGTCCTCCAAAAATTATCAACCAATTCTAAAAAAAATACCACTAATTTGAAATAACAATGTAAATTTTGAGGAAAAGGAGACCACATGGTAGAAACAAATATATTTATATTTGAATAATGACATTCTTATTGATGTGTTTGATGTTATTATGATTAAAGATGGATTGAAAATGAATGATGGAATCTATAGTACGATAAAACCTTTAAATGAGGTGTTCTGTTCTCACTATAAAGAGTTTATGATGAAATAATTAGTTAATATTATGTACATGTGATTTGAAATCATAATATATGTTACTAAGTGATCTAGATTATATTGAATAGTATTCTATTATTTTGAGGAATAATTACTTCAAATTACGATGAGTTTATTCATATTGATGTTCCTATGAGTTTTTATAGATATGAATATAATTTATTATTCATTGTAATTATACATCACTATGAGTTACATTCATGTCAATATAATCAATTTTTGTTTGACACACCTTCACTTCATTTCCAATTTTCTTCTTTCATCATTTGTTTTTATTCTCATCCTTCAATTTTATTATCAATTTTATATCATTCTTAATAAAATTATGTTATAGTGATCAGATATAATCATTGGACCATCTATATAGCACATCCATCCTTCTTCTTAAATATAATCTTAAGGTTCTAGCTTTATATGAGCCAATAATAGCCTCATATAAACACGTCATTTCCCCATAGTCTAGTACACATGCTTGAATGAGTTATTCTAATAATGATTAACCACATATAAAAACACATGATCTTTTAGATTTATTTTCCCTCAATCTCACACACCGTGTAAATCATACTAAATATTCTCAAATTCTATAATTATTACAAACCATCGAAATATAGCTATGTAGTTCAAGACATGTAGGCTATTGAAAATAAATATTCACATTTTTTACATTTACAATAAATGTTTTTGAATATTTAAATTTTTAAGGAATTTTATTTTCCCACTATCTACCATTTTGGGCATAATATTGATGTTATGGACCCTATATTTCTACATATTTAGTGGAATTGTTCATCTAGCTGTGGACTAGTATCACACAACTATAAAAAATAGTCCCCACTAACAACACGTGAACCATGTATTTATAATATAGAACTCAGGTCGTGGCCCACAATAGGACCCAATTTTCCTAGCATATAAATGTAATCACCATGGGATTATTCCATAAGGAAAAATTGGTAATTAAAATAATTATTGTTCCCTCATTCAATCACATGTTCTTTTATTGTTATTTTTACTCACTCACACTCACCCTTGGAAAAATCCTATATGGTCACCCATCATAACACTACACTAAGATGAAATATATTAATTAAGTATTTTTAATTCCATAGGATCTATAAAAGAATGGTACATGTCGATGTCAAGGGTCGTAACATTTGTAATTCTAACCCTTATACAATATAGGGTGTTACATGTGAGAATTGTTGGAATAGGTTTAATTATAACTATATATATTTCCCATGAAAAAAAATATTTTAAAATAAATTTTCATTATTGATGGAGGTATAATCAAATTATTTGGCCAAACCATACAAAATCACTTGGGACTACCTAGTGTAAGGTTTATGTTTGGTGCACATTTTAGGAAACCCTAAAATGACTATGTGATCTACCCAAATTTTTAATATCTTGAATTTACCAATATACACACTGTAATTAATATCCCCTATAGCCATCATATCTTCACACATCTACAAAAGTATCCCATATTTCACCAGGTCAGGCCTCCTATTTCCCCTCCATGGTATTCTAGGTATTCTTTTATGATTTTTGTAATGTTATTATAGGTTTTTTATTCCAATCATTATTACCATTCCTTATTCATTATTATTGTTTCCCTCATTTAGTGGTGGTATTAGACAACAACTATTTGTGTATTTTTTATATCCTTCTTCTTTCATCTTTTTAATGTGTGTGTTTTCCTCCATATCCCTCCCTTTCATCATATTAAGTGGTTTTGACTCATCAATCCTTATCTTTGGATGGTGTATTTATAATTTTTAATTCTTTATCCCAGTCTATATTATTATTTTCTATTAATAATTTTATTACCTAAAAATCATATATGATACAGATTCATTTAAATTGATAATATGTTTTTCTCTAAAAAATTTATATTTACAACAATATTTTGAACAATTAATTGAATTTACATGGGAAATTATTGGTTTTGAGGAGTTGGTTTTTTGGTATTTTATTCATAATATAGATTTATTTGTTCCTAGATCTTTTTATTATGTGACGGATGATTATATATTAATATAGTGTTTATAATTTTCTTTAGAAATTTTTTACTTCTAATACATTTATGTTTTATTGAATTTATTGATTTTAATTTGGTAGAATCCCTTGGGTTCAAATATTAAATTAAATAATAAATTATTATTAAATAACAATTTGAAAAACAATTTAATTTCATAAGGGTTTTTTATATTTATTCCTAATGATATTTCTAAAATATGTGACGAAGTATTATTATTTTCATTAGAAAAAGTTTTAAAAATAAAATTTATTTAATAATGGATTTCAATTTTAAAAAACTTTTTTGTTAACATTCAACCCATTTATAGGTTGAAACCTCTTAAAAATACATCCCACTATAATTACTCTATAAAATCATATAACAGGGGTTTTTACCTCTCAATATAGTTGTTCTAATAATTTTTCACCAGTTTATACAATAAAGATGACATTTACAATAAGTGATGTATCATTAGTTTTAATTGTCAATATATTCTACAATGTAAAAGCCCTATAAAATAGTTTTTCACGGTTCATATTGATACTAGAAGGAAATATTTCGGTATCATTTCATAATAAATAGAAAATTACACATTTAATTGAATGATAGCCTTGAATTATTTCTCATGTATTCTCCTATGAATAATTTCTAATTTTTTTCAATATTCATATAGTCAAAGTCAACATTCCATATAATTGAGTAAAAATATATATATTTTTATAAAACAATTTTTATTTTTGATCAGCACTAAAAATATTATAATCCATAATAAATTATTTACTATAATTAGTGGTTGTTTCAATGATTTCATTTACACAACTATCTAAAAAATCATATCAAGAATGTTCGATATTTAGTACATTAAAAAATGATTAAAATCATTGTAATACTACATATATATATACTTAATGAATTACTTAAAATTTTCATCGTATCAAATATTTAAGTAATCAAGGAATTATTCATCATTGAATAATATTTATTAGAATCTAAATGATTCCCTTGATTTTTCACAAGGTAATGTGACACATTAACTGGGATCTACTAGTTATTTACAACATATATAATATTTATTATTACTAGATAATGTTTATCAATGGTAACTATATAAAGAGTGTTCATGTTTGTGTTTGTAGTGTGTAATTAAAAATAGTGTAAAAATGTTAACGAAATAAAATATTTAACTACATGTGACAATTGAATCAATTTTTATTTATTTTAAGGATTCAAATTGGAAACAATGAGAATATGGGTTTTATACTAATTTATTATTCTTGGTTATTGTATATATTTTCAAGCCTTCACATACACAAAAACATGAACATCTACATACTCTCTCAATGAACTCTTAAACTATTTATCATATTCAAATTTCACTGTAAGGATTCATGTAATAGTCATAGAAAGTCGATTTGTTTATAATGTTATGTGATTAATATGTACCATATCCTCTTAAGGAACTCATTTATATCAAGAAACTAAGTCTCTTATATTGATACCTTCTTGTACAGCCACTCATTCCTCCTTTCCCAAACCCCTATGATCTTTAAATGTGTGTCTAAATAAGTAAAGAATATTTATGTTGGGAATAATAAACATAGAAATAGATTTATTTATGAATTTCTAAATATTCCAAAACTAAAAAACACCCACACCCATAGAAAATAATATCAACATATGCTCATATAAATACAATCACGATAGAAAGACTAAAAATATTCTACTCTATAGTGGTCCCCGAGTAAATAAAAAATTAACAACAAATCCTCCTAACTATAGTTCATTATCAAAGTAATTATTAACAATTTATAAATCATATGTCCTTATAAAACATCCTTTAATTTTTCGTGATTAATTTTTTTAATTTTTAAGTATTATGATCATTCATGTGGATAAAAAATTACATTATTTTAGTTAATATCCACTATCATATTCCAAATGGACCATAATATATATCCCTCTTAAGAAGAATCATTTTTCCATCATGTTGATGAATTATCTCACAGGGATATACATGAATTTATTGGGATGTCATTAATCCCCAAAAGTCATGAAATTTCTCTGCATTGAAATTCCATCAATCAATAACCCTCAAGGGCTGATTTTAATTTATTTAATATAAATTAATTTAAAAGAAATAATATCTAGTGATTTTAGGCCACAAGAATAATTTTTAAATTATATTGGTGCCTTACTAGTTGAACATAATGTTTTTTGAAAATATAATTGATAGAAATCCATTCATAGAAAAAGAAAATCATACATTAGTATGGTAAGAACCTAATTTTCCAATAAATTATGAATAAATAAAATTTCAGTTTAATTATTTATTTGGAGCTAATAGTGAATTGTAATGAGTTCATTGTTATTTCTTGTGTTTATAAGGGTTTTTTAGAGCATAGAATCTCAGAGAGTGCAGAAAATGATTAGGTCGCCTGGGTAATATAAACCGTGTGAGATAGTCTACATGGTTTTCCTAACCAACAAATGGGTAGGATGTGGACGTTATGAGTCATTTCCATTTGAGAAAACAATTTTTACGGGGGCTCATTCCCATACATAGGTACATGTAGTTTTTAGTAAATCATGTAGTATAGTTCACACATTATTATTAAAACTATGTACAAGAAACTATGATGGGTACCTCATTATGATGTGGGAGGGGAAAAATTGATGCACATTTTAGCTGACCATGTGTAAAGACCATGAAACCCTTTAAATAATGGGATAATTTATCATTTTTTACTTAAAATAATACACCCTCACCCCTTCTTCTATTTTCTCATTGCATGGAATAAAAATACATCATTTATCTTGTGGGATCTCTCAAAATATCTTTTTCATAGATTTTAACAATGATTCTTCATCCGATTTTGGACTCAAAATACTTTTTTCTAATTGGATCCAAAAATTTATGTTCATCAGTAGTTTTATGCCATTTTTGATTTAAATTTTCTTTGAAATTTTTATTTTGGTGGAGGATCAAATTTATTTTCATGAGATGATTCATTCTTTCATTTTCTTCCATTATAGGCCAACCTAAGGTCTGGTACTAGATGAGGAAAGAATTATATTCTCATGGTAGGTGATCTATGAATCATCCCTTAGTTCACTCAGTTTTATAAAATGTCATCATTTTGTTGATATAAATTTCATCAGCATTTTCTATTAAATTCATCTTCTTGGATTGTGATCAACATTATCATATTCTAAAACCCATTATCATACATGAAATTCATATTGTTGGAGGGTTATACCATATAACATTACACCCCAAGTATGGTGTTTAATTATTTATTCCTTGGAAACCAATTTTGGTTTATCTATAATGTCGCTCGGGTGTGTGTCTTGTCATTTATTATGGCAATCCTTCATAAATTAAATGAATTATGAATTTTTAAAGACTTCAACATGTATTGTTATCAATTAAACCATATCTTGTAAGTGGTTAAATCAATTAAATTAATATTTAAATGGGAAATAGAAAGTATATTTACATATGAAACATGGCCTATATAATAATTAATTTATTTAAATATGTATGTTTATTCTTAGTCAGCCTTATCATTGTTATGAAATGTAAACAAATATAAATTAATAAATGTTTATTTAATTTAAATAATAAATGGTAACATTTCTTTTATATACCATTTAATATTAATGAAAAGAACTAGAATTAACCTATTTCAATATTTGAAGGACTTATTAATTCGTAACATTAATTAAAGAATGAATTATGAATAAGGTGCCTACTATATATGGACCCTTTTATCTTCACTATGGTGTTTATACTTGATCCATCCTTATATTCTCAAGATTATTCATTGATCTCATAGAAAACATCATTCCAATTAAATGAGATAGTTTCCAAAGGAGATACCCTCAAAGAACATGGACCTTTTGTACAAGTAGATTCCTAGAATGATGTCACAGGATCCCTCGATATTATTATTGATATTAGGCTACCTATGATACACTTTATGGATCCATCATATTAAACATTGGATTCACCATGTTGGGCATAGTCCTATTTATCCCATTTTATATTGGATGAGATCCTTATTTTCTTTTAGAATCATTTAATATTGAATTATTTGTGTGATTCCTCCTAGATTAAACTTATGCCCATTTTCCCTAAATCTTGTTACTATTTAGTTTTCCCGACCTCTATGGTCAAGTATTCCTTGGTTTTTAACATAGATCCTCTTTAATATAAACATATAGTTGGATTCCTTTGTTACACAATGGTTCTTCATATATTATCTCTATAATATATATTGTGGTTGTCACTTATTATAACCTAGATCATAATTTTTTAAATGATACATGTTCAAACGCTGGTTGAGGTTGAAGTAGTGACATTCAATATTCATTGTTCTACTAATTTAAATTTATATATATTCCTGCAAACTATATGTTTATATTCAAATATTATATGGTATTGGTTTAATTGGTGCTTTCATACCAAAATTTATCTCACACCCTATTTGGTACGATGATGGTACCTGAGAAGATTACATGTTTAGATGAATGGATTAAGGGAATTGTCCTTTATTGGAAACATAACCTTGATCTCTTGCATTAGGATGGGGCTTGGTGGTAGATGACTAGGCTCGTTCTCAAGATGCACAAGTTTTTTTGGATTATTTTGTCTTCGGTTGTATAACGTGTATTCTCTAATTCATTTTATACATGTTATCTTGTTTTTAGAGGCCAGACATGCATCATCATCAGTTTATATATGATATAGTTTCCATATTTTGATTATAAATTAATGTTAGGATGTTTTTTTCATGTCTTCCACTTCTTATTGTTTTATTATATATATTACTCAATTTACCTTTTATTACTTTGTTTTTATTCTATACTATAAAATGTTAGAATATTCCTCCGATGGACACACCCTTAGACATCACGTTTAGTTAACATCCTATGGAGTTTGGTATGGCATGTTTGGGGTCGTGTGGCCAACCAGATTTTTGGTACCTCTGAGTGGAACTCATGTAAGGATGTAATAATGTGATATTATTATAGTTTTTTATTTTTTTATCTTATTTTTTATGAAAATAGTATTGAAATAAAGAATATTATGGAATATTATTATAATTTGTTCCTAAGAGTAAATATCTCCCATTTGAAGTATATTCCATGTTTCCTGGGAATGGGAAAATGTTTATATGTATTTCACCTATTATTGATCATATAATATCACTAGTATATGATGATCTTGAATTGAGGTATTTGATAACTTTTATGGATATTTACTATGGTTTGAAAAGGAAAGGATCATTGTTACATAGATCATTATAAGCACCTAAAATTCACATTCAATGCATATTTCATTCTATAAATGTGTATCTTACTACATTCATTATAGGTGTTTCATGCGATTGTTTTGTGGGATATGTATTTTATATTTATGCATGCGCTATTAAATAATTCTATACCGTAATAATTTGGTTATTTAAGCATCATAATTAATCTGAATTTTGTTTCTCCATATAGTTTTATGGTTGAAACTTAAATAGCTAGTTTCTATACATGATGTAAAATTCCCTCTAGTATCATGATCTGCTCTTTTTATATCATTGAGTGATTTCCAAATTCAATTCATTGAGTGTATCAGACATCGTGGATTAGGTTGGTTAATTTTATGAGTCTATAAATTTTGTTTTATATGTATCATTATAAGGTGCAATGTAGATATGGATAAGTATAAATTCAATTGGTGTCAATTTGAATGAGAATGTGTATAAGACCTTTTTAACTAGGAATAAAAAAAACAATTTAATCATTCATGTTATATATAAATAATAAAATGAAAATTCGAAAATTAAATCATGGATTAATAAAATAAATTTTCCACTAATAAATGAATAGGAAAAGTGTGACTAACCATTCACTTTACTAAAACACCTTAAAATTAAAAATAAATATGTATTAATAACCTTTCCTTCAATAATTGTTGTTAGGGTAGTATCAAGAGTATTAATCCCTTATTAATTTGATCCCCTTCTTATATTCTTCTATGGAAAGTTATTTTCATTTTGAACGATAACCCGCTATGATGTCCTCAAGCCGTGCACTAGGTGGGTGGAGATGACAATGCTCTGGAGGTCGTGGTCCTTGAGCCACTAGTGATACCTCCTATTATTCCACCTAGATAACCTCTATCTATACTCAAACATGAAATTGAAACTAAATTTCATGAGGATTTCAAACATATATATTAATCTATAAAGGGTTCCTCTTAACCAGTTCCTATGATGGATGAGATGTTATGCGACTTCCAGTAGCATCATCCTCCCATATTCGTTCGGGGGGGGGGGGTCTACATGATTCTGAGTGTTGGTTAGATTCAATATTATATATATTTAGTAATAAAAACATTCCTCCAATGTTTAAGTTCAATCGTTTGAACAACATTCTTTATGATTCAGTGAAGCACTAGCGGGAAGTGATTACCTTAGGTGTTCATCATCTGGGTATAGAATTAGCTAACTTCTATAATATTTTCTATTACTTTATTTCCACAAGATATTATGAACTGACTAATATAAAGAGTTTAAAAATCTAGATAATGGTTATATGTATGATATAGACTATTCTATTTGTTTTAAATGGTTTCAATACATTTCAATTCTAGTCAGTAATAAGATGTCACATGAAATACATTTCGAGGATGGGATTTATTATTCCTTTCATACTCTGGTGAATAGATTTATACAACCAAGATTATCTAAAATCTTGAACTAGGATCTTATCACATAGTGCAACCTGAGTGAAGGATATAGTTCATGGTATAAAGCTACAATACTGAGGGAGGCCAATTTTTCTTCTATGATCATGATGTGTTCCCTAGAGTTTTTTTTCAAGGAATTGATGATAATTGAATCTATACTCGTATTGCTATTACTTTCACTCAATATAGATAGTGGGGTAATCTAAAGGCATGGTGTGATAGAGGCCCTATCTATTTTCATGCTTTATGATGTATATGATATATTCAAATATTCTATCTAAAATTTCTATCTACTTTTAGTGGATGATGTTCTACACCAACTCCACCTTCAAGGAAAAGATCATTACATCACATAATGTGGGTAGTAGTAGTAGCACTATATGGATAGGCCTAGGAGGATTCCATGGGCATGGTAACCAGAATTTTTTTATAAACAACACTAGTGAGGACATAATCAAGGTAGTATAGATGTAGCATAGGGTCATGGAGTAGGCTCGTTGCATTTTATGCAGAAGATACCCTAGAACAAGAGTACCTGACCTTTTATAATCCGATGTACTATTATAGTAGCTTTCACTATTGTATCTTCAATATTTGAAATTGGATCTTAATATACCAAATTATCTCTATAAACCATTAAAATATTCGACTATAAATTAACTAATTTTTGTGGTTATTACATCAGATACATCGTTGGGTGTACGGTCTATAGGGATACGTTACGTAGTGATCCCTTTTAATAATATCTCACCACACTAGAGATAATGTGCTTTGATTTTATTCTTAGAATTGGTTGGTTGGTTCCACATCATGCCTATACATACTGAAATCATTAAATGGTATCACTTATATCACTATAGGGAAGCTATTGAGTTCACATGGGTGATTAAGATGACTAGGGTACTAGATTTTTACCATAACATTATGGGCAGTTGTAGTGACTTCCTAGACATCCAATATTTTCATGGAGGAGTAGGGAATATAATAACAAAAATCCCACAAATGGTAGATCATTTCAGGGACACAATTATCAATAAAATTTCTACATTAACTCTTAAAAAAGACTTATATTTTATGATTTATATACATTCAATATCATCTCCACTATCCATTTCTATATACAAGATTTAACATACTAAGCTACAAGGGCTTAAGAGACAGTTGGAGAATCGTTAAGCCAGTGGTTTTATATAACCTAGAACTTCATCCTGATAGTTCACCCATTCTTTGAACAAAGAAGATAGAAATGACCCTTAGTTTATGCATGTATTACTGATGTTTGAACCCATTTATGGTTAATAATGTATATCCATTTCCTCATATAGATGATATCTTTCCCCATATCATAGGATATTGGTTGTTATATAAGATCAACCTGTGACCATTCTATCATCATGTTTGATTTAGGTCTTAATACATACCTCAAAAAGGTTTTCATTTTTTGTATGGTCTTTGGGATTGTCTTTTATTCCATTTTTCATACAAATGTTCCCGCTGATTTCATCGATTTGATGAATATGATTTTTTATCCCTATCTGGATTCATTTGTCATGTTTTTTTGGAATACATCTACATGCATTATCATACTCAATGCGATGATTCATAAAATATATATATCATTTTTAATACACTGTGTGTGAATATGATATATGAAAATATTTCAAGGATATACATTAGGACTAAAATATTTCACATATTTGGTCATATAATCTCATAATCATGAGTATTATTAGAACCATAGAATGTATGTGTGTTTTTGTGTCTTGGGATAATCCCAATAACAAGTTTATTATATAGAATTTAATGGGGGGAATTGATATTTGAAGCATTTTATACATTACATCTCATAAATTTCTACAACACTTATCGAGATTATAGTAAAGAGTGTAAATTTTCTATGGTCAAAAGAGTGAGGGAAAGTATTTCAAGAGTTGAAAGGAATTCATGTTTTAACAACAGTTCTTATTAATCCAGATACTAGATGAGGCTATATAGTGTTCTATGATTAATTAGGCATCAGTTTAAGTATAATGCTGATGTATGAGGATAGATTATATGCATAAATATTTCAATATTTGATACCTCATGAAAAACATTACCCTATGCATAACTATGATCATACAAAATCTATCCATGCCTCACTTTTTTGGAGACACTATCTGAACAGTGATCCCCTTTGTGGTGTATAAGAAACACAAGATACTTAATAATATCATTTTTCTTTAAGAAATTAATCTCAGGTTTCTAATTTCATCTATCATTTGATTTTGAGCTAGCGCATATACTTGGAAAGGGAAATGCGATATTGATTGCGCTGATTCCAAAAACAATGGCACTATCCATAGAGGAATATAGTGATGATTGGATGTTTATGGTCCTCAATTTATAGCTACATCTAGTTTTTCATTAGATTCATATGAAATAATTTTTTATTGTTTTATCTATTATAACTTCTTTTATTGATTGGGTGATGTGTTGGTAGCTTTCTCATCCAAAAGGCTTGGTTCTCTAGTGAATTTTTTTGTTGATAAACCACCTCTAGGTTGTTGTGTATATGGAGATGAATTCTTTTTTATACATGATATTATCATGGTTATTGTAGATATGTTAGAGGAATTTAATATTTATTCACATGCTTCTATCTTGGCTATTTATGAAGGTGTCACCAATATGAATCGAGATATGAGAGGCCAATACTGATGGAAAATTACGAATTTTCATATAACATGTTATATCACTAGGTGTTCCACCAGACAATTGGTGATGTATGAGCACTCACATTCTGTTGGTTTTTTAGAGACACTTCTTATCCAAAAATGGAAATGGTTAAATTAATCCAAATAAATTTTTGTCTGTTTATTGCTATCTTTTCAAGGTAGAGACTCAGTTTGGTGAGTCATTGATGTACTAAGAAACTATCCTACTTCTTTCAAATCGTGATAGACTATCTCAATTTATGAGATGGAGTGAGTGTGTGTGTGTGTGATATCATACTTCTATATAAGGTTCTTCATACTATTCCTTCACATAGGTATTCTCGTTTCACATTGATGTCATAGAAGAGGTCACAGAGATATATGGGTATACAGGTTCTTCTGAGTACATACTTCCCCCCTTATAATGATTTCTAGTTGAAAATGATGTTTTGGGTATTGTAGGAAATGATTGTGTGTGAATCAATTATTTTGACTTTTCGTTAGAGAATAATATCCCTATGATCATGTTCACTGATAAAAATATATGTTATGTGACAATTTCGATGTCCCCCTATGAGGCCTTTTATAGCAGACCATTCTATTCATACCAATGTTGGTTAGTGGTAGGAGGTATAGTGCTACTAGGTCCTCATCTCTTGCAAGAGACATCAATGTATGTTTATATGATATGGAAGTGTATGTTTACTACACAGTCTAGAAAAAAAATTACATGTTAATTTACATCAACAACCAATAGAGTTAATGGTTAGGGAACATATTTTCTTATGGGTACCACCTAGGCATTGGAATATATGGATATAAATTAGAGGTAACAAGTCCCTATTCATTTTCAGGACATTTGAGGTTCTAAACTGATTTGGGCTAGTCGATTATTAGTTGCTACTACCTCAGATATATTGAACCATATTAAATTTTATCCATGATTATGGGATTCTACGTTATCATGAATACCATTGCAATGATTTAGATAATCATGGGGTATATTTATATACTACAACATCATTTTATGAGTATTCTATTCGCATCGTAGATTGGACCATGAAGGATCTCCAAGCCCAGTCTGTCCCCTTATTATGGGGTTTATGGAATCATAAATGTGTATCAGATGGGTTATTATAGAGGTATTCCAAAAATATGTTCTCAATGTTTTGTGTTTTTATCCTCCATCATTTTTTGACCCCTAGATGGGGAACTCAAACATGAGTTACTTTAAGTGGGAAAGACTGCAAGAAATTTTATTTTAGGTGTGGATGAGTTAAATTTTCAGTCAATTTCGTTAATTCAGGACAAATATGGATGCCTAATGTTTTCAGGGTTATTTATTGGGTGTAGGGGGCTTGTTCAATGCTTGAAACCCTAACCATGTGAGAAAAGGACTGGGACTACTGTTTAGAAGAGACCAATCATGCTAGTTGGAAAAGAATAACTACCCATCCAAGGGCTTGGTAGTGGGCCATATGAGTCTGTATAGTTTGATGAAACTTTACATCCATGGGAAAACGCTAATATGGGGAAACCTTTAGGTTTAATGAGTGAGTTTAGAATGGTTTTTACATTATTGGGAAAACCATGTTCATGAACCCATGTGGGGTCCTTTTTTATGATTTTAGGTGCACCTTTGTTGCACATTTTGGCCAACTATATGTCAAAAAGTGTGAAAATCTATAATTATTTAGAACATTTACCATTTTTCATTTAAAAATATTACAATCATACCCTTTAAGCTATTTTATCATCCTAATTCTCAATAATCCCTCATTTATTATGATGGACTTCTCAAACTCCTCAATACGTAGATTTTGATCTTCATTCAATTTTTTATCTCGAACTAGAGCACCATTAATCTCATTTAATCCATGTTAGAAGTATCTACTCTCATTTTGTGACTTTCATCATTTCTCTTCAACTCGATTGAGTTATTTTAGATAAATATATTATTTTATATTATTAGGGTTTTCATCAATTCTTCCATTTTACTCTAATAAAACCCATTCTAATGGATGATATTCGATGATGAGTTTTTTATAGGCCTGAGGTAGATTATCTATGAGTCATCCCACATGTCTGTATATTTTACAAACATTCATCATTTCACGCACATCTATTTCACAGGGTCTTACCTAATAAATTATCATTCCTTGCTTGTAATAAATATTTTCATCTTCAATATCCCTTTTCATAAATTCTATTAGGATAGGTGGAGGTTTTGATCTCACCACCTACCACCACATGTAGGTTTCTTCCTTAAATATGCCTTGGTAACCCATGTAAGATTATCTGTGAAATAATTTGAGTGTTGGGATTGACTATAATAATGGTAATCCAACAAAAATTGATATTAACTATGAATCTCTAGTAACTATAACATGAATAGTTATCACTAAAACCTTCAAAGGTATGTGTTTAATTCAATTTAATGAATCCTTATATGTTAAATGGAATGTATATTTATAGATATTGTATGGCCTATTAAATTATAAATTGAATTAAATATAGTTGTGTATGCTTATCCAAATTTTCATTCTTATGAAAGATAAATTAATGAACATAATAATTGATAATGTAATTTATTTAATAAATTTTTATATTTCTTTGATATACCATGTCACATTAATGAAACATAATAGAATGAAACAGTTTCTTTATTACAATGTCGAGTACTACATGTAGTTGACTATTTAATGAATTATGTATAAGGTTTTTATTTCATATAGTTCTTTTCATCTTCATACGTGTGATAAAACTTATGTCGGCCTCCAATACCTAAGGGAATAAATTCAGTACACATAAGAATCCATTGCGATTCAAGAAGTTAGCTTCCAAGGGTTATACCTACCGTGAAACATGGTTATTATATAATAGTGGATACCTAGAATGAAATTATAGGACCCTCACTATCATTAAAGATATTACGATTCCTAAAATACACTACTTGGATACAGCTTGATGTCTTTTAACATGTGGTGATATAGATTTACACCTTTCGTCCCAGTCATTTTAAGCTCATTTTACATTAGTTGAGATCCTTAGACTTGTTTAAAATCAATTACAAAATAATACCATGATTGATACACCTTGGATTACAAATAGGACACATAGTTAGGATTCATATTATTACTATGTTTGAAAGTCCGCTAAGGTCTTGTATTCCTTGGTTATTACCTTGGATCATATTTATTATTGTCTTTTCTACATGATTCGTTGGTTACCACTTGGATCCTATTATATTTTTTCTATAATATATATTGTGGTCCAAAATTATAGTATGTTGGAATTATATTAATTAAATGATACAATTTCAGACAAAAAAATAGGATTATGTTGTTTTGGTCTATTTACAGTTCTTTATTGATTTGCATTTATATATAAACCTACAAAATGTCAATTTATACAAAGAGACATGATGGTATACATGCTTTCCATAGTGTCCTACTAAGGTTTATCTCACACCCAATCATGGACAACAATGACACCAATATAGATTATATATATGCCCATATTGTTAGGGATAAGTATCCCATATGGGACACTTGATCTTAATTTATTGTGTTGGGATAGATCTTCGTAGCATATTGTTAGACCAGTGCTCATGATGATTGTATAGTTTTAGCTTCTATTTTTTCTTTTGTAAACTATATATTATATGCTTCCTTTTATAAATTTTTTTCTTATTGTTAGGTACATCACATGTATCATAATATTTTTATATGATTTGGTTTCCTTTACTGAACTATAATTTAGTGCTTGGTTTTTTATTCATTTATTTGACTACTAATTATTTCATAATACATATTCTTAAATTTAACTATGGTTAATTTAATGATTTGATACACATTAACATGGGGGAATAGTCTCACCACAACACACCCAATAACATCACTGATAGATTAAAAATCTACAATATGAAGAGTTTCTCCAGATTCCATGTGACCAACTGGATTATGGGAACTATTGAGTGGCACCTGGGTTAGGACATCACAAGTACACCTCATGGAATTGGATCTGTGACATATTTTCATGATGACTTGTAGTAGATTAGTTTATATTATCTATGTATATTTTATTTATTCATAAGATAATTTTGAAATATGAACATATCATTTTTTATATATATATATTGATTTAGTTCTAAAAATCCTTAGTATGTGATGCTAAAATCATTAGAATTAAAAACATAACATTAGATGCCCAAATTTTTTTATCTTCACAAACATTCTCTTATAACTCGTATAAAATATAATTGAGTATTTTATGTGCATTATCTCCTTATGATGTATATTAATGTAAAAAAATTAATGTCTTATTTTCAAAATATAAATATATGTTATTCGCAATTGAGTATTTAATCTATACTTTATAGGTTGATGAGTGATACATCATCAAATTGATGTTTTGTCATTGTGAGGAGTATGAGGCAATGTAGAAGTTCCATTATACTCACATGATTTACCATTGGGTTACATTAGACCATTTCTAATCTCATAATTAATCCACATATTTATGTTTATATATTATATAATCATAGGGACTAGTGTGAAACCACAATGGCATTAGAAAACACGCATCGCCCTAAGGATCAGAAAAAGATTTAAACAAATGTACCCTTATGTTTCCATGAATTTATTACATTTTGACCACAATTCTTCCTTAACATGATTCAATTAAATCATTCATTACACTATAATTCAATAATTTATTCATCCATGATCTCTTTGATAACAATCAAACACTTCCAAATAATAATGAATCACCACCAAATAAATCATGTTTTTAATTATATCATGACTTAATGATTATAAATTCATTAGTGATTAATATACTATTCTTATTTTCCAGTCATTTAATATTATATAATCATCTGTTGAACCATAAAAACATATTTAATAATGCAAAAAAATTAAAAAAGAAAACATATAAAATAGATAAAATATATTTAAAAAACATTACCCCCAAAAATGAGTTATTCTACATCCTTATGTAATTTTTACCAATATTTTTTATCTATATCATTAATAACCTCAACATAATTAATAATTCATTTATGTATTAATTAATATAACTAGTCTGAATTTTGATCTGCATATAACTCATTTAAATATCACCACCATTAATTATTTCATCAATTTTTTTGTTTCGACCTTTCATGATATAACTCAAATAACATTCATATATATATATATATATATATAAATTTACCCTTATTCATCTATGTTCAGTATTTATGCACCACTAATATTTTTTTATAACTTGGTAATTACATTTTAATGTTCTTTTTAATACATTACATTGAAAAATTAATTGTTGACAAGTATGAATAATATAGAACAAATTAATCTTGTACCAAAAGCATCCCTTGTGTTTCTTTTCATCAAAATGAAGTGGTAAAAGTTTAATGGAACCTAGATCTCACATTTTAATTTATTATTATTAATTTATTTTCATTTTCACACACACAAAGACACATTTTTCTTATTCATCATAGAAAACATCTGGTGGGATAACAATGTACAATTTCAATAATTTTTGTTTGACTTATAGAATTCTATTCTAAATTATGTTTTTATTTACCAATTTTGGAAAACTAATATATATTATATTTAAAACAACCATTAAGAATAATTATAATTTTGATATATAATAACTATTAGTTTTAATCACCACAAAACTAATTTACATGAGGATTTATTAATGTTTTATAATTTATTTGATTCAAATATAATTAATTGAATAAATTCACAAGTGTTAATTTAATCATAATAGACACAATATTTTCAATATTTTATTTTTTCATATAATCTCATAATGAACTGATGAAGGATAATGTGGGAATTATTTTTCATCAATATAAAATGAAACATATGATAAAAACATTTCCCTCAATGTTGTCCTTTATATAATGTGGTTGTATGTTTTCCATTTAAAATTAATATTCATTATTCTATCAATACAATAAAATGTAAATAACACACTAAATGGGTGAAATTATTTTAATTAAAAATTAAATTTTTAAAATTTTAATTCCATAGGATACAACTCAAAAGTACCCATTATATTGTCATCTACCGAACACTTTTTCTTATCTATCAAAAATCTATATATAAGTGGATATCTCTTCAATATCCAATTTAAGTAACAGAGTTTATTGTTTTCTATTCATAGTTAATTATTATCCATAAAAATCATATTTAACTATTTTAGTTGACTTTTATTATCGTGATTTTTCTTGAACACTATGCCATTTGTCAACATAAAATAATTTCCACATGGAATATAATAAGTTTACTAGTTATATTTCATAAAATTATTTCTTCTGAATTAGTCAATCATGAATCATAAAAGATTTATATTATTTAATATTGTAATTATCACAAGATTATATTATGATGACTTTAAATAAAATATAATTTTATTTCAACTTATATGAACTAGTAATTTAATATATATTCGTATCTTTTTTCTCGGATAGCCTTTATGTTCAATATCTATATAAAAAGAAATTCTATTCCAAAATGATAACATGTATAAAGTCATAAAACTTGTGTTTAATATGAATTTTATATACCTAAAATGGATCCTCCATTATATAAGTAGAACCCCTTATTAATATAGTTACTATATTTTATATAATTCCCTTTAAATAAGACATTTCTATTTTAATTTCCATATTGTTTATAAATGACATACTATTCAGTTATTTTTATAACAATAAAACATCTCCATTAGCACTAATAATTGGTAAATTTTAATGTTCCCTTTGTTATAACTTATAATGGAAGTTTGATCTCTATATGTTAAAAATATTTTCTTTTGGAAGAATTTGTCCACCTAAAGTACCAACCTGACGAGCAAGGAAATAGCATTAACTAGTTTGGAAAGATATTCTAATACCAATAAAATATTTTCATTTCAATGAGATTAATATACTGGTGCAAAAACATTAAAACCCCATATCTCAAATATTTTGACATTTATTATTCCAATCAGAGATATTTCTTAAAACCTTAAAAAATTTATATTACTCTGGTAGATATCATAATTCTAATGAAACACCCATGGATAATTAAATTATGTGGCATAAAAGAATAAAAATTGAATAACATTATTATCTAATATATATTTTAATAATTTATCCCATTTATTATTCTGCAAAAGTGGTTTATAATTGATAACACAAACTCTTCTAATTTAAATCATCTATAAATATTATTTTCACTTTATAAAAGTATGGTTCCTCTAAAACATATTAAATTACATTATGTTGAAACCCATTTCACTCAATAAATTTTTTTCCTTATCACCTTATCCAAAATACATTATGTTTTATAAAATTAAAATTACATTAAAATCCATAGTTATGTTATAAAAAAATATGATCCTTATATAATTCCCACAATATAGGGAATTTATGTGAAAGATAGTTCTCAACTAATATTTTTTTAATTATTTCAGATACAATTATTATATAACCAATGATAATATAGTATATCTTTTTTAGTTTTTTATTAGAAATAAGGTATTTCAAAATAGAATGGTTTGTGTAGACTATAACCATGTTCCCAATTATATATTTCTAAAAATTTTAACATAATAAATTATTCATTTTATCTTTTTGGGTTTTATTATAATTAATATACATTGTATTAATTATTATTTTAACAAAAGTGTTTTGAGAAATATTTTTGATGTTTTTTCTATAATAAATGTATTGTTGATTAAATATAGATAATGAATAAGAAGGTATATATCTTGTGGGAATGATAATTCCCAATGAATATGTGTATTTAGACATAGTATGGAGTTTTTTCTTGTGTTATCTATATTTTTTAGTTCAAAATTACTTATAATGGTCAATGTTTATTCTAATGAAAAATGTATAAGATTTAAATATTCATTAAAATTTCCAAAAATTATGTTAGATTTGTAAAATAAAGGGTCATAACTTTCATAGGTAAGGAAATACTTATTAGACTAGATGATTATCACAAATAGTTTTTCCTAAAAACATATAATATGGTGGGAGTTTCATGTGTATTATGAAATTTGAGGTAAAATGAAAGTTGAGTTGTATGAAACAATATATGATATCGAATGGTTCTATGGATTATTAGTGTTTGTTGAAAAATATTACATTTACACTTGTTATCAACCAACAAAAATATGGATAAATATTAGAGGATCTCTTTTCAAATAATTATAACATTCATGGACTATACTTGAAAGAATTATATTGGAAAAGGATGTTATTTGAGAAAAGATTCGTAATGTTCTGAAGAATTGGAGATATAAAGAGATAATTGTTTTAATAAATTAGCACAAACCATGTTGCATAGATTGTAAGGAGCAATGGAGTTGTAAAACAAATACATTCATGGATTCACCACTATAATGGGAGTTGTCTGAGAATTAGTGGAATTAAAAATAGTTATATGAATATTATTTGTGAAAGATGATGTATTTGGGAGATTTTTTGTCTAATATTGGAGAATAATTTGTAACCCATAGTGATAAATATAAATTCTTAAATTATTGATGAGTTGGAAGTGACGATCATGTTATTATACCAAAAAAGACATTAACTGATGTAAAATATAGGTGATTCGGTATATGTGATCTGAGCTACGCATTAAACTATCAATAAACTAATTTTATTCTCAGTTTATTTGGAATTGATTTACATTAGATGATGATTTAATCCATAAAATTAGTCTGGATTAGTTGATTTTATATGGATAACATGTTGAAAATATATTCTCCTTGTGTTAGCCCTTTACTGTGAACCTAGTAAAATTAAAATGTCCTATTTTGATTTTTATATTTATGATTATGGTGGATATGTGATTAACAGATATGGGTTTGATAATTTCCTTCAAAGGTGAGAATAATATCCTAAAAATCAAGTTGAAATGTTCAAACACTAATTTACCAATCCAATATTAGTGTTTTTTGGGTTACAACATATATTATACTAGAATAATATATCACATATTTCTATATATCATTTTTTTCATGAACGAACAACTTCATCAAGAATTTAAATATGATGATAGAAAATTTCAAATTTTAGACACTAATCATGTACTTGTATGATCAATGTAAATATATTATTCAATTATTTGAAATCATCAAAGAAATTAATACTAGTATTAATAGTCAAATAGTTTACCAGTAATGACAATAATGACCAATAAATTTTTAAAATTCATTAATGAATCATCAATAAAAATCAACTCGTCAGAGTAACATTTTCAATAACATTAAAACTATTAGTGGACATAACTGTAAAATCACTTATATTTTAAAAAAATTCATATTAATACAATCCCAGTATTTTCTAACACTTGGAGAAATTTATTATGACATGATAAATTTTTACTTTTCTCAATTTATAACCCTATTTCTCCTTTCACATAATATTAAATCCACTGAATGGTTAACTAATTTTATTCCAACAACAAAAATTTAACTATATATATGTTAATAATATTCTTTATTTTTTTTCAAATATATCCATCAAGAATCCATGAAATATATCTTATGATCTACAAATATGAATTGTATTATTATAAATGAAAATGATCTATGTTGACATGGGGTCATCATATTCAATTTTTTAGCATGATTAAGTGGAACATTATTATAACCCAAAGAACCATCAAAAAATAAAAACTTTATTTCACTTATGGCTATTTAATCATCCATAAATTGATTTATTGAGGTAAATTTACATTCCATATAGACTTGATTAATTTTAAGGTGTTAATCAAAACTATCAATCCATTTAAAGACCTAGTAGAAATATAATCATTCCTCTCATTTGTGATTATTGTATATTGAACATTATTTTACATCCAATGAATTAGATATTCCCTAAACCTAACATAAAACTAATATATTAACCACACATGATGAAATGTGATTAAATTAACCCTGAATACAAATTTTATATTTTTATTAACCCATAATTGATACTAAATAATTAGTCACACCTAATCCCTTTTTTTAAATTTTATTTATTCCCGTTGATGTAATAAATCCTTGGGTATTTAATATTTTCAATTTAATTATTTTCAAAAGCCTTCGTAATAATTCAGGAAATATTTCACCATGTATAACATTAAATTTGGTTGATACTATTATTCAAAATAAATCCCTCAAAACTAGATAAAATATTTAATCCTCAAAACATAGGGATTGATTTGAAAAAATATCTGATTTTATATTGATGATGACATAATCAATATATTATTATTTTATTCTTCTTCAAATTTCAAAAATAATTCTCAATGAATAATTCATTCATTAATTAAATTATATTCCTTAGAATAAAATTCTTAGTTAGTTCTATATCCTTAAAATACATTTATTATATTTTTTAAAAATAATATTGATCATGTAACTCAGGATTATCTTCTTGGTCAATGATATAAACTATATTAAACCATCCATATAATATTGATGGTTTACTTATTGAAAAATAGTAATAATCTCTTTATCTATACATACATAGAAATACATTTTCTCTTGAGGTACATCAATTAGGGAACCCATAGTAAAAATCAATTGTATTCCAATTATAAAAAGTTTTTCATTCTCACCGTCAACAACAAGTGACAATAAAATAGATAGATGTATAAATTTACTAAATTTGACTTTATTACATGATTTATATTTTTGGTTAGTAAGGAATCTCTTAATAAATTTAAATTCTATTGTTATGGTATTAATCCCTCCAATAACCAGATCCTTATACATTAAAATGGAATCCAAATTATACATGCTCCAATACTAAGTAATAATTTAAAAAGTTTCAATGCCTTCAATTTCAATATAAATATTGAATGTCCATGGTATTTCTAATTTTGAAGAAAATATATTTTGATAATATAATTATATCCATTTAGTGAGTAAAATTGAAACAAACTATTCATGACCTCCCTTGTTAGAAATTATATTAATTTAAAAATGTTTTGATAATGAAATTTTGGAAAAAAATATGAAATTGAATTTAAATATTATTATTTTAGAATATTAAAATAAATCATTCGATATATTAGTCACTAGGATTTTCAAGACATCTATCACTTTCATGAAAATGTAAAGGTTGAACACAAGCCTTAATATCATTTTAAACAATAATTATCATAACAAAACCATAATATATTTCATTTATTTTATTTTATTTTATTTTATTTTTTAACACAATCGTTAACATGTTGTTCCATGGATTTATTAAATTCTGGTTCTTCATCTTTTTATGGGGTTTCATTATCTTTTTAAATTTACAAATTTGGTTTTATAGATTGCTCATCATCACTTACAATAAATATTTGGCATCCTTTAAATAGAATTTTTATACACCACTCTAAATGGATTTTTTAGGTATATCATTATATATTTCCATTGATTCTCACTGGGATATGTGTATCTAGTGACCCAAGATACATTTTTAAAAAAATTATTCAACATAGGATACATTATATAAGATAAAAAATCACTAAAATATTAATATTTAATCATAAAAAATGATCATTCAACTTCCCTTATGAACATTTTATGTATATGTTATTCCCAAATAATCTTGGTAATTGAATCATAATAAATTGACATTAATTATTTGTATCATTATGAAAATGATTATTCTTTAAAAAATATCCATATTATTGATTTCATTGAAATAACACTTCTACACATTAATTAATGTTACCATTATCTTTATATAGAAGATTTAAAAAATGTTTTGAACAAGGATTGTTTGTTTTTAAAACATTTTGTTCATTACTATCAGCCAAACATAACCCCTTTCCATTTTTTCGAATTCATCTACATTAGTTGATAGATATTATTCATATGAAATATAAAATCTGATAGAATATTTGACATTGGGTAAATACAATAATAATAATAATTTTCAATAGATCCATTGATCAATTAGTTAAAACCTTTCATTTAATGATGGTAATCAATTTATAAATTTATATCACAATCCAAAACTAAATAATTTATAGTGTATATTCCCCTTTAGATTTTCTATTTTTAAATATAATATTATCTTGATATAAAAATTTCAGAGATCATCAATTATAATTATCAATCAGGACCACCAACTATAATTTAAACTAAATCATCTCTTTTATAATTTAGTATTTCAGAAAAAAATCACAACAATAAAGATTATATAGTCTAATGATTATGACACTATTGGGAATAATAGATAGAACATTCATAGGATTCATGGAATGGTTAATTATACATAAGGAAATTTTTTTATGTTTATGTCCTAATATTTGGGTTCTCTATGTAGAAAAAATCATATAATAAATTCCTTATAAATATTCTCTCATTTATTTACAGAGTAATAATTTTGATTCATGAATCATGTTCTATAATTATCCCATTATATAATAAGTGATAAATTTCAAAATTAACTCGTCCTCAACCACCTATTTTAGTGGAATGTATTTAAAATTTGTTTCTAAATCCTTTGTTAACAATATAGAATATTCTGGTGGGCGTTTATTGAAAATAGTTATGTTATATTAGTGTAAAATATGTATCTCATTACTCATTTAATTTTGGTTCAATGTTATGTTGTATGAGTACTACAATATCCCTGATAATTTTATATCCCATGGACTATATGGTCCTATCCCATTTTGTACAATCTCTTAATTTAATTTTGGCTCCACCCTATCATATTAAAACATAGAAAAAAATTCCATCAAATCCATTATTTTCCTTGCTCTACTTTGGTTTAGATATGTCATAATTTTATTTTGAAAATATGAACTCTAGAATATCCTAACGTAAATGAACTGATAAGAAATAAAATAAATACCTAAAATGTAACATGATATATAATTGAAAATTATTATTTACATAATTGTTTTCTTTGGTTTAACAACATTATTTTATTATCTCTAAAATTGTAATCATAAAATACATATTTTTACCAACATCACTATAAAAAACCAAACATTACTAATTATACAATTTAGTATAATATAAATATAATACATATATTTTCATAGGTTGATGTGTCACATTCACTAGAAATTCTTAAAAATTTTCTACTATAGAAGATGGTCTGATTTGCAGATTTATTTTACATATAGTATTCATGTAAGTATTTTTATGGTGTGTTTGTTGGCTATAATCAAGAAATAATGGAACAAAATTGTAGGAAAAAATATGTAAAATGATCTAATAATATTAATAGTTCATATAAATCTCAAATTTTCAATTATAAAATATTGGGATTGTTGGTTTTTGATACATTACCCCAGAAAAAGTAATCATAAATTCATCATTACATTACTTACAAAATGACTCTGTCATTTGGGTACTATTAAAAATAACTCCATAAAATATTTAAATATTCACATATCCCTTATTATTTTCTATGAAAATTATACTAATTAGATTAAATAATAGTGGTTTATGATTAATCATTACCTTATCCATATGGTATACTTAGATAAATCAAAGAACTAAGTCCACTGTCTAGAATAAATAACACACATCCCCTATTGATACATTATAAAACCCATTGTGTTCTTGCACTAGGTGATGAAATTAGAAAATCATTAATACTAAGAGAAATATATTGAATGAATTAACATAATTCAATAATATTGGAAAAAATATCCCACACAAATTCCTACTATTAAATTGGAAACGCATGTTGATATAGTTTTAATCAAAACAAAAATAGTAAGAAAATATTTCCCTATTGTGATCCATGATTATAGTTTTCCCTATGTATTAAGCCTTATTACTCATGTTATCTATTAAAATTTATCATCCCCATTATATGTGTAATGACCCAATATTTTAGGTATAAAATTCTATTTCTTTTAATGAATTGTGTATATATAAAACACATGAACTATTTTTTTATTTTTTGAATTAAATTACTATTAAGCATCATTACCGTTGATAATATAATTGCTGAACAGTGATCAGGCAACTGATATAAATATAGTCTTCTTAAAAAAGGCTTTTTAGAAAAGTCATAGGAGAGGATGGACTTATAAAATAGTCTTCGGCTGTATGAAGATCCTTTCTCAGAGCTTAGAAAGTTGGTAGTGTCACTAGGATTTTCTCATGACAAAGCCCCATCTGAGCTTCAACACGTTAATCTTGAACAGAATCACCTACAGGAGAAGTTCAAGTTAATATAGATTACCACATGAGAAATGTTATCTGATCCACCCATGATTTGGTCAATATAACACTCCTCACCCATAGGTCTTATATGGGTCTTATACGAGTTTATGTAATAAGGTATTATTTACTTTTTGTGTAATATATTTTTATAAATAAATGTGTTCTTCCATCAATTCTTTTATGAGAATAGTCTTTCTTTAAAAATGATGAATTTTATAAAATGATTCTTCGAGTAAAAATGGTACTTTTGAGTTATATATACATTATTATTTTAATATATAGTTTTTATTAATAATATAATAAAAAAAATTCTTAAAAATGATATATTATATCCGTTTCGTTTATATAATTATTAGGTAATCAGTTTTATATGAGTAAAATTTTTTATATGATAAAACATAAAGTATATTTTTAAATAATTTATTATAAGGGATTTTGTTTTGAAATAAATATTATTTTAATAAAATATTATTATCAAATTTATTTAATGAATAATAAATGAGTATTTAAATTTTATGAAGCCAAATTCAATGTTTATTAAGGTTTAAAAACTGTTTTTGATGAAACTTGTAAATTTTCAATAAATGTTGTTTTTCATTTTACATGTAAAAAAAATCAAATATTTAGGTATTTATTTAGATGAAATGAATATTATATTAGGAATCATTATATATAAATTATCCAAGAGTGAATGTTTTATAATATCTAATACAGTCCAATTTTTGGGTAAAAAGTAAATACTATAGAAATAAAATATGTGTTTTATGACATCAAAAAAAGCCCAAAATAATACAATAGACATAATAATGGATATAATATTACCCATAAATGTTTTCCCATTAAAATTATGTGATTTTAGATATATTTGACTTATTTTATAATTCCATATTGAACCTTCTAAAGTGTATAACATATATTTTGATTTTAAATTCATTTATTTAAGGGTGTGACCCACCTCCACTTACCCTGTAAGGACCCGGCCATAAAACATTACATAATCATGAATTTTAGACAAGAACATACATTTTTACACGATGTGGATCTTTTGTTAGAGTTTTAATAAATTAGGATCTCTGACATACCCAACATATAACATTCTAACAAAGAGGGTACTACTAAAAATATTATCCATTTTTCTCAAAATATAAACATTGAACCTTAAGAAATTATTTCATTGACAAGACCCCATATAAAAAATTACTACTCCCTTATTTCTCTTACCCATCTTTTTATCTTGTGGAAACTTTTTAAAAAACATAGGATCAATATAAAACATAGTAAGGGATATAAATAATGTAAGAACCTGGGTTTTTCTACGAAAGACTTTGGAATATTCTTGATGATATTCCAGAGCAGCGCCTTCAGACGGCGCGCGATTCCGGGCCCCGGAGTGGCCGAAATTAAATTCTCAGTGCATTCACACTGGAAATGCTAAATAAAAGGGATAACTCCTAAACAGAGTTTTGGATCAGAGATCCGAGTGTACGGATGGGTCCGTAATGGGGTGTTTACCCTAGGAATGACATAAAACTTGTTGGAGCGGGATGTTTGGACCCCTCGCCCGCTCCCGGAACGTTAAATGGATGAATAAATTAATTAATTTATTCGTTTAATGGTGAAATGCTGGTATCTCTTAAACAGTGGCTTGGATTGGAAAACAGAGTGCACCGTTGAGTTCGGAGCGTGCCGTTTACCCTAGGAGGGGTGTAAGTTTCGCGGGCGTGGGCCGTTTGTGAAAAATGGCTCGAGGGGCGTTTTCGTAATTTGGCGGCCTCGGGCGCTAAGTTTAGTAACTTTTGAATGGAAGCTCGGGATCACATTCCGAGACTGCCGTTGTGCTCGGGAGGTGGTTTTTACCCTAGGGGAGGCTTAACCTTGTCCCCATCGGGCGTTTCGGGTGTGGGTCAAAAAATGAAGATTAAATTAATTAAAATTAATTTAATTTAATTTTTCATTATTTAAACCCTAACCCCAACCCTCTCCTTCCCCTTCCCCCTTGAATCCCCTCCTCCTCCTCCATCTCTGGCGAGACTCTGGCGAGACAGCTCCGGCGAGGCGTGGTGGCCGGCAGATCGTCGTGAAGCTTCGGGCGAAGCCCCGCGACGTAGGATGTTGCGTTGCATTTTTTTCTATTATCGTACCTACTTTGATCTTGATTTTCACTTTCTATTCTTTATCAAAACTTCTATCAAAGCCCATTAATGCGTAGTATATATTTTTATCTCTCCAACGCATTTTTTGGAATCAAAATCCGAGCTCGGAGGAGGCCGGGGTCGATCGTCGAAGATTGCGGTTTTTTCTGGTGGTTCGGCGAGCCCTAGCGCGGCGGGCGGCCTCAGGCGGTGTCTGCGGGCATCAATGTGGTTGTCCGGTGGAGGTGCAGGGCGCGGAAGGGGTGTCAGCAGGGTGTCGCGGCGTGCGGGCGGCCTTAGGCGGGTGCCGCGGTGTCTGGACAGCGCAAGGGGGCGGCATCCGGGCGAGGTAGGGGCGTCGGCGGGGGGTGTCTGGCGGGCGTCCGCGGGCGTCTGGCGGAGCCCCCGGCGAGGTGGCGGTCTCCAGGGAGCGGCGACCGCGGGGTCGCATCGAGCGACCCCTGTGCGGCGACAAAGACCCGCACTGCGCGGGTCTTCACGCGACGGCCGCGACAGGCCCTCGTGGCCTGTCTACGCGGGGACCAGGTGTCCGCGGCCGGCCCGAGCGGCTAAGCCGCGGGCCCGCCCAGGCCGGGCATACCGGCCAGTCCAGGCCGGTCTAGCCCTAGGGGTTATGCCCCCTCGGTGTTCGGACACCCGTACTATCCGCTACGGGTATCCATTTTGAGCGCCGTTTGCAGTGGTGGAACCGTATTGACGAGACGGTCTTTTTGAGATGGTTTTGGGAATTTTTAATTCCCGAAACGAGGGGTCGCGGAGGCGCGACGTGTCGTTAAGTAGACGGGCATTTTCTTCCGCGATTCTTGTTTTGGACGGCGCGGACGGGTCCTATGTCCGTATTGAGCGCCAACAGTGGAGTTGGGACCCTTGCATCGAGGCGGAGGTTTCCAGGGTGGTTTCAGGCATTGAGCCGAAGTTGAGGCGCGGGCCCCACGACCAGTCTTTTGAGCTGCGTGCAGCTAGTACCGACTTTTTCCTCGGACGTGAGTTCGGGGCATGTGAGCAGTCGATGTTGGGTGTTTTTTCGAGGGCAACGCGTTGGCGCAGTCTGCCCGCAGTAATTCCGCACAATGGTGCGGGCCCTGCGAGGGTCGTTTCGGGAGTTGACGGTGATTTCCAGCTTTATCACCGAGCTACTGTTTTGGACAAGTGAATAGTCCATTTCGTGTAAATTTTCGAGAGGATCGCAACGGTGCGATCTGTTCGTTGAGTTTCGGGACCAGGATGTGGGTCCCACGTGGCACCGCTCGTGTGCGGTGCGCCGGGATGCACCTTTTTCTCTGGATATCCGTTTCATTCATGTGAGTAGTGTTTTGGACGTGTTTTCCCGAGGGGATCGCAATGGTGCGATTCGCCTGACTATTTTCAGGGCCGAGGCTCGGGATCACGGGACGCCGTTCAGGCGTGAGGCTGTGTTGGTGACTTTTTCATCGGATATCCATTTGAGGCGAGTAAGTAGTTGATATCGCGTGTTTTTCCGCGATGATTACAACGGTGCGATCCGTTTGGTTGCACGGAGCCTCTTGCGCAATCTGGTTAAATGTGGGAGATGCTCCGGTGGTGGTTCATCCTACCTTGTTTGTAGCGGACCCTTGGCGTGTGATCGTGCACACTTGGTAGAGTGATATAATTTGTCCACGAGATGTGGTTGGCCGTGCCTGGGCCTTTGAGGTGGAGTTGTTACGTCACGACTTCGCGTTAACGCTGGGATTCGTGTGCACGATAGCCTTTGGGCTGGAATGAGGTATACTCCGGGAGTGTACGGGAGCACTTTGAGGTACGTGTGGTTGATTGTACCTGAGGATGTTTGTGCGCTCATTTGGGGTTGACTTGGGGCCACACGTCGTGTGGGCCCCACATGCGTGCTGAGATCTGCTTTGCGTACTTGACCTCTCACGACGTAGAGGGTCACTCTGCGCTCATTTGTTTGACCAGCAGGGTGGAGTTTTTCCCTGGCTGTGTGGTCATTTGTTTGTCCAACAGGGAGGAGTTTTCCCATGGCTCTGCGCTCATTTGTTTGACCAGCAGGGTGGAGTTTCCCCTGGCCTAGTGCTCTTTTGTCTGACCAGGAGGGTTGAGCGGTCTCCCCCTATTCTTGTGCTTGATGTTTTGGCCGGCAGAGATGGTTTGGTTCCTCTGCTTCCTTGGCTGTGAGGGGTTTCAGTACTGTTCCCTTTCACCAGACTACGACACCGTCTGCGACTATGGGTGTCCGTGCAGCGTGGGTGTTTTCCCCACTTTCTGGGATGAGGTGTCTCGGTCCGCTTCGACAGTGACTCAGCGGATTGGAGCGGGATCTCCTTGTGAGGCCTGTGGAGTTTCTCCCGTTGCTCCATGTTCCCTGGTAGAGCTTGTGGTTTCTGTGTGACGAACACTTTACACGGGCACCGACCCTCTACCCAGGAGGTTGTTCCAGGAGGACTGAGGTTGTTCCAGGAGGGCTGAGGTTGTTCCAGCAGGGTTGAGGTAGTTTTCAGCAGGGCTGAGTTTGTTCCAGCAGGGCTGAGGTTGTTCCAGCAGGGCTGAGGTAGTTTCCAGTAGGGCTAAGGTTGTTCCAGCAGGGATGAGGTTGTTCCAGCAGAGCTGAGGTTGTTTCGAGCGGGGCTCTCCAGTGGGTTACCATCCAGCAGGGATGGCCAGTACAATGGTGTTTACCGAGCAGTACCATCCAGCAGGGATGGCCAGAGCAGTTCCGGGCTTACCTCCAGTGGGGCTGGGCAGTGGTCCCCGATGCTGGGCTTACCTCCAGCTGGGCTGGGCAGTGGTCCACGATGCTGGGTTACCTCCAGTTGGGCTGGGCAGTGGTCCCGTCGCCGACTTTAGCCGGGTCTCCCTCCAGTGGATTACCCTGTTACGGGACTAGGCAGTGTGGCACCCATCGAATTCCCGGGTATCCCCGTAGTGGGAACCTGTTGACTTCTAGGGATCCTCCAGCAGGGCTGGGCAGGGGGTCGCCTATCGACTGTGAGCAGACCTCTCGACTGCTGGGCAGTGACGAGTTGTGGTTGAAGTTCCCCCAGAACTCTCACGTACGGGGATCACTTTCCCCCACCGAGACGTGTCCTTGTGACGCGACCTAAAACCGTGCGGGCGAGTCAGTTCCGCCCAAAGCGGATAGTGTCGAGGTGTGGTGACTGAGCCCCTTGGATTGCGGTTCGGGGCAGACGCGTGGGATACTGGGCATCGATGGAGTTTACTTCTGGGACTGTTGGCTACTCTTTCTTGGTCTGAGGTATGGGACGGAGATCCCCTTACGAGTTTGTTCAGGCTTCTTGACAGAGCATACATATGTATATACCTTGTTTCCGGCACCCACTTCTTGGGTTTGACTTCTCTCCCCTTCCAGGAGAGGCGAAGACGCGCGGGGTATGCCATGTGCTTTCCGTGTCTAGCTTCTCACGGTTGGACGAGTCTACTCTCCTACTATAGGTAGCGAATACATGACAAGAAGTTCATCTTCTCACCGTTTCCAGCTCCTTGTGTCTGGATGAGTCTACATTCTTTCCTCTTTTGGGTTGAGCTGGACTCTTTACTGTACTCTCTGTTGTACTCCTGTACTTTTCTATTCGCTCTAATGCTCACCCTTCGGTACCTCCTTTTGTTGCTCCCTCGAGCCTTCAGGGTATCCTACTGAGTATTTTTATACTCACCCCTACTTGGGCTTTTCCCGCACTTGGTGTGCCCTTGTAGACGACGGACAGGTGGAGTGTGACTTCAGTGGAGCATAGGAGCTTGGGAGCTTGGACCGCGTGCGGTGGTCGTGGCCGGGTTCCAGGTGGGAGACCCATCAACAATTTATCTTTGTTTACCTATTGCCGGGTTGTGGTACTTTTTGGTTGGGCGCGTTTATTTCCATTTTCTTTTCAGTTTTCACTTTGTACTTGTAGAGGTCGATGCACTTTGTGGTATTTATATAGTAGTTGCCCTTTCCTTTTCTTTGCTTGTCTTTACTTTTACTCTGAATTGTTGCATTGAGTTTGCTGCGTGTGTGTGTACATGTGCTTAGGCAAAGGCCTCCCCAAGTTATTGTGCCTTCGGCGCTGGTCAGCAGCCCCTGGCCTATGGATGCAGGCTTGGGGTAGTTGCGGCTCGAGCCCGGGAAGGGTCGGGTCGTGAAAAAGTGGTATCAGATGTGGTTCGTTCCTTGGGGCGTTGTGCGGACGTCCCTAAAAGATGAATTGGTTGGGAATTAGGGAAATAGTGTTAATGTGTCTCGAGAGCGGCTCTCAGGCCAGGGAGTCCAGTGATGGTGCGGCGGCCGACGTATCCATTCACCAGGACCTTGATAACCAGCTTGTCGACTCGGCATAATGAGACACTTGTTGCAGGGAAATTTGTTTGCGCATCACATAGGATCGTGTCTTTGACTGTCCTTCTTGATACAGCTTCCCATCGTTCCTATTGGTATATTCATGTATGCTCATTAGATAGTGGCACTCCTTAACAATATTCAGGATGTCTCTGCGAGGAAAACCAGCCAGGATACCAGCTTTGGTTCGTGACGACAACCCTGTGAGCTACGAGGCCACAGTCCAGGACCCATCATGCGAGCCCCTTTCTCCGGGTGGGCTGGTAGTAGCACCCCCACCTGTTGAGCAGCAGGCAGTTTCAGCAGAGCAGGCTGAGCTTGAGCGTAGGTTGAACGCGCTCCATGAGTTCCAGCAGCAGAGACCGCTGAGGTTCAGTGGTGAGCAAGACCCTCAGGAGGCAGAGGTTTGGCTCGAGGCAGTGGTTCGACTTTTCAGGCTTCTGTAGACACCGGCAGATCAGAGAGTGGCTTTGGCAGCCACCCTTTTTCGTGGAGCATCTTGGCGTTGGTGGAGTCTGGTGACTCAGTTTCTTGACGAGTCATCACTTTCATGGGACGACATCCAGTTTTTTTTTCGTGAGGAGTTTTTCCCCTCCTACATGCGCTCCGTTCGGATTCAGGAGCTCCTGCAGTTTCAGCAGGGAAGGATGATGGTGGCTGAGTATGTGGCTAGTTTTGCAGATCGTGCAAGCTTTTACCTGGACTTGGTCCATGACGACAACCTCCGAGTGCGAAAGTTTGAGCAGGGTCTCCGCCGAGAGATTTGTACTTTCATAGTACCCTTGGGAACTTCCACAAATGTCGGGGTTCTAGAGCTGGCACTGGTGACAGAGGGCTTCCTTTCGCGTTCTAGTGTTGGTGGTGGCAGCATGCACGTTGGAGCCGAGACGTCTGCCGCAACTAGTGGGCGTCAGCAAGCAGGACCTTGACACAGGTGTCTTTCTGACAACTGGACTCAGGGGCGTGGTCGTACACCACAGTGGCACCGGAGGGCACCCGTGCAGCCCAGAGATAGTCGATGCTTTGCTTGTGACGGGAGAGGTCACTTGGCACGAGACTGCCCGACCCGAGTTGCTGGGAGCTTCGGGCAGGCAGTAGGTGCACCACCACGGCAGAGGTAGTGCCGTGATCGGTGTAGTACCTAGAGAGGTGGTGCTAGCAGTGGAGCGGGAGGAGCTGGTGGTGGGGGACGACTTTACGAGATCTTCCCATCACCACTAGGTGGTCCACGTCAGGCTCCGGGAGCTGACAGTCGGGACCAAGGACAACTGCGAGCTTTGGATGTCTATGATCCTGCAGAGCATTGGATGATGAGAGATACCCCTTGAGATTCTTCTACTTTTTCAGTAGAATTGTTAGACTCTGTGTGTGATCTACTTTCCTCCCTTCTCCTTGTTTGAGGTGTTGCTAGGGTGACGCAGGGCGTCGGGTGTGACCCTACGTTGGTAAGGAAAAAGGCGTGAGACCTTTTCCTTCAGTCGATGGGGTTGACTATTTCGCCTTTTGAGCATGTAAGAGAGCATCGACTGCGGAACCTTGCATGACCAGATATCATTGGGTGTTTCACCATATGGATATTCTGAAGGAGGGAATCACCGGGCCTTGTTTCAGGTGCAGGCGGTGATTCCAGTCGCGGCATGCGACGTAGAGGTTTGGCCGGGGAGGTGAGCTACCCCCGAGGGCCTTCGGGCCGTTTGAGACCGTGCAAAGGGATGGCGAGGTACACTACCGCCTTTCCCTAACCCCAAAGTCTGGAGTGGGTGCATGACGTCGGCATGGGCCGACCTAGCGTGAACAGATCAATCCTTTGGTCTGTGCGCAGTGACTCAGAGCGGTGCGTGGGTTCTTCTGGGTATGAGAAAGCCAGGTGTGGGCTTAGTACCCTATGTTGCTCCCTAGTTTTTCTTTTCGAGGACGAAAATCATGAAGGAGGGAATGATTTAAGAACACGGGTTTTTCTATGAAAGTCTTTGGAATATTCTTGATGATATTCTAGAGCAGCGCCTTCAGACAGCGTGCGATTCCGGGCCCCGGAGTGGTCGGAATTAAATTTTCAATGCTTTCACACTGGAAATGCTAAATAAAAGGGATAACTCCTAAACGGAGTTTCGGATCAGAGATCTGAGTGTATGGATGGGTCCGGAATGGGGTGTTTACCCTAGGAACGACATAAATCTTGTTGGCACGGAATGTTGGGACCCCTTGCCCGCTCCCGGAACGTTGAACGGATGAATAAATTAATTAATTAATTTGATTAATGGAGAAACTCTGGTATCTCTTAAACGGTTGCTCGGATTGGAAAACTGAGGGTACCTTTAAGTTCGGAACGTTCCGTTTACCCAAGGAGGGGTGTATGTTTCGCGGGCGCGGACCGTTTGTGAAAAATGGCCCCAGGGGCGTTTTCATAATTTGGGGACCTTGGGCGCTAAGTTTAGTAACTTTTGAACGGAAGCTCGGAATCAAATTCTGAGACCGCCGTTGTGCTCGGGAGGTGGTGTTTACCCTAGGAGAGGCTTAACCATGACCCCATCGGGAGTTTCGGGTGCGGGTCAAAAATTGAAGATTAAATTTATTAAAATTTAATTAATTTAATTTTTCCTTATTTAATCCCTAACCCCACCCCTCTCCTTTCCCTTCCCCTTGGCAGCCCCTCCTCCTCCTCCATCTTCGGCGAGACTCTGGCGAGAGAGCTTCGGCGTGGCGTGGTGGCCGGCGGATCGTCGCGAAGCATCGGGCGAAGCCCCGCGAGGTAGGATGTTGCGTTGGATTTTTTTCTATTCATGTACCTACTTTGATCTCGATTTTCACTGTCTATTATTTCTCAAAACTTCGATCAAAGGCCATGAATGCATATTATATATTTTTATCTCTCCAACGCATTTTTCGGAATCAAAATCCGAGCTAGTAGGAGGCCGGGGTTGATCGTCGAAGATTGCGGGTTTTTCGGGTGGTTCAGTGAGCCTTGGCGCGGCGGGCGGCCTCAGGCGGTGTCTGCGGGCATCAGCGCGGTTGTACGGTGGAGGTGCTGGGCGTGGCAGGGGTGTCAGCAGGGTGTCGCGGCATGCGGGCGGCCTTAGGCGGGTACCACGGTGTCTGGCCAGTGCAAGGGGGGCAGCGTCCGGGCGAGGCAGGGGCGTCGGCGGGGGGTGTCTGGCGGGCATCCGCGGGCGTCTGGCGGAGCGCCCGGCGAGGCGGCGGTCGCCAGGGAGCGGCGACCGCGGGGTCGCGTCGCGCGACCCCTGTGCGGCGACAAAGACCCGCGCTGTGCGGGTCTTCACGCGGCTGCTGCGACAGGTCCTCGTGGCCTGTCTGCGCGGGGACCGGGTGTCCGCGGCCGGCCCGCGCGGCTAAGCCGCAGGCCGGGCCTGGCCGGTCCAGCCCCAGGGGTTATGCCCCCTCGGTGTTCGGACACCCGTACATTTTTCTACAGGTATCCGTTTTGAGCACCGTCTGCAGTGGTGGAACCGTATTGATGAGATGGTCTTTTTGAGATGGTTTCGGGAATTTTTAATGTAACACCCCAAGCTTCCACGGTACGTTTCCCTTCGAATAATGCGATAGCGTGTGTTGTACGCAACCTCGAGTTCTAACACACACCACAACTAATTAAACTAGCCGTTGTGAATTATAATACCTACTTTTTGAAATTATATATATTTTATATTTGAAAATGGACTACATTTTTGGATTCGGAATATCAAAATTAGCCTAGGGTGAAATTTTGGTACATTTCGGATAACTTTCATATTTTGATGAATAGTGAAAATTACTAAATTTTAATTAAAAACATCTTTTTTAATCAAAATAATTAATAGTGATAAATTGTGAATTTGAGTGGTTTTAAAGTATATATAGAATATATTTTTACCATTTAATATAAATTTGGTCATTGGACATAATTTTACAATTAAACCAAACATAAACAAGTGTCAATCTTTTGATAGTTATTACCTCTTAAAAACACGCTTTTTGTTTTGACAGCGGGAATTAATTTTAAATTAATTTCTGCCACTTCTGTGTTTTGAATTTATGAAAATGGATTCCATATTTGGAATCAGGATGTCCAAATTATGTTAATAGGTAACATTTATTTTTACACATTTTGAATAATTACTGCGGTAAATATTTTATTTACCATGGTTAAAAGGTAAATCGGGTAAATAAGGGTTAAAACAATAATATTATAATAATACTAAATTACCCTAAAACGTGTCTTAACCCTATTGGTTGATACATGGTCGACCATGGGCATCTTTGGGTCTGTTTTGGGACCCCATGGATCCACTTGTAAGTGATAATGACACATTATATTAATGAAGTTAAAATTAAAATAAAAATGGTATAAGCTTACATCTTTTAGAATAACAATTTTTACATAGGGTTATACATGTTGGATTTTAGATTATAAATATTCATTAGAAATATAAAAAGATTTCCTACATAATGATATTTTATTTATAATTTTTAGACATCAAATAATTTAAATTATTAATGACACAATAATGATGCAATGTTTACCTCATTAATAAATCATTTAAATAAATAAGATTATAATGATTAAAATATTATCTAAAACCTGTCCAATTCTTATTGGTTGATGTTATTTAGAATATGAGTCATCTTATCTTCGATCTCAATGATTTTTGGACCATTATAAACTGAATACAAATATATTATAAAGTAATACTTTCACACTTTCCAAAAGAGCCCCTCCTCTCCCTTATAAAAGGAGACCACTTCTACTCATTCCTCACACCTCTCAAGCCACTTGGCTCGTCCAAACTCTGCCCAACTAAGCTCCCCACATCTCTCTCCTCCTCCTTGAAGCTTACCCTTAGGCATAAAGCATTTCAACAAGTCCTTTGGTTCCAACCAAAGTGAGTTACCTAAATTAAAGGTAACGATTTCTCTTAAATTATTTTCATTTATTTTGCTTCTTCAACCCCCAAACTCTTTTTATTTCCTTTCTTTTGTAACAACACCAGTATCCTCAATATACTAGGATGTTGTTATAATAAGGATTCAAACTACACATACACACAACTCCATCTAATGGTTGATGAACATAATGTTTCTGTGGACGGCAAACTAACGCCTCACGAAACGATGATTGTTCAAATACATCTTACCGCCTCTCATGGTGGCCATTATGATGGAACTGTAATTAAATATGATATAAATGATATATATTTTATATATAAGCTTCTGTAATTCCATTTTATTTCATACCATTATTCGTTTCATGTTGTATATACATACAATAATTTCATTTGAGGAAGTGCGGACTACCGCCCCCTTAAAATGATATGACTCGTTCATACCATACATGGAACGTATAAAGGATGGTGTTAATGAACTTAAGTAACATATATAAAATATTATATTATACTGGAATAGTAATATACCTATGTATCAATTGGATTCGATTCTTTTAAAATAAAAATTAAATGGAAATAGCGTTCGTGTGTACGTACGGACTACCGTCTCCACGAACGCGATGAGATTCATTCTCCATCGTATCCATTCAAGTATAATTATCATTTAATGATTTAAAAATGATGTTTAAGGACTTGATATCATTCTGGATATGAATAAGATACAACAAACATGACTTATGTAACAAAACATATAAAGAAAATGAGTAAGTTAACACCCGAAACGGCGATAATACTAAGATATTATTATCAAATCAATATTAAAAGATCATATATGATATCATATTAATGTATATGATTCTTGTATAATTTAGTAACAATTATTTCACTATTATACAGGAGGTTAACCTACCCCAACCATGGAAAAGTACAAGGTAAGGGTTATTTCACAATCTCTTCATTATCCGAGGTTGTATTATACGTAATAATCTACTGGGATCTCTTTATCATCCACATCCATGTTTCTTCGAAATGTATTTCAAAACATTTTTACTATTTACAAGAATATGGGTTAAAGTCATTTATACCCTTGTTTGACTTTTTATAAGAGGTTTATAAAGGAATCTTTCCGTCGTTTTCAAAACAAGGTCCTTTTTAACCTTTTCGACAGAATTGAGGTAAGAATGTTTTTTTTAACTTATACGGCGGGTGCGGTTATTTTCGGCCGTTATAAAATCGTCGAAGCTTTCCATAAAAGCTTATAAGAATATTTTCAAAGAAAATGTTTTATTTTATATGGAACTTAAATGATTTCAAAATAAAAGGAGATACTTCTTTAAAAAGAATTTTGATTTCATCTATGTCAACATCCTTTGATGGATTTTAAGATTATTTGAAGTTGATTTATTATGATACAAAACATCTATATTGTATTGAAGGTTTTGTGATATGTTTGACTGTGGATGTGCTATTTTTATACCATTCATAGTTTATGGTGAAATTATTGACATTTTGTATGCTAGTTTTAATACGAATGTTTATGTTATGTTTAAACCTTTTCATATGGAATGCATTGGACTTAATAAGTGACGGGTGGAGCCCGCTATAGCTCCTCGATGCATCGGTAGGTCTCATGAGACAAACTAGTGTCTTGGCACAAGGCCTTGACAAAATCTTATTTGTAGTCTTGGCACGAGGCCTTGGCTATGTGGTTATGATAGTCTGGCATTATGCATTCCAACATTATGAAAGTGGTTATTGATTTTTACATGTGATTATTCGATTAGTAGAATATCAATGTGAATAAGTAAATGGCATTATTTTATTTTATTTATGCCATACCATGTTGAAAGTTCATGTTTGAAAGGCTTTTGTCTTAGTTATACATTGCCTTAAATGTTTATTCTTATTTATGAAAGTTTCCGCTATATTGTTATCCTTAATGGGCGTTTGAGCTCACCCCTTTTCTATGTTTTATTTTTCCCAGGAAGTGAAGAAGTAAATTATGAATGACCTGCAGGGATATTATGTGGGGATATGAGTGTGAATTATGGAGGCATTATGTTGTTGTTGTAGTTTTTCATTTTATGATGTAATGTAAAACTTATGAATATATCTAGTGTTTCCAAGGATACTAAACCAATCGGTCATTCGAGATTTGATCTTCTTGTGATCATGCCAATGTTACGAAGTAATGCACCGACTCTGGGTAGCTGGGGTCGGGGCGTTACATTTAATTTCCGAAACGAGGGGTTGCGGAGGTGCGACGTGTCGTTAAGTAGAAGAGCGTTTTCTTCTGGGATTCTTGTTTTGGACGGCGCGGACGCGTCCGACGTCCGTTTTGAGCGCCGTCAGTGGTGTTGGGACCCTAGCATCGAGGTGGAGGTTTCCAGGGTGGATTCAGGCATTGAGGCCGAAGTTGAGGTGCGGGCCCCACGACCCGTCTTTTGAGCTGCGTGCAGCTAGTAGCGACTTCTTCCTTGGACGTCTGTTCGAGGTGTGTGAGAAGTCGATGTTGGGTGTTTTTCTGAGGGCAACGTATTGGCGCAGTCTGCCCACAGTAATTCCGCACAATGGTGCGGGCACTGCGAGGGCCGTTTCGGGAGTTGACGTTGATTTCCAGCTTTATCACCGGGTGACCGTTTTGGACAAGAGAATAGTCCATTTCGTGTACTTTTTCGAGAGAATCACAACGTTGTGATCCGTTCATTGAGTTTTGGGACCGGGATGTGGGTCCCACGTGGCACCGCTCGTGTGCGGTGGGCCGGGATGCACCTTTTTCTCCGGATATCCGTTGCACTCAAGTGAGTAGTGTTTTAACTTGTTTTCCCGAGGGGATCGCAATGGTGCTATTCGCCCGACTGTTTTCAGGGCCGAGGCTCAGGATCACGGGATGTCGTTCGGGTGTGAGGCGGTGTTGGTGACTTTTTCTTCGAATATCTGTTTGAGGCGAGTAAGTAGTCGATATCGCGTGTTTTTTCGCGATGATTACAACGTTACGATCCGTTTGGTTGCATGGAGCCTCTTGCGCGATCTGGTTAAATGTGGGAGAAGCTCCGGTGGTGGTTCATCCTACCTTGTTTGTAGCGGACCCTTGGCGTGTGATCATGCACTCTTGGGAGAGTTATATAATTGGTCCACGAGATGTGGTTGGCCGTGCCTGGGCCTTTGAGGTGGAGTTTTTATGTCACGCCTTCGCGTTCACTCTGGGTGAAGTGTGCACGATAGCATTTGGGCTAGAATGAGGTATACTCCGGGAGTGTACGAGAGCTCTTTGAGGTACGTGTGGTTGAATGTACCTGGGGATGTTTGTGCGCTCAGTTGGGGTTGACTTGGGGCCACACGTCGTGTGGGCCCCACGTGCGTGCCGAGATCTGCTTTGCGTACTTGACCTCTCGCGACGTAGAGGGTCCCTCTGCGCTCGTTTGTTTGACCAGCAGGGTGGAGTTTTTCCCTGGCTTTGTGGTCGTTTGTTTGGCCAGCAGGGAGGAGTTTTCCCCTGGCTCTGCGCTCGTTTGTTTGACCAGCAGGGTGGTGTTTCCCCTGGCCTGGTGCTCTTTTGTCTGACCAGCAGGGTTGAGCGGTCTCCCCCTGGTCTTGTACTCGATGGTTTGGCCGGAAGAGATGGTTTGGTCCCTTTGCTTCCTTGGATGTCAGGGGTTTAAGTACCGTGCCCTTTCACGGGATTGTGACACCGTCTGCGACTACGGGTGTTAGTGCAGCGTGGGTGTTTTCCCCAATTTCTGGGATGAGGTGTCTCGGTCCGCTTCGACAGTGACTCAGCGGATTGGAGCGGGATCGCCTTGTGAGGCCTGGGGAGTTTCTCTCGTTCCTCCGTGTTCCCTGGTAGAGATTGTGGTTTCGGTGTGACCAACACATTATGTGGGCACCGACCCTCTACCCAGGAGGTTGTTCCAGCAGGGTTGAGGTTGTTCCAGGAGGGCTGAGGTTGTTCCAGCAGGGCTGAGGTAGTTTCCAGGAGGGGTGAGGTTGTTCCAGCAGGGCTGAGGTTGTTCCAGCAGGTCTGAGGTAGTTTCCAACAGGGCTGAGGCTGTTCCAGCAGGGCTGAGGTTGTTCCAGCAGAGCTGAGGTTGTTTCGAGCGGGGCTCGCCAGTGGGTTACCATCCAGCAGGGATGGCCAGTACAGTGGTGTTTACCGAGCAGTACCATCCAGCAAGGATGGCCAGAGCAGTTCCAGGCATACCTCCAGCGGGGCTGGGCAGTGGTCCCCGATGCCGGGTTAGCTCCAGCTGGTTTGGGCAGTGGTCCCATCGCCGACTTTAGCCAGGTCTCCCTCCAGAGGATTACCCTGTTACGGGACTGGGCAGTGTGGCACCCGTCGACTTTCCGGGTATCCCCATAGTGGTAACCTGTTGACTTACAGGGATCCTCCAATGGGGCTGGGCAGGGGGTCGCCTGTCGAATGTGAGCAGACCTCTCGACTGCGGGGCAGTGACGAGTTGTGGTTGACATTCCCCCAGAACTCTCAAGTACGAGGATCACTTTCCCCCACCGAGACACGTCCTTGTGACGCGACCTAAAACCGTGCGGGCAAGTCAGTGCCGCCCAAAGCGGATAGTGTCGAGGTGTGGTGATTGAGCCCCTTGTCTTGCGGTTCGGGGCAGATGTGTGGGATGCTGGGCATCGATGGAGTTTACTTCTGGGACTGTTGGCTACTCTTTCTTGGGCTGAGCTATGGGACGGAGATCCCCATACGAGTTTGTTCGGGCTCCTTGACAGAGCATACATATGTATATACCTTGTTTCCGGCACCCACTTCTTGGGTTTGACTACTCTCCTTCCAGGAGAGGCGAAGACGTGCGGGGTATGCCACGTGCATTCCGTGTATAGCTTCTCACGGTTGGATGAGTCTACTCTCCTACTATAGGTAGCGAAGACTCGACAAGAAGTTCATCTTCTCACCGTTTCCAGCTCCTTGTGTCTGGATGAATCTACCTTCTTTCCTCTTGTTGGGTTGAGCAGGACTCTTTACTGTACTCTCTGTTGTACTCCTGTACTTTTCTGTTCGCTCTACTGCTCACCCTTCGGTAGCTCCTTTTGTTGCTCCCTCGAGTCTTTGGGGTATCCTACTGAGTATTTTTATACTCACCTCTGCTTGGGCTTTTCCCGCACTTGGTGTGACCTTGCAGACGATGGACAGATGGAGCGTGACTTCAGTGGAGCGTATGATCTTGGGAGCTTAGACCGCATGCGGTGGTCGTGGCCAGGTTCCAGGTGGGCGACCCATCAACAGTTTCTCTTTTTTTACCTGTTGCGGGGTTGTGGCACTTTTTGGTTGGGTGAGTGTTTTGCCCTTTTCTTTTCAGATTGCACTTTGTACTTGTAGAGGTCGATGCACTTTGTGGTATTTATATAGCAGTTTCCCTTTTCTTTTCATTGCTTGTCTTTACTTTTACTCTTCACTGTTTCATTGAGTTTGCTGCGTGTGTGTGTACATGTGCTTAGGAAAAGGCCTCCCCGAGTTATTGTGCCTTCGGCGCTGGTCGCCAGCCCCTGGCCTATGGAGGCGGGCTTGGGGTAGTTGCGGCTCGAGCCCGGGTAGGGTCGGGTCATGGAGAAGAAAAAAATCATTAGTCATGTGATAACATAAAAACCAATAAACCCCATAATCATAAAAAATATAATGCATAGAAACATCATGTAGATTCATTGGGACATGTTAACCATATCACACTTCCAATCAACCTTACAAATGGAGTTACCATTTGGTCAAATTCCACCTCTAGGGTATCTAATGAATTGGAGATCTATAATGGGGCTCACTCATCATATCTTGAGCAATAATGGGCTCTACCCAACATATCATTAGCTATAATGGTCTCAAACCAACATAAATAATTTCAAATAAACATATCATGGTGATTATTTATCTTGAAATCATGAAAAACCACGCATTCCTTATTTATATATATAATTTTTCCTTTAGAAATTTATTATAGAGAGATTTAAAAGGATTTTAAAAGTAAAGTCTCGTAAAATATAATTGTAGTGAGAATTAATAGAATGGAATAGATATAGGTATGCACTATAAATACACATAATGAAACATAATATAAATAAAAAATCATCACACCAACAATATTAATTCCACCTAATGAATAAAGTAAAAGGTTAACCCAAAGAGTGGAAATCAGGTTAAGAATTTCTTCACCTCGAGTTCTTCTTACTTCTAAATTGTTTGAAAATCATGTATAATGGTTAAATAATATTTATTAATATTTTAGTAAAACATATTGATTTTTATAACACCTTATAAGATCATTTATGAAACAGCAATCAACACATATACTAGTAATATTTCTTTATTTACATTGTCTCTGGTGTGTTCATTACATGGTTTCCATGATTGCTTCATGATGGATATTCTTATCAATTGGATGTGAAACTCTATAATTTGTATGAGATGGTATTTAAATATTTCTGGAACAATAGATTATACCCATTATCATTTAGAATTACGACATGAGGATGATTTATAAGTTAAGACATTATTTATATTTCTTTAGGTCATTTTGGTGATTCTTCGACCGTAAAGAAGTCATTTGGTTTTATAAATTAATAACATGTGTAAAAAATGAATCTAGAACATTATATAAGATTTTATATATAAATTATAGTTTGTTTCAACCATAAAAATTGTTTGATGACCATTTTTTGTGGAATTAAAAGAAATTGAAATCACATCGTCCACGATATCTGTAAAGCGACACATCATGGACGATGTTTTAATTTCTTCAATAAGTGAGAGAGGTGTATATATATAATGGTGAATCTTCTATAAACATGGAGAAATTTATAATATTTAAGATAATAGATCCTTAATGCCTCTTAGATAAGGTATGCTGAGGAAAGAATAAGAAAAGAAAATGAACATGAAATAAAAGAATAGTTGAGAAATCCCATATGAAAATTCGGCAGCCGAATGATTGTGGAACATGGTTTTAGAAAAAATTAAAACGAGAGGGGATAGAGGAAACCCATATCTAAACAAATCAATATATAGTATATATATTTATTAAATTGTAAATATGAACACTGTATGGAATCACAAAAGTTATACCACACAAAAAAGAACTTGAATGGAAAAGAAAGAAGTTGAGAATTCTCTTACCTTGTATAGTAACAAATATGAATTAAAATATTGCACTATGGGTGATTCAGGAAACTATGGTAGGAAAAATATTGAGGTAATAATAATAGATCTTTATTGATGAGGAATTTTTAATGAATGTAATGAAGTAATGGGTTGGTATATGTAGCTAAAGTGATGTAATATTTTATTAATTTCAAGGGACACCTCATTACTGGTATTTGTAAAACCATGGGATTTTTCAAGGTATTTTCCATGGTATTAGCCACATGGGACACCTCATATTTTATATTACTATACAATATTCTACCAAAATTATTATATCATTTTTACATCATTAATAATGTCATTAAACTTACAAAAAACTCAAAACATAATTTTCACTATTCACTAAATATTCAATTGTTTAATAAAATTAACAAAAATTCATTCTAAAAAACATTTAATTTATTTAATTCAAAAATTAACTCCATTTTTTGAAAATAACATTCAAAATATTATTAATATATTTTTTCAAATAAAATCATAACTTATTCAAAAATAATAATTTTAAAATTATAACTCATTTTTTTACATCATGAAAAATTATTCAACATCTCATTCTCTCATAACCCTAGGAAAATAAAATCATAATAAAATTTAATATTCTTTAGGTTTATATTACTATTCAAATGGGTTGGTTATTATTCACTAAAAAATCATGTTGGTTCTTTTAGACACCAAATAACTTACCAACCACAATTATAGATGACTATTTTTTGAAATTCAAAAACATAGTAGCTGCAATATTATGTTTAATGGGTAGTTATAAATATCTACCTAAACAAATATTCATGAATTTCATGTTATTTTTTAAATTCATGGAGTGTTACAATATCCCCACCTTTTAGAAATTGTGTCCTCGCAATTTTATTTACTAATTAAACTGGTGAGTGTACATTTCCCTCAAAAAAATTTCAGACTCTTAGGTAGCTTCTTCGACCATATAGTTTCTCTACAAAACCGTTACATGGTGGATTAATTTACTTTGAAATAAATTTTTCCTTCGATCAAGAATCTAACCTAGTTTTTCTTCATAATAGAGGTTCCCTTCGAGCTAAACTGCTTCTATGATCATGATATGAGATGAATCATGCACAAACATTGTCAATATCAAATCATGAAAGATATTGTGTACCTAACATAAACATGGTGGTTAAGATACATAGTCAGTGATTGTTCCAACCTTTTCTATGATTTTATAAGATCTAATGAACCATGGACTAATCTTTACATCCTTATCAAAATGCATAACAATTTTCCATGGTGATATTCTTTGAAAAATATGATCACCTACCACAAAATAAAATTCTTTCCTCTTTTTTTCTACATAAAATTTCATCCATCTCTAATCTATCCTCATTTGTTGTTGGATTATATTAACATTATTAGCCACATTCACTACTGACTCCAGTCCCATGAAATTCATTCCCCAACATCATCCCAAAAATATAGAGTTCAACACCGCTTCCAAAAAAATGCATCAAAATGTGATATCTATATACCAGGGTGAAAACAGTTATTATACTAAATTTCAAATAAAGAAAAATAATAATAACCAACTACCCTGGTAGTCCATTAAAAATCTCAAACCATATCCTGCAAGGTTTGAATTGTTCATTATGATTGCACAAACGATTGATGATGAATATATGTACTTAAATTTAATTCTGTTCCCAGTGACTTCTGAAGGCCCTCCAAAAGATAGATGTGAACCTCGGATCCCGATCAGATACAATCGAATAGGAACTCCATTTAACCTAACAAAATTTTTGAGGGAAAATCGAGAAAGATAATCCGATTACATTTTATCTCGAATAGAATGAAAATGCGTATATTTTGTCAACTGATCTATAATCACCCAAATCACATTGTTACCTTGATAAGTCAAAGTTAGTACCACCCAGAAGTTCATAGATAGATTCCTCCTTTGTTACTATGGCATTGGAAAAGGATGAAGCATACCCTTCGGTAACAGCTACTCTACTTTAACCTATTAACATGTCGAACATTTCATAGTAAACTCTAAAATATACTTTTTCATTCCATCACACCAGTAACACTCTTGAAGGTCTCTGTACATTACATTACATCATAAATGAACTGAAAATGGAGAACTATGAGCTTCACACAAAAATTCATTCTTAAACACGGAATCCCAAGGAACACACAACCCTTTTACAAATCATAAAACACAATATTTATCAAGGTTAAATTCTGGAATCTTATCCATTTTAACCAATTCTTCTTTTTTCTATATCTCACAGTCATCCTTATACACTTTCCTACTTCTGTCTAATAACAATGACTTCACTGAACCCTAAAATAAAACAAATGTATTTCCTACACCAGCAACATCTAATCAATAATCCTTTAAATCATTAATCTATGCATCATGTTCCAAACATAACATGCATAATGATGCATGATGTTTTCAACTCAAGGAATATGACACATTGTTTTCTTATCCTGGATGGCAATTGATTGTGCAATCATTATCAATTATTAGTTCAATTTATCTTCGTTACCAATTGTTTTATTCCTACTGAGTGAGTATATACTTCGAAATTTTATTCTCTCTACATATATTCCATTTGGCTCAATATATATGGTGTCACTAAATTTTCAAAAAAAAAACAAAGCTTCCAATTCTAAATCATTTGTGGGATAATTTAACTCATGAATTTTTTGTTGTCGTAAAGCATAATCAATTACCTAATAATTCTATATAGAACACAAACATGTTCATTTAATGAAGCATCATCATAGGTGAAAGACTCACCATTTTGGGAAGGAAAGGACAGAACTAGTGCATTCACCAATCTCTTATTCAGTTCCTGAAAACAAACATCACATTATTTTATCCAAACAAATTTTACCCCAGTTGTGTTAACATAGTTAGCGGGATAGATAATCATGCAATTGTTTTACCAATTCATCCATAATAACCATCTAATCCAAGAAAACTACGAATCTCTATAGCATTTTTAGTTCTTGTATATTTATAAAAAAACTTTGGTTTTTGTATGATCAACTATTATTCCATGGTTATTAACAATGTACCCAAGAAAAGAAAATCTAATGAAACCAGAAATCACACATTTTGAATTTTTCATACAATTTCATTTCATTTATGGATCGCCAAAAATAACCCTCAGATGTTTTGAATCCTCCTCTTTACTTCTAGAATATACCATAATTTCTTCAATAAACAGAACCACATACATAACAAAAAACTCATGAAATATTTTATTCATAAGATCAGTGAATACAATAAGTGAATTAGTTAAACAAAAATGCATAATTAAAAATTCATAATGACCTTATCTAGTATGTAATGTAGTGTGTGGGATTTCATTATTATTTACTTTCAACTGATGGTACCCTGACCTTATGTCAAACATTGAAAAATACTATTCTCCTAGGAGATTATCAAAAAAATCATCAATATGAGACAATGGATACTTGTTTTTAATATTACTATTATTGAAGGCCCTATAATCAGTGCAATGTCTCATTGAACTATCTTCATTATTAACAAACAAGACATGATAACCCAATTTTGATGTTCTTGGTCTTATGAAGCCTTTATCTATTAATTCCAGCAATTGCATTCGTAATTCACAAAGTTCTATTTGACCCATTTGATAACAGGGTTTATAAATTGGAATAACATCAAGAACTAATTAAATAGTAAACTAATCCTCTCGATTCTAAATAACACTAGGTGAATGAAGAAAAAACATCTACGTATTCATTTTACACTGGTACATCATTAATCTATACAGTTTCATTATCTTCAAAAATATGAGCTTGATAAATTTCATTTCCATAATTTATCAGTTTCATAGATTCCTGATATGTTATCAATGGTTTGGGTTTATTCTCCTACACATTCTAAAATTATTTCTAAAAAACAACTACTCTTTCTCTAAAATCTATCAAAGCATGATAAAAGGAAATACATTTCATACCCAAGATAACAACAAACTTTACTAAAGAAAAAACCACAAGTTTTGTAGAAAAGCTCTATCCCTAGAAAATGATAGGTATATTGTTATAATCTTATTTTCTACAATATTTTCCCCTTCTGTTTTTATGATGAGATTTGGTTTCATTCTTTGAGGTTGAATTCCCAATTTTTCAGAAAATTTTTCAGAAATAAATGTAAATTGTTGACCCATTGTAGAGACCCGAAGATTAATGTACATGGACATTACATTACTTTTTCGGAATACTTATTTCATAAAGAAAACACACACACAAGGATCGTAATAGTGTAGTGTCTTGGAAACATGGAATATAATCTTCTAATCGTGGTAAAAGATCTACAACATCTCCCATAAAGATCTCCTTTTTTTACCTAAAACCTTTCTTTATATCCTGGGGAAAAGAAAACATAAAATGGTGATCTCAAATGCTTAGTAAGGGTAAACAAAAGAAATATCAATCACATTATATTCATAGGAACATAACATTTTGGAAATCTTAATCCTGCAAAAGAGATCATAATATCATAACATGGGACAAATCATAGTAGTGAAATGTAATCCCAATAATCATAACTTAAAACATGAAAATTTTTGGAATACACACATAATCATAGAGAATCATTTCTTATTAGCAAAGACTCATTTCCAAGAATATCTTAGTGGACAAAGTCCATTTCTGAACCGAGCCACCCTCATTTCAGTCCTGTTTCACTAAACTGGTATAACCTACCATTCCAGCCATGTCTATCTCATGAGATATAAAATCATTAACCAATTCATTGGAGGGATATATAGGTCCAACCCGTCTCATAATGATACCATTCTTATTTGTGCCACAAAATCATAAATCATACATCATTCCATAACTCATGTAATAAAAATGGGATTCTTAAACAACAAGAATTCATAAAACAATTCATATAAGATAAAGGGATTCATAAAAATAATTCCATCACAACATAATCAAATCAATGTAATAATAGGGATAGAAACAGAACCCTATATTATCTTAGATGGAAAATAATTTTGATAAAACCCTTGAACTCCATTCTTGAGGAAAATATCCTTTATACTTCAAAAACATTTTTCCTTTCTTAACATGTCAAACAATTTTAAAATAAATGAAGTTGACTAAAAATAAACTTGAAAACATGTAAGGGATTCTTCTGGGAAATAATTTTTTAAAAATCCATTCATGCCGTATAAGATAAAAGAAAACATTCTTTTCATACTTCTTTCGGAAAAGTTAAAAATTACCTCATACGAAAAACGACAAAATATTCCTTTCATATCTTCTACTAAAAACTCACCTAAAGGGAAAATTAGGATTTAAACAATTTTAGGTGAATGGAAATAATATTACATATTGAGAAAACATGGATGTGGATGATGAAATACACCCCAGTAAATACTAAAGTATAAACAATCTCGGATAAAAATGAGATTGTGATATTTCCCTTACCTTACGTCCGATATGCTTTGTACGTGTCTGAACCTCCTGTATAATGATTTAAATAATGTTATTGACTTATTCCAGAATTATACACATTTTTATGATATCATATTTGGTCATATTCTTAACTTCTTAGTAGTAATATTTCATTGCTACTTGTTATTCGGGTGTTTATAACTTTTTGTCCTTATGCGTGTTTTGTCGAATAACTTCTTATTCTTCTCTTTAGGTTATAGGTACCTAATTTCCAGAATTATATTAGTGTAATATATGTCATATTAATTCATTAAATTAATTTATATAATCATTATGAAATGAAGATCATGTAGAACGAGTCGCATCACATCGTGGAGACGGTATTCCGTACGTACGCACGAGTGATGATATCGTTCCTATGATCGTGGAATTGTATTGGAGTGTATGTATACTATTTAAGAATCAGTATCACATTATAATAGTAATATATAGTCATTATTTACACCATTATACCCATCCATGTATGGTGGTGGTGGAGAATAGAATACACCACGGCGTGGAGATGGTATTCTGTACATACGCACGCGCGGTGATTTCTTTTTCCGTAGGATGGATAGATGGTTAAATAGGGTTGTTTCATACTTATAATAAAATATAATTATATGAGTGATACTTATGTTATTACTTCATAATGAAAAAAATGAAGAAGAAGAAGTGGATGATGAAATAAAGATGAAAGAATCGGTAACGGACATTACCTCTTCTTTGAAGTGCTTCTTTGAGACCTCCTTTTAGGGCACTAAAATGGGTCTTTGAAGAAGAACAGAACCTCTAGGATGTTTCTAGGGAAGTGGAGAGAATAAATTGGAAGGGGTTGGCAGAGCTTGAGTGCTCAAATTGGTGTGAGGAGGAGAGGGAGGAGCTTCTCTTTTATAAGGGAGGAGAGGGGCACCTTAGGAAAATCTCAAAATATTATTTTATATTAAATTCAAATTCGGTTTATAATGGTTCCAAAGGGTATTATTTCGAAGATAAAGTGGGGATGGGTCGAAATACTTTCATCCAATAGGATTTATACAAGTTTAGGTAATTATGGTAACCTTATAAATTTGATTTAACTCTAAGTTAAATAATTTAACTTTTACCGTGTCTTTTTGTTTTCATACACTATATGGTTAATAAACTAACCATAACAATCCAAACGACCCCAAGTTGTTTATTATTAATATATATATCTTTATCTAAGTCATTTGGATGACCCTTAGATTTTTAGGAATTAAATAAAAATTAATAATATAATATTTGTTTTAAAAACTAATTTATGTCAATTTTGACACTATTTGGTACATGATTTTTATGAAATTTATAATAGAATGATATGTTAGAAACAAGTTACGTATATCAACAATAACATGTCATATTAACCTATAAAATTAATTTAAGTCATAAAAAGTCTCAAATTACATTTATTTGGGCATTTATAACAAATATTATGTCAATATTTCATTAATAAGACAATTTCTGCATCATCTTTGTGTCATAAAAAATGATAATTATTTAATCCCTAAAAAATCTAAATAAATTCCTATGATGTAGATAATTGTATTATATTTCTGGAGACTATTCAAGATCGAAGTTTCATGAAGTTTTTCACTAAATTAAAATTATTATACTTATAAGATTTAAGAAAGTGACATGTTTTCAAATTCTTTGGTTTTAATAATAATTAAATTATTTTCATGGACAAAAGTCCATTAAATGAATCTAATCTGACCCTTAAGTGATATGGGTCGCCTTTTAGTCATTCAATAGTATTTTGACATGTGTTAGGGTAATTTTATAATATTATATTTACCCTTAATTACCCGATTTACCTTTAACTATGGTAAATAAAATTCACCGTAGTTACTATTCATAATTCCCAAAAATAAAAAGTAGCTTATTAACATAATTTCGAAAAACTGATTCCAAATATGGAATCCATTTTTATAAATTCAATAAACCAAAGTTGCAGAAATTAAATTAAAATTAATCCCGTTGTCGAAAGAAAATGGGTTTTTCTTTAAAACATTGCAAAAGATTGAATTGATTTAACCTACGAATTCAAGGTAAAATCAATGCTAATGACATACATTATATTAAATGGTAAAAATATATTCTATTTATACTTTAAAACTATTAAATATTATAATTTAACCACAAAATATATTACGATGAAAAAAGTTGTTTTTAATTAAAATATGGCGTGTTTTTACTATTCATTAAAATATGAAAGTCATCAGAATAAAATGAAAATTTTATCCAAAGTAAATTTTTATTTCGTGATTCCAAATAATAATTTTATTTTGTCAAATGTAACTTATAAACATGTCAAAAACTAGGTTTAATGTGGGTGTGCCATCAAAAGGAGGCAAAACTGCATTTTTTGAAAACTACTAATTTTACCCGAAAAATTTAGTTTGTTCTTATACCATGTTCTAGAAAATGTGTAAGATGAATAATAATGTTATAAAATTCAAAATTTAGTTAACACTATTCATAACAGCTAGTTCATAATAATATTATAATAATATATCGTTTTTTAGTAAATCCCGGTTTTGTGTACAACACACGCTATCGAGGAAGGTCGTGATTGCGTGTAATGCAAGCCAAGTCAGGGTTGCGTGTAGTGAACGACTCCTTTGTTGTTGCGTATAACAGAATCCAACCATATTTTATTTATACATTGAATATATATATATATATATATATATATACACTCAATGTTGCATAGAATAACTTCTATCAAACGAACTTGAAATTGTGTGTAACAAGAGCCAAGAAAAGTGTTGCGTATACTGCAAGCTAATACGGTGTTGCGTATAGCGCAAGATAATCTTGGTGTGTCGTACAATAGAATATATAAATGAAATTAAAAAGAATGTATCTTATAAAATCTCGGGTTGTTACATTCTACCCCCTTAAAATGAATTTCGCCCTCGAAATTCATCGGGGTTATAAATGGTTTACTATTCGAAAGTTTCTTTAATAGAAACCCACATCGTAAAAAGGAATACCAAAACCAATCATTAAAAACAAAAGTATGAATCGTAACGGTTACCCAAATAAACTAATCACTGGGTTTCCACATAGATGAAAATATGGATATGGAAGAGAAATCTAACCATCTTGTTTTGATGGAGAGTGGTAGAGAACATGGCTATGGAAAAGACACCAATCACAAAGCCATAAATTTGTGATGATCTAGGGTACCGTCTGATTAATCGGATATAAGGGCGCTAGGAAAAAAATTTTGGTTTTCAATATCATTTCCCTAAAGTTGAAAATTTTTATTTAGAAGAAATACTTTCTTGATTTTGGTACAGTCTCACTGTTGTTTGTGAATTGAACAATTTCCACCTCATCCCTTAAAGAAATGAAGTTGAATTTCTTATTTGTGATGTGTTAGAAGATCTTGTGATAGAATGATGGGTTATTCCATCTCTTTTAAACAAAAGGTTAGCAAAATTTATAAGTCCATCTTATGGTTAATCGTATATGGTTCCAAAAATGAACTTATACTTCATATATCATACCGCTTAACAAAATAAAACTAGTTTCTACAAACCAGGGACTTCCTATAGGCCAGTGGTAGGTGATAAAGGCCAGTCACACTTCGGTTGTGGGTTCGATTCCCACAGCCTTGTCCGACGTGATGGGTTGTCTCCCATACTGCAGGTTGTACTTTTTCTATAACTATATTACTATAACATCCCATCAATAATATCCAAAAAACTTATATCCTTAATCAATACTAACTTATGTCCAACATAATCCATTCCAATCCTTAGTCTTATCCATAATACTACAATCCACTCTTATAATATAGTGAAAATGATTACCAGAAATTTAATAGCATCGTTGATCCCAATATATCATAAGATATGTCTTGTTGGTCACATTCCAAACATTCAAAGTCCTTAATCATGTATTCTCTTGAATACCCATTGAACCTTAGTGAAAACACAAATACAGTTAAAAGTTAACACTTTCCACATACCAAAATCCTCAAAATTCTATATACTCAAACCATGATATCACTTAGTCCTTATATCAATAATGATCACATGAATACTGTCAAATATTTCATTTTCTTGTTTTCCCTTCATTATGCGCATATCATCTTTTTCCCAAAAATATCTCAATCAGTTTCCATGGTTACTGGTACCATAAAATTATTGAAAACCACAATAGACCAATACATAAATATTCCAATACACAATAAAAGTACCTCAACAACTTTATTCTTGAATACCAATACATAAACACTTCAGTCCATCCACTTCAATGATTGTCCTAGAATAAGTCCTTCCTTGATTTAGAAGTAACTTTTTAGGTTAGGGCATTGAGTTGGGTAATGCCCATGTTCTCCACAAATAAGACATTGAACTCCATAACAGCCTGTCACTCTATGACCCTTTTCTCCACACAGATAACATATTCCCCTCCATTTGAGGTATTCCTCAAGAGTCTTCTTCCATTCTTTAGAAATCTCAATCTTCCTTTCTTTATGATCCTCAACATCCGAACATGCATAAAATTCAACATTCCTATTATTTGTTGAATTAGGAATACCACTACATTTCACCTTGTTAATCATATATCGAGATGAATAATTTTGAATAATCACAATATATTTCTCTCTAGGCATTACGCAATTTTTTTGCTCATAGTCACCAATTTGTCCATTGGATTCAATGTTAACCGAATTCTTTCTTGTTCCCTCCATTGACTAAAACACAAAAAGAATTCTGTGAGAGGAAAAAAATCATACAAAGAAAATAATATAATCAAGGGGGAGTACCTTCAACATCTAACATCCTAGGATTAATTATAATTTCGTTACCATAATTCTAGGACTATAACCTTTACTTATACTTAACCTTAGGGACATCCCTAGACATACCTTAGAAATATCTCTAGGGATCTCACTAACGTTTTCGCATCCTAGTTTCCAAAGTTTGACAAAAACTTTCCTATGATACCAACTATAGAGACACGAAGCTTAACGTACATGGACATTACATTACTTTTGCAGAATACTTATTTCATAAGAAAAACACACACACAAGGACCGTAATAGTTTAGTGTCTTTGGAAACTCGGAATATAATTTTCTAATCGTGGTGAAAGATCTTCAACATCTCCCATAAAGATCTCCTTTTTTACCTAAAACCATTCTTTATATCCTGGGGAAAAGAAAACATAAAAGGGTGAGCTCAAATGCTCAGTAAGGGTAAACAAAAGAAATATCAGTCACATCATATTCATAAGAACATTACATTTTGGAAATCTTAATCCTGCAAAAGAGATCATAATATCATAACATGAGATAAATCATAGTAGTGAAATGTAATCCCAATAATCATAACTTAAAACATGAAACTTTGTGGAATACACACATAATCATAGAGAATCATTTCTTATTAGTCAAGACTCATTTCCAAGACTATCTTAGTGGACAAAGTCCATTTCTGAAACGAGTCACCCTCGTTTTAGCCCTGTTTCACTGAACCAGTATAACCTACCATTCCAGCCACGTCTATCTCATGAGATATAAAATCATTACCCAATGCATTGGAGGGAGATATAGGTCCCACCCATCTCATAAGGATACCATTCTTATGTGTGCCACAAAATCATAAATCATACATCATTGCATAACTCATGTAATAAAAATGGGATTCTTAAACAACATGACATCATAAAACAATTCATATAAGATGAAGGGATTAATAAAAATAATTCCATCACAACATAATCAAATCAATGTAATAATATGGATAGAAACAGAACCCTATATAATCTTATATGGAAAATAATTTTGATAAAACCCTTGAACTCCATTCTTGAGGAAAATATCCTTTCTACTTCAAACAAATTGTTCCTTTCTTAACATGTCAAACAATTTTAAAATAAAAGAAGTTGACTAAAAATAAACATGAAAACTTATAAGGTATGCTTCTTGGAAATAATGTTTTAAAAATCCATTCAGGTCTTATAAGTTAAAAGAAAACATTCTTTCCGTACTTCTTTCGGAAAAGTCAAAAATTACCTCGTACGAAAAACGACAAAATATTCCTTTCAGATCTTCTACTAAAAACTCACCGAAGGGTAAAATTGGATTTAAAAAATTATAGGTGAATGGAAATAATATTACATATTGAGGAAACATGGATGTGGATGATTAAATAGACCTCAATAAATACTAAAGTATAAACAATCTCGGAAAAAAATGAGATTGGGATATTTCCCTTACCTTAGGTCCAATATGCTTTGTATGTGTCTGAACCTCCTGTATAATGATTTAAATAATGTTATTGACTTATTCCAGAATCATACATATTTTTATGATATCATATTTGGTCATATTATTAACTTCTTAGAAGTAATATTTCATTTCTACTTGTTATTCGGGTGTTTATAACTTTTTTTTCTTATGCGTGTTTTGTCGAATAAATTCTTATTCTTCTCTTTAGGTTATAGATACCTAATTTCCAGAATGGTATTATTGTAATTTATATCATATTAATTCATTCAATTCATTTATATAATCATTATGAAATTAATATCATGTAGAACGAGTCGCATCACATCGTGGAGACGGTATTCCGTACGTACGCACGAGTGATGATATCATTCCTATGATCGTGGAATTGTATTGGAGTGTATGTATACTTTTCAAGAATCAGTATCACTTTATAATAGTCATATATAGTCATTATTTACACCATTATACCCATCCATGTAAGGTGGTGGTGGAGAATAGATTACACCACGGCGTGGAGACGGTATTCCGTACGTAAGCACGCGCGGTGATTTCTTTTTCCGTAGGATGGATAGATGGTGAAATAGGGTTGTTTCATAATTATAATAACATATCTGTATATGAGTAATACTGATGTTCTTATTTCATAATTAAAAAACTAAAGAAGAAGACGTGGAAGAAGAAATAAAGATGAAAGAATCGGTAACGGACATTACCTCTTCTTTGAAGTGCTTTCTTGAGAGCTCCTTTTAGGGCACTAAAATGGGACTTTGAAGAAGACCAGAACCTCTAGGATGTTTCTAGGGAAGTGGAGAGAAGAAATTGGCAGGGGTTGGCCGATCTTGAATGCTCAAATTGGTGTGAGGAGGAGAGGGAGGAGGTGCCATTTTATAAGGGAGGAGAGAGGCACCTTAGGAAAATCTCAAAGTATTATTTTATATTAAGGTCAAATTCGGTTTATAATGGTTACAATGGGTCTTATTTCTAAGATAATGTGGGGATGGGTCTAAATCCGCTCATCCAATAGGATTTAGGCAAGTTTAGGTTATTATGGGAACCTTATCAATTATATTTAACTCTAAGATAAATAATTTAACTTTTACCGTGTCTTTTTGTTTTCTTACACTATATGGTTAATAAACATACCATAACAAGCCAAACGAACCCCAAGTTGTTTATTATTAATATATCTATCCGTAAATAAGTCATTTGTCTGAACCTTAGATTTTTGGGAATTAAATAACAAATTAATAATATAATATTTGTTTTAAACACTAATTTATGTCAATTTTGACACTATTTGGTACATGATTTTTATGAAATTCATAACAGAATGATAAGTTCGAACCAAGTTACTTATATCAACAATACCATGTCATGTTAACCTATAAAATTAATTTAAGTCATAAAAATTCTCAAATTACATTTATTTGGGCATTTATAACATCAATTATGTCAATATTTCATTAAGAAGACAATTACTGAAATATCTTTGTGTCATAACAAATGATAATTATTTAATCCCTAAAAATTATAAATAAATTCTATGAGGTAGATAATTGTATTAGATTTCTGGAAACTATTCATGTTAGAAGTTTCATGAAGTTTTTCACTAAATTAAAATTATTATACTTATAAGATTTAAGAGATTGACATGTTGTCACATTCTTTGGTTTTAAAAATAATTAAATTATTTTCATGGAAAAAAGTCCATTAAATGAATCTAATCTGACCCTTATGTGATATGGGTCGACTTTCAGTCATCCAATAGGATTTTGACATGTGTTAGGGTAATTTTATAATAATATATTTACCCTTAATTACATGATTTACCTTTAACTATGGTAAATAAAATTTACCGTAGTTACTATTCATAATTCCCAAAAATAAAAAGTAGCATATTATCATAATTTGGATACACTGATTCCAAATATGGAATCCATTTTTCTAAATTCAATACACAAAAGTAGCAGAAATTAAATTAAAATTAATCCCATTGTCGAAAGAAAACGGGTTTTTCTTTAAAACATTGCAAAAGATTGAATTGATTTAACCTACGAATAAAGGTAAAATCAATGCTAATGACATACATTATATTAAATGGTAAAAATATATTCTATTTATACTTTAAAACCATTCAATATTATAATTTAACCACATAATATATTACGATGAAAAAAGTAGTTTTTAATTAAAATATAGCGTGTTTTTACTATTCATTAAAATATGAAAGTCATCAGAATAAAATGAAAAATTTATCCAAAGTAAATTTTTATTTCGTTATTCCAAATAATAATTTTATTTTGTCAAATTGAACTTATAAACATGTCAAAACTATATTTATAGTGGGTTCACCATCAAAAGGTGGCAAAACTGTATTTTTTTAAAAATACTTATTTTACCCGAAAATTTTATTTTTTTCTTATACCATGTTATAGAAAATGTGTAAGATGAATAATAATGTTATAAAATTAAAAATTTAGTTAAAAATATTCATAACGGCTAGTTCAAAACAATATTATAGTAATATAACGTTGTTTAGCAAATCCCGGTATTGCGTACAACACATGCTATCGGGGAAGGTCGTGATTGCGTGTAATGCAAGCCAAGTAAGGGTTGTGTGTAGTGTACGACTCCTTTGTTGTTTTGTATAATAGAATCCAACCATATTTTATTTATACATTGAATATATATATATATGTATATATACACTCAATGTTGCGTAGAATAACATCTATCAAATGAACAGAAATTGTGTGTAACAAGAGCCAAGAAAAGTGTTGCGTGTACTGCAAGCTAATACGGTGTTGCGTATAGCACAAGATAATCTTGGTATGTCGTACAATAGAAGATACGAATGAAATTAAAAAAATAATGTATCTTATAAAATCTCGGGTTGTTACACCCATAATCAAACTACACATTTTCCAAAACTATAAAAACAAGAAATGTACCTAATACCACCTCATTTTATGACTCAACATCTACTAATGTAGTTTCGAATGATTTTAATAAACCCTTCTGCTTCTAATCTTGTTAATTCCTTATTTAATGAATAGATTCAGACAAACATTAGAAATATGAAACAATTCCTGAATGTTAAAGCATCTCATAATCAGTTTCTCATTAATTTTGGAATCATTTTCCTTGCACTCACAATATGTGTGTCCAAACACTCAACATCAGTAGCATTTCCCAGAATTTACTAGTCCTTAATCATGATTCCTTTTACCACACTTTTCACAAGAAGTGATATTGATTTTTATTCCTCCATATTTCATTGAAGAATTAATTCCCAAGTCCTTCGAACTGAACATCATCTTATTCTTCTCATCAAGAGTAACATACATTTGAGAAAACTCCATATCTACATTTTATCACAACGAACAAGTTTTTAAAATCATTTAAACTATCATGAAGCCAAATCTCTTCGAAAAAATGGTTTCAAACCAGAGTAAATTTTATTAATTTTACTATGAATATCTTGACTAAAATATAGTACATACCTGGATAGTATTGTAAAATCGGATTCATATGATTCCACATATTTATTATATTTTTCTTGAGTTCCAAGAAAATATTCTCCATTCTATGTCTAACAGTTTTTGGAAAATATTTTTCTAGAAAATGACTCATAAAATCACCCCATTCCAGACTATCAAGACAATCAATTTCTCACATATTCTAAACCAGAGAACAACATTTATTGTCTTCACATTCTAGATGATAAATGTATTGTATTGCCTTTTAACATTCCGAATATCTCATGACATTAAATATCCTTTCTAGAGCATTTATCCTTCCTTTGGATATAACTGGATCTATGGTTTGACTGAATGTTGGAGATTTTCACCTCATAAAATTATTTACAAAAGATAAGTTTCATCAGGGTAAATCATGTTACTCTCTAGCATGGATACCACTCCCATTTATTTTATGGGTTAACAGATCCATTTCTCTCAAAAACTGTTCAATTACGATTCCTACAATTCGAGGCTACAGATTCGTACACACATCAACATCTTGATGAATTACTATTTTAGAATCAAAATTTCTTATATGGAAAACCATTCAAAAAAGACATAATATAGATAAATCAATTAGGTAATCCTTAAATTCTATAACATTTCAAATCACCATTGAAAAAAAATCATTTATGGAATTATTTTAACACAATATTAACCCCTAAAGTTATCTAAACCATCCAATGACACCAAAAAAAATTACCTAAAAAATTTACATAAACCTCAATTTTAGGCACGAAAATAAAATATTACACAATAAGGATATTTTTAGGTTTAGATTTTTAAAGAATTTGGATATCTTCGAAACCTAACATTCCACATTCTGATAATGAAGATATTACTAAAACCAGTATCCTTCTTTTCAAAATATAAAACACTGAAACATAAAACATGATTTCATAGAAAAAAAATCAACATCAAACATCACAGCATCCTTCTTTCTCGTAATCATCCTTATATCATGTGAACAACATTATAAAAAACTTGGTATGATTATAAAAACTCAGTAAGGGATATAAAGAATGAAATCACTACTCAAGTGATAACATAAAATTCAATAAAAAACATAATCATAAAAACTCGTATGCATATAAAAATTATTTATTTTCCTTGGGAAATATTTTCCATATCACTCTTACAAATCAGCCTTACATGTGGAATAACTGATTGGTCAAATTCCATATCTGGAGTACCCAATACATTGGAGGTCTATATTGGGGCTCACCCATCATATCTTGAGCTTTAATGTTTACAAACCAACATATCTTGAGATATAATGAGCTCAAAATACATTACTAAATTACAAGGAACATATCATGGCCATGAAGTAACTTCACATCAGGATAAACCACTAATTCCATACACATATATAAAAATACAATCCTTTTAAAATTTATTAAATAGAGTTTTTAAATGTTTTTAAAAGTAAATTCCCTTAACATATAATTGCTGTGAGAATTAGTAGAATGGAATGGACATGTGTATAAAATATATATACACATATTTCTACATAATTTAAAATAAAATTCATCAAACTAATAATATTAATACCACATGATGAATAAAAGAGAAGGTTAACCCAATGAATGGAAATCAGGTTAGGAATTACATTACCTCGGGTTATTCTAAACCAAAAAGTGTTTAAACCTCATGTATAATGGTTAATAGAGTTTTATTAATATATTAATGAAATATATTAATGATTATAACACCATTTATGTTAATTTTACAACAACATTTGACACATATATTAGTAATATTTTGTTTTTTTACAATGTTTCAGGTGTGTTCCATACATGATTTCCTTAATCGGTTCATGATGGATATTCTTATCGATTGGAAGTGAAACTTCAGAATTCAAATGGAATGGTATTTAAATATTTATTGAACCATAAATTATACCATTTATCATTTTGAATTATGACATTAAGATGATTCATAAGTTAAAAAATTATTGTTATTTGTTTAGGTCATTTTGGTAATTATTTGATTATGAAGAACTCATTTTGTATTATAAATAAACACATGTATAAAATATGATTAAAAACCCATATATAAGACATAATACATAAATTATAATCTGGTTATACCATAATAATTGTTTCATGACAAGTCATTACGAATGTAAATTAAATGGTAATCACATCATCCATGATGTTAGTAAGCCGACACATCACTGATTGCGTTTTAATTTCACGAATAAGTTGGAGAGGAGAAGAATTATAATGGTGAATAATCCATAAAAAATATTAAATACATAATTATTATGATATTTTAACATTTATACCTCTTGGATAAGTGGATATTATAAGATAATAAAAAGTAAAGGAACTCAAAATAAAATAATAAATGAAAGATCCCTTACAAAAATTAAGTAGAATTATATATATGCCACTACGATTTAGAAAACATTAAAAAGATATGGGACCTGGGTCACCCATCCAGAATTAATTCATAATATAGTATAGATATAGAATAATATTTATATAATTACATGTTATGGAAACCTGAATTTTATACTTCACAAAAGTGAACTAGAATGGAAAAGGAAAGAATTTGAGTATTCTCTTACCTATCAGATTAACTCATAAGACATTATGGTTGGGACCTTGGGGTAATGAAGAAACATTTGGAGGACTATTAGGTAGGTTATAAGACCAGATAATTATTGGGGATGAATTTTTAATGAATTTAATAATGGATTAGATTGGAATTCATAGAAAACACGATGGAATATTTTATTAATATCAAGGGACACCACATTAGTGGTATTTAAAAAACCATGGGCTGGCCGATGGTATTATCCACTTGGGAAACCTCATATCTTATATTATTGTACAATAGTCTACTTGAATTATTAGATCTTTATTATATCATTAATTATCTCATTAATCTTAAAGAAAACTCAAATATGTTTTTTACTATTCACTGAAAGTTCATCTCTTTCATAAAAATCCCGAAAATTCACCGTAACCATTTATTGATCTGTATAATTGAAAAATGAAATCAATTTTATAAAAATAATTTTCTAAATATTATTAATTTACTTTTTAAATAAAATAATAATTTAATCAAAAATAACAATGTTAATACTATAAATCATTTTTTCACAAATTGAAAAATCAACATCTAATTATCTTATAAACTTAAGAAAAATAAAATAATATTAAATTTTATAATTAATTTATGTCATATTACTATTAATTATGGTAGAGTTGTATTCACTAAAAAATCAAATTAGTTCCACTAGAATCCAAATAGCTTACCAATCACAATTGTAGATAACCATTTTTATGAAATTAAAAACATTAAATATGCAAAAAAAAATTAAAGACAATTTACAAATATCAACTTAAAACAATGTTTCATGAATTTAAATTTATTTTTTTAAAAAAAGTGTGGTGTAACATAAGAATTGATTATATTTTATTTTTTTCATCCTTTGGCCTTATAAAATAATGTTTTCTACTCCTCTTTGGAAATAATCATTGGAAAATCCATGGGAATGCTTGTGGTTTTGAATATTTAATTATATAGAATCCAAAACCTATGTTTCATTAATATTAAAGAATTCCCCTCTCATGTCCTATATAATCCCACTCAAGGTCCCACTTATCTTTACTAAAAATTCATGAATCATTTCCCTACTCTACGCTTCCCTCTATAGAATCCTCCATTTTCTCCCCAAGATCTCAATACGCCCCTCTACAATCTTTTGAAGCCACACATTAATGTATAGGATCCTTAGTTTCCTTCCATTCTCATTTTTATCCACGTTTCATTTTATTTTTAAAAAAATTAATTTTCTGTTGAAAAGGAGGGGTTATGATTTCTCACCTTCCCAATACTTCCCACATTTTGGTTTTAATGATGAGATACCCCTTTCTCTCTCATTAATGCTATCTGTGTACACCTGTTACAATGCCTAAATTATGTAAGATAATTCTCTCCAATTATTTCCATTCATGCATTTCTTCTATATTATGTGTCTATTTGAAATTTCATATGTTGGGGTATTATGTTACTTGATCCCTTTACTGACTATTTTATGTGTAATGTATGAGATATTCTTTTCTCTCTCATCATCAAAACTTACGAATCTCTATATGACGTCGTTAGGTTGCCGAAATTGCCCCGGAATTTTCCAAGCCAAAATCCCTGTGTAGTGAATACCACAACCATTTCTCTATAAAGGGTATTCACCTTTATTAGAATATACGAATTTAATATAACATACATGTATTTATTCCATATTAATTAATCGTGAAAAAATGACGATTTTTAATGAATCCATATTGTATGATCTATAGTGAAAACATAAGCATGAGATTGAAATGAATATGAAGGTTGTGCCCTGATAGCACTCTAATGAATTGGGCAATGTTTAGAATCATGATACACCATGTGCAATGTGATTTAACTCCTACTAATTCATGTAAATTAAGGTTTTACTCATGTTAATCCTTGTGAAATGATAATTCTCTCGTGAAAATATTCTGTGGTATGTTGTTTCCACATTTCCATGTTTTGATAACCATTCTATATCATGGATTTATGTTCATGTTTCTTTTGTGCTCGTTTGATCAACCTATTGCCTAACATGTATTGTATTATTCATGTTTTTCTTTGTTTACTTCCTTATTGGGCTTTATCTCTCACCACATTCTTATGCATGTCCTCAGGTTATCCCATGTAGTGTTAAGTACGAAAGAATGAGTTGGTCATGTCAATGAAAGTTGAAATAGAATGTTTCATTTCATGTTTTAAATTGTTATTTAATGTTTCTAATTTACCAATACAGAGACTTCTTGATCCTATAAGTTGTGTTAAGTGTAGGATTATGTAATAAATAATGTTTTAAGGGTGTAATGAAGAGTAGGTTTGTTATAATATTCATGGTATTTCCTTCTTTTAAACATTTTTACAATATATGAACTATCCTTATATTCTATATGTATTCAATAATTTACATATATGTAAAAATATACATTATTTTAGTTAATATAATCTACATATTGCATGTGTGTTTTTTATCTCTCTATTGGATAGGGTTCCATTTTTTTATATCATTAATTCATTAACCAAATTGGTTATAAAAGTGTAAATGATGATTCTGGTGTTCCCCACAAATCATGCTACTTCTCCAGTTGTCTCGTCTCTAAATCAACTATTGATAATGTGTGGTTTTCTTTAGATCATTATAAAATGTGTGTATAAATAAATTCCCCATTTTTTGGGGTCACGTGAGCTATTCTGAAATATTATTTGTGACACCATGGTAAAACTACATCATTTTCAAAAATAAAATCCTCAAACATCATTAGGCTGAACCAGATAATCATTTAAAACCTCATATAATCTTGGTTGATTAACATAGTATAAATTTAACCTCCCTAGTTTTATGTAGGATTGTCAAGAGATTTTTTATAAATTCCATAATTTATGTGTAAATGTTGATCTATCCTCATGAATAAATGAATTATGTGTTGGTGTTACCCAAGACGCTAAATGTGAAACAGTAGTTGAATTCCTAAGAAACATAACCTTGGATTCCAAACCATTCAACTTCCAAAATAAATCATAACACTTGATACATTTACTTGAGTACATAATGTGAGTTATCAAATAATGAAAATTATAAATTGATGTAACAATATGTTGGATTTTTAGAATAGTATTAAAATAAATACAATCTTATGTATTTCCTCTACCCTAGACCTAGAATGAAAAAATATTGATAAGATGATTCATGAATTTTTTATAAGTGGATATATATTATTTTTACTATGGGTTGATGGTAGTGCGTCCACATACACTTAGAGATGGACATATAGTTTTATTTTCCCTATTATAATCTTAATTTTGTTCTCATGATACTATGTAGGGTTTGAAAAACACATTGGATCATCTATGGTTCTAAATTTTATCAACAACACACTATTATCATTCATTTTTAATCTCTACCAGATATATAAATCATTTTTCAGTTTTTTAGTGAAAATTGTATTATTTCACACCATAGCCACCTCTTATGGAATATTATATAACTCATTACTTAATTTATATAACATTACATGATCTCTTCCCTAGTAATTAAGCACTTTTAAACAATAATGAATCCCCACAAGAAAAATCCATGTTTAAATTTATAGCTTTAATGAATGAAAATTAATTCATGGGTCACTCATGTTCAATTATTATTTTTAATTCTATCAGAATAAAAAAATTGACTAAAAAATAGGAAAACACAGATAAATGAAATAAAAAATAATAAAATATTACAAAATAAAATATATCAATTAAATCCACTCAACCATATTTAGAGGAAGAAATATAGTTTCAAGAATTTCTTCTCTTATATAAGGGGATGTTATATGTTTCCTAATGGTGATCCTCTTCAAATAACAATAAATCCTTTTTAATTTCATAGTTGATAGTATGATATGGTGGAATATCATCATAGTGGATTGATATACCACATGGGTTATAAGATTTACCATTCATGTAATTAAAGATCCATCCATAGCTCTTGTATGGGTCACAATGATGCATGTTTTCTCTTTCATATCATTATATTCACATAATTTATAGGGTTATATTAAAAATTATAATGTATGTATCAAGGAAAAATGTAAAATCAAATTCATGAATAAAGTTTTTTATAAATAAATCATTACTTTTTTTCACTAATGTGGCTATTTATAGGAATATGAAATATTGTGTTGGGGAATTTGGACTTGTCTTTGGATCCAATTCAATGGAGGGGGGTTTATTAAACAATGATTATATACTTTATCTTCATTAAACATAACACATTTTTTATAGAAAAATATTCAAAATGTTGGTTATTATTAATGTAAAATTTCTACAAATCAATTTGACCTTGTGATTTCAATAATTAATCAAAAATGTTTACCCATTTTTCCAATTATAATATGTGATTCCGGATCATCAGAACATTTCCATTGACTATAGTTATAAGGCAGAGTGAAAATTTTATTTTATGGTAAGGGTTGACAATTAATTAGAAATGTATGCAATGGATCCCTCCTATCAGCTTACATTTTTTTCCATTTAACCCATCAATGATTTATATTATTCTATACTCGATGATACCTCTAAACTAACAAATAGGGTACCCCATAAACATTTTATGAGGATGTTGTTGGTTCCCCCATGACTACATCTCTCAACATCAGTAGAACATCCATGGGATTTAATTATTATTTTAATCCTCAAAACATTCATTTTAAAAATGATGTTCTTGAAATATATACACATGGTAACCAACATCATCCCAATCTGCACCGATCATCTCATTTATCAACACCTCAAAATTAATTTGGTTTAGTAGCTTACACATCTAAATTTTATTTTGAATTCTTTCATTAGTGGTGTAAATGTGTATATCTTATTCATTTAAAATGGTAAAAACATCATGATTATCATTTTCGAGGTCTATATTTGTAGGTTTAACGGATTATTGATCTAAGTATTACACTCATGTATTCAAAATATTGTCCACATATATTTTATATTGTATGTATAAGAAACAAAATTACAAAAGTAATTGGATTATATATATATATTCAAAAGATGCACACTAGTGAAAAAAACATTATTTACGGAGGTCATTTTTATTTATGTCGGATTTAGGCCGACATTGTTATAATAGATGTTATAAGCATTTTTTTTACGAGTGTTATTTTAAAACTAACTTAAAATCAATAATCTGAAGCGTTTTCACGTCGATTCATCAAAAACCGTCATGGAAAATACATCGGAGTCATGATTTATTATGGTGGTTTTTAAATAACTAACGTGGTATCTACTTTTAAACTTTTTTATAGAATAACTGGCCTAATAGATTACACCTCCAATGATTTTATCATGTTAATTATGTTCACAACCGATGATATAAACCAGTTTGACCAGTTTTTTTCACGTATGTTAAATATTAACCGAGGTGAAAACATATATACTATATCAGTTATCTAATAACCGATGTAAAAACCTGTTCCATTCTATTTATTGTGTCGGTTATGATATAAATGATGTATGAACACATTCCCATGAATTTATTACGTCGGTTTTCAAATAAATGACGTTAAAAACCATAAACATGCATTTTTACGTCAATTATAAAATAACGGATGTAATTTTTTTTTTAAAAACCATCAACCATAACTATGCAGTGCAAAATAAAACTTCTAACAGATGAAAACTAGATAAAACCAAAACAAAAACAGTCTAAAACCACCCCACCCCACATGAAATCCCTCCCACACCCCCGGAACCCCCCACACCACTGGACACCCCCACACCCCTTGACTACCCCCTCCCCCAACTTCTTGGACATCCCTCACCCTCCTGAACACCCTCCCCCCCCATGGAAATTGCGGACCCCCCCCCCCCACTCCCATGGACATCCCTTCCATCATCCTGGACACCCTCCCACCACCATGGACACCCTAGACACACCCATCACACTGGACATCCCTCCCACACCTATGGATATCCCCCACCCCACTGGACACCCCCCCCCCCCACAACCCTGGACACCCCATGGGAAACCCCCCACCCTCCTAGACATCCCACACCCCTTGTATAGACCCCACATTCTAGGACAACCCCCAATCCCCTAGAAAATCCTACCACCCTCCTAGACACCCTCTCATCCCCATGGACTCTCTAGACACCCCCACTACAGTGGACAACCCCCCCCCCCCCCCGCACACCCCTGGATACTCCTCATCCCACAAGACACCCCCCTCTCACACACACACACTCATAGACACCCCCTAAGCTCCCCCCCACCCACCTGGATAGCCACCACCCCTGGATAGTCCGCCCAACCTCTGGACACCACCACCCCCATGGACACCCTCTACACCCCCACCCCACTAGACAACACTCCCACAACACTTGAAGCCCCACCCCATAGAGAAACCCAAAACCCTAAGCACCCCCTAGGAAAACCCCCACCCTCCATGATTTTAAGAACATGGATCTTCGTTTTCAGGTATGCATTTATTTTTCCTAGATTTTTTTAGAAAAGAGGAGTTGCTGTAAATTTTTGAAACACATGCCCTATACTTAATGAGTACTCACAGTGTACTCCCTTGCCCAACCAGGCCGTGTGCTAGCCATGTTCGGGCCACACAAACGGTGTGTAGGTGTGAAGTGGAGGACGCTTAAAGCAGAGTATAGAAAATTAGAGCACACATCATGTACTCAAGTAGTACACTCCGTTTATTTTCATTTTTTTCATTAAACGGACTGGGTTCGTGCAAAAGCGACAGAACTGTCTTCTTCTCCAGCGCCTTCGACCGAGAGCGGCCCTTATGGATGAAGATCTTCTCCAAGCCTCCGTCTGTTCTTCGAATCAACCACCGTCGATTGAGTTTGAACTGCAGAGATGAGTTCTTGCTCCACCTGGAGCCTTGATTTCCAATTCCTGCTCTTTCTTAAGTTGTCGTGGGTTGAGCTTTTTGTTCCTTTTCTTAGAACTAAATCGTTCTGAGGAGAATAAAGCCTCTTGGTTCACGTATATCGATCTCCTAGGATCGAGGTAGGTGGTTGGTTCCTTACCATTCTATTTCATTGAGTTTTATGTGCAGATTCCATCAATACCCATGGACGGGGTATTCCGTGTTTACCTTTTTTCCCTTGTGGTTATTCCTGCCTTGCATGCATGATTGTGTAGAGGAAAATTGATCTTTTTTGTGGATAATTTTCGTGGATGGATGTTTTTCCCATGCTTTTTTCTTATTTCAACCTTTGGGTGTTTTTAGCATTTGGTCGTTGTACATGTTTCCATGCCTTATGATCATAGGATGGAATGATGTTGTTAACATTTTTGTTGCTCTGTAGACTATTATCCAAGTAGTTCTATAGTTGTTCTATGGTTATCCAAGTATCTCTATAGGTTTACTCTAGCCTTATATCCTTAAAATGCATTGACTGGCATGGGACCATGAGAACCGGGTGCTATAGACTATAAGGGATAGACCGAGTGAGCTACCCAGAGAGTCTTAGTTATTATAGACTAAAGGAGGGTAGACCGAGTGAGCTTCCTCAAAGAGTCTTAGAAATTATAGACTATAGGGGATAGACTGAGTGAGCTTTTCAGAGAGTCTTAGTTATTATAGATTACAGGAGGGTAGACCGAGTGAGATTCTTTCAAAGAGTTTTTACCTTGTTTGAATGACATTTAATCCTTCCCAGGCTAGAGGAGGAATTGACAGAGTGGGATTCCTTAGAGAGTCTTTGGTATACATGATGCTATAGAAGGATTGACCGAGTGAGCTTCCTTAGAGAGTCTCTATACCTTGGGGCCAAGAGGGTTAGACCACGTGATCTCCCTCAGAGAGTCCCTGACTACCCTAGACTATAAGAGGAATTGACCTAGTGAGATTCCCCAGAGAGTCTTATAATTTCGTATGACCAAACCTGAGGGGGTTAGGCTAAGTGCACTGCCCAGAGGGTTCTGGTACTTCTTGGATATGACCAAAGGGGATGGCTGCGAGTAAATCCTAGAGGGTTTCCTATTTGTGTTAGCTGTTGCTTAACCTATACCTTTTGTTCTATGGATTTATCACTGTTGTATATCATCTTGTTTACTACTTACTGATTACTGCATGCTATTGCTGCTACTGTTTGTGATGTTTGTTCTATTACATACCATATACTCACTGACTGTTAGGCACATATCATCAGGTGGTTGCATACAATGATTTAGTCTCGCACCCTGTTTGGGTCATCTTTTGGGGCCCAAACAGACTATGTTGTTCTAGGTATAGACAAAGGCAAGTGTCCTTTGACTTCTGGTACTTGATTGCTTTGGAGCAGGAAAGAATGTGACCAAGAATTGGTGTGCGATGCTGAGGAGCTGTTTACAATTTTTTATGATTATTTTGGAACTATTATATTTTTCAGCATTGTGACTTTTTTTTCTTCTTTCCTATATATGTATCATGCATCATTTCATATATATACATATGAGCTCCAATTTTTTTCTGATTTTGTCGTTCCATTGTTTATTATTGATGGTTATTTACTACTTCCACTCTTGCATGTTTATTTAATTCTACTGTGTACTCTGCCAATGAGGGGATAGTTTCCCCACTATCACACCCAAGGCCCTCTCTACTAGTCAGTAGCCTTTGGCGTTTGGGTAAATGCACTTAAGGCCATGTGACCGACTTGGTAAAAGGCGCCTCTGCGTGGCATCCTGAATCAGGAAATTACAAAGTTATATCGGAGGGGATTCTTTTCTCTTGATTTACTATTTAAAGCCTTGAGCCAATGATAGGAAGGATTCAGTACTTGGTAATAAGTTGTTCCTGGGAGTAGATAACCCGTGTACAGGGAAAAGTCATACTACCTATTTTATTGTAGTTTTCTAGTTTTGAGATTTTACAGTCGATATGATTTCACATAGAGTGATTCACATGACGTTTTTTGTTATTGTTGTTGCTATTATGGTTCTATTTCTATCGCAACCCGATGATATAAGGGTATGTCATCTCATGCATCATATAGGCTCCTATTAGAAATCACATTCCATGCATTCTTTCCATGCCATCTAGGATGAATTAGTGATTTTAAGTTGTTGTGATACTCTTTGTGTAGATTATTTATTCTATTATGATAGATTCTTGATAGAATGTTTACCATTTGATATAGGACTGTTTGTATTGCACATTGTTAAATGAATGCCAAATTTTGGTTCTGGATGTGTCATGGGACCTCTTGAATCAGAAATTGGTGAATCATTGGCCTATTTCTCCTTATATATGACTGTTTTGGATTCCAATCTTTGGTTTGTGGGGAGTATGGCCCCACACGGATCAGAATTTGGAACCTTCATGTATTTTTTTCAGTGTTTCTGGGCTTCAGTACAGTTTCTGATCTGCTGCCCAGAAAAACCTAGAATACACAGCGTGTACCTATGACTACACGCCGTGTTGTTTCATACCATGTCACTAACTGTGTGAGAAGGAACACGGTGTTGAGGAAATCTATTTAGGAACACACCGTGTATGATATATGCACGTTGTGTAGAATAGAGTCGTGTACCTGGCCGTGTCACTAACAACGTGGGCCGGTGGTGATCGAGTAGAACATGCCATGTTGCTAAAGAACACACTGTGTAGTCTTGTTCCAGATAAAATGTTGTGTCATGAACAACACGGGCCGGTGTTATATTCTCCTATACACACCGTGTTTGTTCAGAACATGCCATGTAGGTGTCAGCCGTGTAGCTGGCCGTGTAACTAACAACACGGGTTTCCATAACCTTGTCTATTACACGTCGTGTCGTTACTGAACACGCCATGTAGTGTAGGGTTTAGAGGACCGTTTGGGTTAGTCATGTAAAGAGACTTGGGCAGGGGAATAGAGTTCAAGTACACGCCATGTGTGGGGACAACACACCATGTAGTTGGGGTGTTACACGACCTGAGGTGCCAAGAGTACATGACCATGTCATTGGTTTAAGTGAACACACTATGTAGTTTTTTATAAATGTCGTGTGGTCTTGTTTTGTAAACTCAAATCCTTCCTTCTCCTATTCTCGTTTTGTACTCTTGTGTTTAAAGTCTTGGATAATCCTGATCTGAAGTATGCTTTTTTTCTTTTCAATGATATGCCTCCGAGACACCCTTGGGTTGTATGTCAGTGGTCAGACAGTGATCAGACACCATATATGTCTTATCAGGGACCTCCTTCATATCCTCCTACAGTGCCAGCCTTGGCACCAGTAGTAATACCCGTCACAGGAACCGATACACAGTTTAGGGAGGACTTCCTGAGGATGATGTAGTCTTTTCAGGGAGCGCCGCCTCCTACCCCGTTGATGGCCAAATTGATGCAGGCCTTTCAGTAGCTTCATCCTCTTACATTCTCATGGGATGGAGGTCCTCAGGCTGTAGAGTCATGGTCAGAGGCCACACTGACAATCATTGAGCATCTAGAGATACCCCCAGAGAAAAGGGTAAGGTTGGACACTTATATCATCCGTGACACCGCCAAGAGGTGGTGGGAGGTGATCTCGGAGTCAGGGCGCCAGTAGAGTATGTCATGGGATGAGGTTTGCTGCACCTTCTTTGACTACTTTTACCCGTTTTCCTTGAGGGCCGACCGAACCCTGGAGTTTATGAGTCTACAGCAGGGTACTCATTCTGTTATAGAGTACTCCTCCCGCTTTACCGAGTTGCAGTGATTCACACCGATCCCAGCAGGTGATGAGTTGTTCCTTGCTAGTAATTTTTAGGATGTTCTCAGGGAGGAGATCTGTTCCCAGGTGAATATCTTCAGGTTTACTTCGATATACTCTATCGTCATCCAGACACTGATCACTAAGCGAAACCTGAGGGATTATGAAGTTGTGAGCCAGGGACATTCGACATCCAGAGCTCGTGTTCCTCCTACAGATAGTAGGAAGCACCCCATAGAGTCTTCTCGAGGAGATCAGGGTATGCGGGATGTATCTTCTGGAAGCTAGTTTGTTTGCTACCAGTGCGGTAGTAGTGGGAATACTAGGCCTCAGTGCCAAAAAGACCCGATGGTGTGTTGATCTTGCGGAAAGATGGGACATCTTTAGAGCTTTTGTCAGATCTACTCACCTTCAGTTGGTGGTAGGGTTTGTTCTATGACCCCGCGTTCAGGAGATAATTCACCAGTTTCTCACCAGTCCGGGAATTGGAGTTCATCCGGCCATTGGGGTCGAGGTGGAGGTCGCAGCCATGGTGGTCAGTCACCAGGATACCGGCGAGATCGGATTGGGTCATCTCAAAGTGGTCATCCAGGGGCGCAAGGCCGCGGTACAGGCCAGACCCTCACTATAGAGAAGACCTATCAGGAGCAGGATCCCAACCCTTCTACAGTTTTAGGTTTGATCTTAGTATCCTTAGTTTTATAATCAACCCTTTTGGATACTGGTGCTTCGCATAGTTTAATCTATGTTTCTGTTGTGGAGAGCCTTGGTCTCTGTATCTTTTGGTCTGCTGACTTTTTGACTCTTGACACACCATTGGGAATGAGGAAATCTAGCGTACGTCAGTGCATAGAGTGACCTCTTGAGGTTGTAGGGTGTCATTTCTTATGGGACCTCTATGTCCTAGAGATGACAGGTTATGACGTCATTCTCGGGATGGACTGTTTGGTTCCCTTCCAGGCATTCATCGATTGCTATCACCTCAGGGTGAGTTTTGTATAACCAGAGGGTGGATCCTTTCTTCATAGAGGCGAGTGGGATGTCTAGGTGGGTAAAGATAGACCAGAACATCATGGGATAGGAGGATTTACGGCCCAGATTGCTAGTCTTTATCTGGATGACTAGGAGACTTCACAGTTAGGCTTTCCTCCAGTGTTGGATCCCTTCATGGATGTCTTTTGAGAGGACATTTGAGGTTTTCCTCCATAGTGTGTGGTATAATTATCTATTGAACACATGCCAGGAGTGGAACCAGTGTCCATTTCTCATTATCGGATGGCAACACCTGATTTGCAGGAGATCAAGAAGTAGTTGGAGGAGTTACATACAAATGGTTTCATCTGACCTAGTACTTCCCCTTGGGGTTCGCCTGTCCTATTTGCGAATAAAGAAGATGGAACCCTTCGGCTTTGTGTGATTTATCATAAGATAAACCAGTTGATGGTCAAGAACCGATATCCCTTTCCAAGTATCGATGACCTATTTGATAGGCTTTGAGGATCCCGGGTGTTCTCAAAAACTGATTTGAGGTCCGGTTATCATCAGTTGCTTGTCAGACCATCAGATATACCTCTTATAGCCTTCAAGAGAAGGTATGGTCTATACGAGTATACAGTCATGCCATTTAGTCTCACGTATGCACCATCAATTTTTATGGCACTAATGAACAGAGTGTTCCATCCATACTTAGATTCTATTGTGGTGGTTTTTGTGGATGACATCTTGGTGTACTCTCACACTCAACACGACCAAGCCACACATCTTGAGATCATTCTGAGTAAAATGATAGATCATCAGTTATATTATAAGCTCTCAAAATTCCACTTTTGGATGGATCAGATTCACTTTCTAGGTTATGTTATCTCAAATACATGTGTATTAGTGGACCGAGAGAATGTGAGAGCTGTAGTTTCCATGGTGCAGCTGGAGAATGTCTTCGAGTTACGGAGTTTTCTAAGGATGGTTGGATACTACAAGAATTTCATACAGGCCTTTTTACACCTTGAAGCACCACTGACAGGTCTGACCAAGAAGGTGGAAAAGTTTTTATGGTCAGATTCTTGTGAGTCAGCCGTTTAGGGGCTGAAGGGAAAGTTGACGTCAGCACCGATACTGTTCTGGCCATAGCAGCGCAAGGGCTATACTGTTTACTATGATGCTTTAGGTATCAAGATGGGAGATATGATTATGAAGGGAAATGGATTCATTGCTTACGGGTCTCGGCAGGTGAGGACAAATGAGAAGAAATACCCGACGCACGATCTGAAGTTGGCAGCTATTGTTTATGCCTTACGCTGTTGGAAACATTACATTTTGGGAGAGCACGTTTTGTTTTCCACCAACCACAAGAGACTCAAGTATATCTTCACTCAGCGTGATCTAAATATGAGACAGGGTAGGTGGGTCGAGTATCTTTTTTCTTTTGACATCGAGCTTTCCTATACGCCAGGAAAGGGCAACGCAGTGGAAGATGAATTGACCAGGAAAACTCAGGTTCAGGTTGTTCAGGAGGCTAGTAGTGAGTGGTACCTTATGGCTCAATTATCTAAGATGCATATAGAGGTGCACGATAGATAGGTACAGTCTGAACTATCTTCTATAGCTGTTACCTCTTCTCATCTGGATCGGGTACGGATGATGCATTTATCAGACTCAGAAGGCATAGTCCTGCGTGAGAGTGTCAGGAGAGGACCCTCTTCCTGGATGTAAAGTGGGAATAGATGATATCTTTCATTTCTAGGGACTTGTATAGGTGCCAGCAAACATATGTGAGGAGATGATGTGGGATTTTCATTCCTCAGTTTGGGTTGTTCATCCTGGAGTCACCAAGATGTATCGTGATCTACACCGTCAGTACTGCTGGCCAGGTATGAAGAGAGTTGTTGCTGGTTTTGTCATGAGATGTTCTACTTTCCAGTAGGTGAAAGCCGAGCATCAATGGCCATTAGATCATTTACAGCAGTTACCCATCCCTGAGTGGAAGTGTAATGATGTCGCGATGGACTTCATGATCGGGCTACCGATGTCACCTCAGGGGAGTGATGTTGTTTGGGTTGTTATCGATAGGCATACGAAGGTTTCTCCCTTCTTGCCAATCAAGGAGATATTTAGTGTTGATGTGCTGGGACAGATGTAGATCTGAGATATTGTACATATACTTGGAGTTCCACACTCCATTATTTTAGACAGGGGTGTACACTTTACTTCTCTGTTCTAGCAGGGACTTTAGAAGGATTGGGTACACAGGTTCTTTTTAGTACATTATACCATCCCTAGACTGATGTCCAGTCTGAGCATACTATCCATGTTCTTGAGGATATGCTCTGAGATTGCATTCTAAACATAGTCGGTTCTTGGGAGAAGTATATTCCTCTAGTGGAGTTTTCTTATAACAACAGTTTCTAGGTGACTATTCATATAGCGCCTTATGAGGCTTTGTACGGTAAGCAATGCAGATAACCTTTATGCTGGCTGGAGGCAGGAGATGTAGCTTTTCCGGTACCTCATATTGTTCAAGAGACCTCATAACAGATAGAGTTGATTCAGATGAGGATGGCTATAGCCCAGTCTCGAGAGAAGTCTTATGCTGATTAGCAGAGATGACCTCGGGAGTTCGAGGTCGGGGATCAGGTTTTTCTGTGTGTCTCACCGATGTTGGGACACAAGAGTTTTCAGAGACAGGGTAAGCTTTCACCCCAGTACGTCGGTCCATTTGAGGTGTTAGAGATAGTTGGTCCGGTTGCCTATAAATTGATGTTATCGTAGATATACTGGGCTATGCACGACATCTTCCACGTTTCTCAGCTCTGACGTTACTTTTCAGACTCATCTCATCTCTTTCAACCCGAGGAGGTTGAGCTTGAACTGGATGCATCACTTGAGGATCATCCCATCTGGATTGTCTATCATAGTACGAAGGTTCTTCTTGGTCAGTCTGTTCCTCTAGTACGAGTGCTATGACAACACCGGTGAGTACAAGATGAGACATGGGAGATGAAGACCAATGTACGATTTCAGTGGCCAAATCTGTTCCGGATTTCTTCTTCTACGCCTCACTAGGGAAATTCGGGGACAAATTTATTTAAGGGAGGAAGTTTTTAAGAACCCAAATCTTCATTTTTAGGTATGTATTTATTTTTCCAAGAGTTTTTGAGAGAAGTGGAGTTTCTTTGAATTTTGAAGTACACGCCATGTACTTTATGAGTACACACCGTGTACTCCCTTTCCGCGCTAGCCCGTGAGCTAGCTATGTCTGGACCACACACGCGTTGTGTATGGGTGATGTGGAGGCCTCTTATTGCGGAGTATATAAAAGTAGAGTACACGCCGTGTACTAAATTATTACATGTCGTGTATTTTCTTTTTTTCATTAAACGGACCGGGGTCGCGCCTAAGCGTCAGAACTGTCTTCTTCTCCAGCTCCATTGACCAAGAGCGACCCGTACAGATGTGGATCTTCTCCGAGCCTCCGAGTCTCTGTCCTTTCTCCAAATAGACTACAGTCGATTGCGTTGGAACCACATCATTGAGTTCTTCCTTTTCCTAGAGCCTTGATTTCCAATTCCTCCTCTTTCTTAAGTTGTCGTGGGTTGAGTGTTTTGTGTTTTTTCGTAGGTCTACATCATTCTGAGAAGAATCAAGCCTCGCGGTTCAATTATATCGATCTCCTAGGATCGAGGTAGTTGTTTTGTGCCTTAACATTCGATGTATTTGATTGTTATGTGCAAATGCCATCAATACCCGTGGACGAGGTATTGCATTTTTACTTTTTTTCCCTTGTGGTTATTCCTGCCATGAATGCAAGCCTGTGTAGAGGTAAATTGATCATGTTTGTGGATAATTGTCGTTCTTGGATGTTTTTCCCATGCTTTGTTCTTGTTACAACCTTTGGGTATTTTTAGCCTTTGGCTATTGTACCTGTTTCCATGCCTTCTGATCGTATGATGGAATGATGTTGCTAACATGTTTGTTGCTCTTTAGACTATTTAGCCAAGTTTCTCTATAGGTTTACATACTATATCCAAGTATCTCTATAGGTTTACTCTATCCTTATAGCATTAAAATACACTAACAGGCACGAGACCATGAGAACCCGGAGCTATAGACTATAAGGGATAAACTGAGTGAGCATCCCAGAGAGTCTTAGTTTTTATAGACCAAAGGTGGGTAGACCTAGTGAGCTTCCTCAGAGAGTCTTGGACATTATATACTACAGGGGATATAATGAGTGAGCTACCCAGAGAGTCTTAGTTATTATACACTATAGGAGGGTAGACCGAGTGAGATTCCTCAAAGAGTCTTTACCTTGTTTGAATGTCTTTTAAAACATCCCAGGATAGAGGAGGAATTGACTAAGTGTGCTTCCTCAGAGAGCCAATGGTATACCAGAGGCTATATGAGGATTGACCAAGTGATCTTTCTCAATGAGTCTGTAGACCCTGGGACCAAGAGGGTTAGACTGCATGATCTCCATCAGAGAGTCCCTGACTCCCCTAGACTATAAGGGGAATTTACCGAGTGAGCTTCCCTAGAGAGTCTTATAATTTCGTATGCCCAAACCAGAGGGGTTAGTCTGAGTGCACATCCCAGAGGGTTGTGGTACTTCTTGGATTGGTCTAGAGGGGATGGTTGTGAGTACTTCCCAGAGGGATTCCTGTTTGTGTTAGATGTTCCTTCATAGATACGTGTTGTTCTGTGTATTGATAACTGTTGTATATCATCCTTTTTACTTCTTACTAATTACTTATTACTATTGCTGCAACTATTTGGTGATGTTTTTACTATTACCTGTCATATACTCACTGACTGTTAGTCATAGATCATCGGGTGGTTTCCTACTGGGATTTAGTCTCGCACCCTATTTGGGTCATGTTTTTAGGCCCAAACAGACTATGTTGATTCAGGTATAGACAAGGGAAAGCGTCCTTCGACTTATGTTACTTGATTGCTTTGGAGAAGGAGAGCATGTGACCAATATTTGGCTTTCGATGCTGAGGGGATGTTTACTTTCTTCTGTGCTTGTTTTGTTACTATTGTATTTTTCAGCATTGTGACTTGTTTGGATGTTTTCCTAGATATGTATCATGCATCATTTCATATATATACATATGAGCTCCAGTTTTTTGCTGATTTAGTTGTTCTGCTGTTTATTATTGTCGGTTATTTATTGCTTCTGCTCTTGCATGTTTATTTACTTACACTGTGTACTCTTACAATGAGGATATAGTTTCCCCACAATCAATCCCAAGGCCCAAGCTATTAGTCAGCAGCCTCTGGCCTTTGGGAAAATTCGCTTGAGGCCATGTGACCAACTGGGTACAGGGCACATTTGGGTGGCTTCCGGAACCGAGACGTTACAGAGACAACACCCACCACCTTGGACAGCCCTTCCACCATCTTGGACACCCTCCCACCCCCATGGAAACCCCTAATCACCCCCATCCCCAGGACAGCCCTCCCACACCCCTAGAAATCCCCCACCCCACGGGACACCAGCACACCCATAGACACCCCCTGGACAGTCCCCCACTCCCCTGGACAGCCCTCCCACACCCTCTTGGACACCATCCTAAACTCATGGACACCCCTACCCCACTTGGCATCCCCCAAACCCTTGGAACCCCCCCCCCCCTAATGGACACACCCACACCCCAAGATACCCCCTTGACATCCCCACCCTCCTAGAAAGCCCCCACACCGTAGACAACCCGCCCACCCTCCTGGACACTTCCACCCCCATGGACACCCAATACACCCCAACCCCACTGGAAAACACTCCCACACAACTAGAAACCCACTGGACACCCCCACCCCCTAAACACCCCCTTGAAAGCCCCACTAGACCGCCCCCCCTCCCGTGGACATCCCTCCACCCTCCAAGACTCCCTCCCACCCCATGGACAACCTATACACCCCCATGCCACTAAACATACCTCCCACACCCATGGACCACCCCCCCCCCACAGGACACCCCCACACTCTTGGACACCCCTTAGACAATCATCCCACCCTCCTAGACACCCCCCCACACCCATAGACACCCATGACACACCCCACCCCACTAGACATCACTACCACACCCCCGGATAACCCTTGGACAGCCCCCTCCCCTCTTAAATAGACCCCCACTCCCCTAGATTACCCTCCCATCGTCCTGGATACCCTCCCCCACACCCATGGAGACCCTGGAACCCCCCCCCCCACCCCACTAGATATCCCGCCCACAACCCCAAAACCCCCCCACCCCACTGGCCCCCCCCCCAAAGCCGGGAAACCCCCTGGACAGCCCCCACCCCTTTAGATAGCCTTCCCACCCTCCTAGATACCCCCGCCCTCATGGAAACCCTAGACACCACCATCCTACTAGATGTCAACCCACCCACCTGGGGACCATCCCACACCGATTGACACCCTGGAAATCCCTCCCACAAATTGGGAAACCCTCCGACCCCCATGAAAACCCAAGATACCCCCACCCCACAGGACAGCCCCCTAGAAACCCCCCACCCTAGTAAACACCCCCCTGCACCCCTATACACCCCATGCATAGCCCCCACCACTCCTGGACATACCCCACTCCCCTGGGTAGCCCTCCCACCCTCCTGGACACCCTGCCACCCCACAGACACCCTGGACACCCCACCCCCACTAGAAAGCCCTCCCACCCCCTACAAACCCCCACCCCACTACCCCCCACCCCACACACACACCTTGGACACCCCCTGGAATGCACCCACCTCCAGGATAGCCCCCACCCCATTCATAGCATTCCAACCCTCTTGGACACCACCACCCACATGAACACCCATGACACCCCCACTCCACAAGACAACCCTCCCACACCCCCTAGAAACCACACACTTTAGACACCCCCACAACCCTAGACACCCCCTAGACAGCCCCCTACCTGGACATCCCACATGCCCTTGAACTTCCCTCCCACCCTCCTGGACACCCTCCCACCCCCATTGTCACCCATGGACACCCCCACCCCACTAGAGAGCATGCCCACACCCCTTAGAAACCCCCACCCCACTTGATACCCTCACACACTGGACACCCCATGTACATCCCCCGACTCCCCTAGAGAGCCCTCCTACCCACCTAGACACCCTCCCACCCCCATGGACACCATGGACACCCCATGCCCATTGGACAATCGTCCCACACCCCTGAAAATATGTATACATTCACTAATGAAAATTAAACATATCCAAAAGATTTAAATCCATAGGAATAGACCTTAAACCATTGGGATTGAATACCACCCCCCCCCCCAATGATTTCACACACCGTTGGCATAATGGTAATTGAAATAGACCTATACCAGTGATTCTATAGGAACCATTGGTATAGATTAACTGAAGTTAAAATATTCCAACAGTTTCAATGAAACTGTTGGGATATATATATATATACCATGCGGTGTAAAAGGGGGTAGGGGATGTCCTAGGGGGTTGTGGGGGATATCCAAGGGGGTAGGGGTTGTCCACATGGGTAGGGGTGTCCAAGTTGTCCAATGTGGTAGAGAGTGTCCTTGGTGTAGGGGTTGTCTCAATGAATTTCATTTAAATAAAAGATTCATTTCCTACTAGTTTTAAATACAGGAAAATAAACATAGTTTTTCTGAAAATAAACCTCATGAAAACATTTAATACCAATCATTCAATTTTACCATAGAGACACACCACAATTTGGGAGCATAATCAATGATAACATAATGTGGGCAATGGGTATGCAGTATTCATGTAACCATACCCGATGAGGGACCTAGATTATCATCCATGAGTAAACAAGTGTTAGAGAAGATGGTAATACCTAGGAGATTTGGGGATATATAGAACATATTTTATCCTAACCCTCCCTTTTGGCATGCCTGATGTAATGAAATATCCCTAACCCATGGGGGGAACCATCCCCAATGCAGAGCGTCTTTATACTAAGGGTCAATTAGCCAGAGCCACATCTAAAACTAGTGCAGCAAGCATTCTCGAATAATCCACAACCAATTATAGGATTCCATGTTATTTATAAAATGGGGGTGATCCGAGGAGTATCAGACAATCAACCATATATAAAGAATGAGAAAAAGACACACAGAAGCCACAAACCCACAAGAATCACCTCATAACACAACTCTAAGGAAGTCCCCTTGCCTTAGGTCCATCACCGCACAATGGAAGTCCCATAATAAGGAAATTTTGATTCCTTTTAATAATGATAAAGGAAAAGGAACATTCCAAGGAGATTTATTTAAAGAAAACAATCTTTTTGAAAGTGCTAACCGGGCTACACCCATTCTTCTAAAATAAAAACATTTTCAAGAATATCCAAACACACCATTTAAGAATACATTAAATATTTGAAACACATTTGAAAAGTCAAAACTTCATTTGGAAATCATAAACCCCTTATAAGGGTCAACCATGCTTTTTAATCAAACATTTGTTGTGTAGGATACTTCTAGAGTTTCAAGTTCCTAATGGGGGAGAAAGAGGCGTTTTAGTGTTAAAATTAGATAAGGGAAGTGGTCAAAAATACATTTTTAAATAACTAGGTCACTGTGCACAGTTAGGATGCACCCCTGGATAACCCCACCCCCTAAAAGGCACCCCCACCACCTCTGGACACCCTCAACCCCAAGATACCTCCTACCCCTTGGAAATCCCACTAACCCCCTGGACACTATCCCCACACTTGGATAGTCCCCCCCCACCACCCCCACCACCTACCTACTTGGGTACCCCCCTAAAGACCCCATTCCCCTGGACAGCCCCTGCACCCCCAGACACCACACCCACCCTCAGGACACCCCTACCCCATTGGACACCCCCTGGACACCCCCAACACCCCTTAGACACCCCACCCCCTCGACAGCCCCTTCACCCCCTGGACACCACCCCCACCCCCTGGACACCCCCATCCCCATAGAAAGAACCATCACCACCCTAGAAACCACACCCACCCCCTTGGACACTGCCTGGACACCACCTCCCCCTTGGAAATCCCCCACCCCCTAGAAAACCCCAAACCCCTCTGGAAAAACCCATTCCCTTGGAAAGCCCCCTCACCCCTGGACACCACCCCACCCCCTTGGACACCCTGTGGACACCAACACCAACATGGACAGCCCCCCTATCCTTCGGGAACCCCCCAACACCTCTGGACTACCACCGCACCCCTGGAAATCCCCCTTCCCCCTGGAAACCCCCACCCCCACCACTTGGACACCCTCACCCCTTTGGAATGCCCGCTCACCCCCTAGACACCACCCAAACGTTTCAGACACCACCACCACATTGGACAACCCCCACCCCCTAGACAACCCCCAACCCCACTGTATAGCACCCCCACCTTCCTAGAAACCCCATACCCCCTTGGACATCCCACTTACCCCATGAACACTACCCCCACTCCCTAGACACCCCACCCCCCCAGACACCACCCCACCCCTACCCCCTTGGACACCCCCAGGAAACCCATACCCCCTATACTGAACCCTCACCCCTGGAACCCCCCCCCCCCCCCTCACACAAACTAAACCCCCACCCTTTGGAATGCCCCCTCACACCCCTGGACACCACCCCCACCCCCTTGGACTACTCTGGACACCACCACCTGCTCAGTCATCCCCCCACCCCCAAGACAACCCCAACCCCTCTTGACAGCCCCCCACCCTCCTTGGACACCCCCACACCCTGGACACCCCATTCCCCCTTAGACATCCAACTCACCCCCTGAACACCACCCCCACCCCCTAGACACACCTACCCCTGACACCTCCCCCACACCTACCCCCATGGACACCCCCTGGACACACCTACCCCCTAGATAGCCCCCACCCCCTCGACACCAACCCACCCCCTCGACACCCCTACCCCATTGAAAATCCCCTTTACCCCCCCCCCCCCCCCCCTGAACACCACTCTCACCCTCTTGGACACCCCCTGGACACGACCACCACCTTGGATAGCCCCAACCCTCTAGAGACCCCCCCACCCCCTGGACAACCCCCAAAGCTCTAGATAGCCCCCAACCCCTATACTGCCCCCACAACTCTAGACAGCCCCCACCCCCAGAACAACCCCCATCCCTCTAGACATCCCCCTCCCCCTGGACACCCCACCCACTTGGACAACCCACTCACCCCCCGGACACCACCCCCAGCACCGCTGGCCACCCCTACCCCCTTAGACAGCCCCTATCCCCATTAAAACCACCACCCCACCACCTTGGACCACCCCAAACCCATTGGATAGCCACCCTGGATACCACCCCCACACATTTTGACACCCTCTAGACACCCACCCCCTAGACAGCCCCCACCCCCTGGAAACACCCCCACCCACTTGGACAGCCACCAGCCATTTAGACTCCCCCTGTATACGCACAAACACATGATAAAACAAATAAACAATCAAAATCTTGCTTGATATCACTTCCATAGGTTTATTTTACTATAAAAGAATTTATCATGGTATTAATTAATAATATGAAACATAAAATGATTGAAAGCACAGTGATAGAAAAATAACATCTCCAAAATTTTGTTTAGGGAATCGTGAAAAATAAAAACTAAAACTGAGTTGTGTGAGACTTAATTGAGTGTTGGGTTTTGACCAGATAAATCTGATGATAACAAAGATGATGAATGTTGTTTTAAAAAACGAGGCTGGAGGGCACAACTTCATAGAATCTTTTGTCAGTTTTCCATGAGAGAAAGATGAGTCACATGATGCGTAATCAAAGAAACAATAATAACTAAATATAATGTGCGATAAATCATTTAAAATCGTTATAAAGTCGGTTATTTGATAACCAATTTGATAAACTATTTTTTATGTTTACAATATAACTATTTAATAAAATACATAGAAAATAATTTATCTTTTCCGTTATTTTATAACAAACGTTATAAATAGAACTTTATCACTTTGGTTATTTTGATAACCAACATCATAAATTGTCGTGATTTGATTTATCACATTAGTTATTTTATAACCGAAGGGATAAGGCACTGATATTTGATAGATCACGTCAGTAATAAAATAAATGATGTGATAAATCTAATCTCAATTAATATTATTTCGGTTATAAAAAATTCGAAGTAAAAATTGATTCTCATCAATTTATCACATCAGTTATACAATAACTGACGTGATTAATAGATTTTTACAACTTTTCACAACGAATATATAAATCTGGCGTGAAAAATACCGACGTGTTAAATTTTATTATCCATTGGTGGCATATAAATGAACTTTATTGGGAAAATATGATATTTTTGGATCCTTCAACTTTTGTGTCTTTCTATGTTTCTCTCTATTGACCAAATCATTATCCTGAAAAAATACAATTGGATTTTTAAAACATAAGATCATTTTCATTTTCCTTTTATATACATTGTCATCGTGAATTCTATAAATGAAATATTCATTGACAATTAGATTCTTTACCAGACATTTCATCATTCATGGGACTCCAATTGTCATATTTCTAATTATCTTAATATGTGGTACTCCTACAATTTTCAGTAATATCATTCTATATGTTATGAGGAAAGTAGATATGCAATCATTAGTTTCATGATTGGAAATCATCCTAGATATTGAAATTCTATTTAAAAATCCAATACAATTATTGCAATGAACGGTCAAATGTATGTGATTGTGAGTTAGTGATATAATATATAATAAAAACAACATACTACCAAAATAACTGTCTGAGAACAATTGGTGAAGTTTATATGTGTGTAAAACGATGTTTTCAGGGTGTGGTTTTAAAATATAATGAAAAAACTATGTGGAATTATAAGAGTAAAAAAAATATTTAATGAGATCACTAATTTAATTATATTGATGAAACCAATGTGTTTAAGAGAATTAAATAATAAAAACAAGAAATGTTGATAATAAAAATTGTGTATAATCTCTATTTATGGTTATTACTACTACTATATACAAATTGCTTCATCATCAAGAAGAGTTATTAGAGAAAAGTGATTAATTAAGTGATAATATTTAATTCAAAAATTAAACTATAAATAATTTATAAATATTAATTTAAACAATCCCAAAATAAATCTATCAATTTAAAATAGTGGAAGAAAGAGTCAATACATTCCAATTATTTTTATTATTCTATCATTTTTTATAAAAGAACAATAATAGATTGAAAGTGAAATTTCAGAAATAATGAATTATGATTGAAAAAAATGACAAAAAAGGAAAATAAATTGATTAAAAAAAATATAATAACATCCCATTAATGAATTTTTATATTTGGAATTATTTTAAATTTAATAAATTATAGGGGAATAAATAATTGTGAAATATAAGAAGTAATGTATATAGAAAATAAAATTACTAGTTATGTCTAGACAATGTCTATCTATCACCACAACATCTTTAGAATTTAATTTCACATTAATTATACTACCTGGGACCCTAAAAGTATTTTTATCCATGTTTTCCTCCTCATTAATTATACAATTTTCTTATTTACCCTGAAATTAATTATATACATAAAATATATGAAAAATTGGTATCCGAAGTATTTTTTTATATTCATTAAAAATACATTATCCACGTGGTAGTATCTACTACACACATTTAACTACATTCTTATAAAAAACCTATGATATTAAATATCTCAACTTAGCCAATTATTATTTTAATGTGATTCCAAATCATTCAAAATATAGAAATTATATTAGAATACATATGTATTTTATTCAAAATATCGAATTTAATGATTTCAGTACAAGGGTACCATTATTCACGAAACAACATACATCATGCTGATCTAGTTTTAAACACAATTTCATTACCCATGTAATTTTATTGAAAAAAAAGAGTGACTTATTTTACTATTGATAAGATACTCCTTCCATGAACACCATTTAATAATTGACCACCTACAAACCATGTAATATTTTGTATTTATACTCTATCAATTTTTAACATGGACTTAGTGCCTACGGTTATGAGTGAAATCAAGACATAACCAATTGATTCAACCATGGTAACTCATATTTCCCATTAATCACTTCATGAGTACCCATTTTGTCCCTAAAAATGAATTATTGGAAAAAAATGACAAATAAAATTATTTATCCATCAATATTCTTGTAAAGAATAAGTTTGATGTCAAATGAACATAGTGGGAGATTATAAAAAACCTCATTGAATATAAATTAATATTTATCTAGAATAATGGACCTACCTCTATCAACAACGTTGAAGAACATATTGATATTTATCATCATCTCAATCTAACAATATTTGAAATTGGGTTTATAGATTTTTAAATATTTCCATTTTATTTTTTAATGTTAATTCCCTTGCACTATGGTTTCCCAATTTTGGTAAGTTAACATCCCAAAATACATATGATCCAACTATTATACATCTTGTCACATATACATTAGTCAGAAAACATTTTTGAATATTGATGCACTGATTTTAGTTTTCATAATTTAGTTAGACATATGTAATCATTCTCATTTTTCATACATTTTTAGCTTCATTTTTTAATCTATGTCTTATGGGTTTGGAGGAAGGTCATATGATATTATCATTACACCATTAAATAATGAGAAATTCAAGAAACGTATTTCAAATATATATTAATTCAATTTCTTTTGTGTATATAAGTTCATATTCATTTAAAAAGGATTACATATAAAAGTATTATGGGACCTATAACAACATATTATATAACATATGGGATGTCTTATAAGAATTACCTACACCAAAAAAAATATTTCTTTATAAATTAATGGATATTAAAAAAATGAATATTAAATTAAAATGTCATACTAAACATATTAATATTAGAGTTTTAATATTTTAAAAATAAAGAAATATCATTCCAATTAAATATACAGAATATAAGACGATGGAGATTCAAATAAACTAATTCAATGACCTAAAATTCTTATTAATGCATTCAAATTTTTTATTTTACATAAATCTCAGCCAAATATATGTAGTTACTGTATTGTGACACATTAATTTAATTCATATATATTTCCTCTTATCATATTTTTATTCATTGCGCAATAAGGTTATTCACATCAAAATAGTATATTTATAATGCCTTTGGAAGCATTTATAAAAAACATGTTAAAAATTGAGGTAAATCATCTCTCACTAATTTCTTCATATCTCTCATCCTTCTTAGACATGTGATATATAAAAAATATATTCATAGCCTATGGAAAGGAAATATAATAATGGGTTATCTCATATTCTTAGAATGTTAAATAAATTTTATATCAATGAGCTCATAATCATATAATAATCATAATGGTATGGTAATGTGATATTAATAATAATAAATCATACTTCATTTATCAATGGCCATAATCATTGGTCATGGGATAAATTATGGTAGTTCTTGTTTGAGGAATCATATTGGAATAAATGTACATATAACATGGAATAATAACACTAGAAAAAGTCATATAATTGGGAACTTACCATAAGAATATAAAATATTATATCTAGGATAACCAGAGATATAGTCTTAAAATATCTTTATTGGGTTAAATAAATTTTTATAAAATTTTAGGATTTTAAAAAACCCTCTTATAATCTTAGAGATGATATAAAATTACTCATTAATCAATTCCTTAGAGGGGGATATAGGTCCCACAAATAATATTTGGGAAATAATATACATGTATGGTAAATTATAATAAATAATTAGTACTATCATAAACTTTCAGAAGAAATGGGTTTAACAATCATTTCAACATAACATATCACATCAGAAAGATATTGATTTCATAAACATACTATTATAGTATAACCTATGTAAAACCAATGGGTTTCCTAAACATCCTATTATAATATTAACAATACATATATAGAAATAATAATTATTTTACCAATAGATCATATCCATATTAAACCATAACCCACACAAATGTTTGTTGTCATGGATAAATGTAAATTCCATTAAGTATTAATTAAAAAATTATTTAAAAAAATATCATTTCTATATTGAAATTAATCCTTTGAAATCTAATAATTTTCAAAACAAATAATGTAATTTTTTTAAAAAATATACTTGGAAATATTTTAGTCATACATTAAATCGTTGATTACTAATAAAAGAGGTAAATTTTATTCATTTCATAATTTTTAAAACAAATATTCTATTTACATTTTCAATAAAATGTCAATTACGTCTCAAATAAAATGAACAAAAAATTATTCCATTCATAATTTTTTTTAAATTAAAATTTTGTTAAATATGTCTTCAAAAAATCATTAAATAATATTGAATAATATCATTAAAATACTTTTATAATACATGAATATAGAAGAAAATATATTTGTAATTCAATTGGGACATAATGTTATTTTTTATTAAATATATTTCATTGTAATAATTAATCCTTAAAGAGAAAAAAATAAAAGTAAAAATATTATTGTCTTCATATAACTATGGAATGGTTTATTCATGATTTTTCTTGAGCGATAAATCTTAATATTTCCTTACAAGAATGTTAAACATTTATAATACCAATAAGAAATGTGATTTTGATATAAAACATTAACAACATTGGTATTATTTTAATCATTATACTAATGATAGGAAGAACATTTATTTGGATATCTATATCCAATAATTTTCATGATAATAATAATAATAAAATTCATTAATTGGATTTACATAGGCCTTAAAAATTAACAAGTGGTGAATACGCCATTGGTCCCATAAAAAGAGAGAGACAAAAATCCTTTACTAACTACGGTAACATAAAAATCATAAGCCCTATAAAAGTATAAAATTAAAATAAAATTAAAAATATCATGATAATAAATAAATTCATTATATAGAATGTCACATATTCTGTATATACATCTCATAAATTTATATTGTTTCATTTTGTACATCATTTCCCTGTGAAGCCAATTTTAAACAGGAATCGGAACCCTTAGGTTTCGACCTTCATCATAAAGATCCAAAACCTCCTACATAATAAATATCATTTAAATATAAATATATTAAAGAAACATAATAATAAATATCATATAATATATTATTTACTTATAAACTTTAACCACCCATTTATTAATAATTCATTATTTAAATGACTATTATGAGTGATAACTATTTCGGTTTTATGTATGTTTTCGATCAGTAGTTTTGGTTCCTTTAATTTGATTATAGATACAATATATTTAAAATATTAATCATGATATAATATCATATTAATTAATTATAAATTATTTTACATTAATCCATAAATATTATATATATAATATTGAATTCATCCTTCATGGAGACAACATGCCATATGTACGCATTAACATTTTTCCATTTCCATGACGGATGTAATAAAATAAAGGTATATAATATATCTACTTTATATAATTATTTTTATTTCATAAATATAATATAAAGTATTTAAATATATCCTTATTATAACCCATCTGAAAATTAAATGAATAAATAATCGTATCAATTCATGGAGGTTATAGCCCACACGTACGCCTAGGTGACATTATTGTTTTCCAATGGATTGGAAGGTAAGAATGTATATGTAATATTATAATTATAGGACTATAAAAATGTAATTAATATCATATAAAAACATTAATTTCATCATTATATCTATCCATTATATGTGTTGATGGAAAATAAGTTACATCCATTTAATGAGGCATTAATCCATTGTACACCCGATTGGTAGTTACTTCTCCCATTTGATGGAGAAAGATAATGATATATGTTGTAAAAATAACATAATAAAATCTAATTATATGTAATTTTTTTAGGGTATCCTCATATATTAATAATATTTTATGTTTTTAGATTATGAAAGAAAACAAAAACTCCTTGTTAAAAACCATAAGTCTTCTTTAGAAAAACACCATAGGTTTATAATGAATGCCTTATATATAAGATTCATATAAAAAATATTCTATCTAGGAAGTGGGAAGGTATTTAAGGTATTTATTTTTTTAGGTATTTTCCAAAATGAAATCCATTATATATGTCATGAGTATCAGAGAGGGGTTTCACTTTTATATGTATCGGAGAGGAGACACCTGGAATTTTTTAAAAGAAAAAATATACTAATGCTTTACAAAATCTGGATGGATCCAAAAAGGCTCACTAAAGAAAATTATATTATATAATTTCAATATATAAAAATAAAATATTAATTTTTCAATATTATAATTCCTTTATAAAATTATCATTTAATCTTAAACTCATGCAATACACATTCTTTCCATAATTGAGGTAATTAATTTTTATATTTAATAATATTTATTATGAACAAAAAATAAGTAAAAGATAATATCAAATATAAATTATTATGATTTAAAATATCAAATCTATTATTCAATTTTAAATTAATATATGTGGAAGAATATAATATAAAATTAAAGATGCAGATACATTGGGAAAATGGGTTTTTTAATGGAAACATTTTCATAAGTGTCACAGTTCTTATAAGAATATTATATATGAAATTGATTCCATTAAAAAAAATAGATTAATGATAACATAATAAAACCAATTTTATTTTATTTTAATTTTAATATAATATATAACCTTATAAATTCTTTAAATGTAATGGCAATTTTCAATGAAAATGGATATTTTCACTATTTATAGAAAAATGAATCTCAAAAGAAATGTTTTCAATATTAATTCTAAGATAATTTTGACAAAATAATTTCTAAAATTGTTTTTATTTTTTCAAATACATTTTCATAAATTGTTAAATGTTAATTTAATTATTTTTACCAAAAAAAAATTTCAAATATTTTTTTGAATCTTTTTTCTTTGAATCACATAAAGACTTTAGTAAAAAATACATTTTTGTCTTTATTTTTTTCTCAAAAAATACCATTATACATTCGTTTTAAAAAACTAATTCTTGTTCACATAAAATATAATGGTTGTAATATAACATTCCCTTATAAATATTATTAATAATAGAATATTTTGTTTCATTAATATTCTCTGTTGCTTGTAACACATGTTATCAAAGAAATTAAATTGATTAGAGAAAAAAAATAATTCATAATGTCTTAGGGATTTACATTATAACAACATTAAAATGAATTTCACACTCAAAATGTTTCACTCTGACACAATAATATTGAATTTTTTTCCTCATCATATACTCAATATACCATTTAGCATCTTCATGTTAGTGGTTATACCACAAGACATTGACCGAGTGGGTGGTTATTTTTGGTCAAACATTATATTTATGATCTATAGTATCAATATATTTTTTTCCAAGGGACTATCTTAATTAAAAGGTCTAGTCTTCAATTTTAGTACACAAGAATGATCAAATATTTAATTTATCAACTGGCATACATTGAATGCATCCTGGACTTGGGAGAGGTTTGGTGGAAGCATCTATCAATTTTAAACCATCACTAATCAATCAAAAATTTAAATGTTTAAAATAAAAATAGTTACCATCATTCCATTATTTTCAAATCTCACAATATTTTTAATAGATAAATTTATATAAATACATTATCACTATCTTCAGACTCCATATCACACCAATGATTAAATTCATAATTTCTATGATATCTTTGTGCTTCCTTTATGTGTTTGTGAATATATCTCTGATTATCTACATTTATTTCACTACCTTTGATCCCAATATAATTCATTATTATATATATCCCAACAGATTTTATTTTGAAAATTATGTCTATAAAGAGATTAATAATGACCCATCTGAGTTCTTGATTTAAGGATTTTATTTATTGAAAACATAGCTAGATGATGATGCAGATCCCACAAACTATTGAAATACATAGAATAAGACTTCAACATATCCCCTATGGTGTTACTTTTTCTAATGGATTTACCATCAATCTATAGATGATCCAATATACTATAATTAAATGAAGAATCATAATTTTTATAAACAATTATTCAAAAAATAAATGTAAATATCATATCTCAATCACATATAATAGAATATAGTTTTCAAGGAAACCTTTCCACCTCTTCAATGTATATCCTACCAAGATGATACAAAGAGAAATATTCTATGAATGAAATAATGTGTGTTTAATTATTAGGATATCAACAACATCCCATAGAGAATTGTTCCCCTTATACTTTTTGGGAAGTTCAATGAAAATATCTTGGGTGTTGTTTTCCAAATTCTATTCTAGTATTGGTAATGGTTGTAGCATCCCATTAAAATTTTGTCTCTAATCCATAACTATCTGACATACTGAGAACCAAGATTCAAGATCTACAATTTCTCTCTTCATATCAACCCTCCAAAAAACAAGTTCTGATATTTACATATCATCATACTTTAATGATGAATAGATAATGAAGAAATGAAAGCTTCAACTAATATCTCCTTAATGAAATATGGAATTGGTAGAAAACATAAAGAGTTCTTAATCCTTATCACTCTATCAAAATCATCATAAAATTAATAATGTTTTCCCACATTTTTCTAAAACTATATGTGTCTCTTATGTGCCTCCTTAATATTCACTTATATAGATAATTAAAATATTTTTTGAGAAAGATAAGATATCCTCATTTTTAACACAATTTCGTGATTCATCATTTTCAAATCCAGGAAAAATTGCCTTTTGGGATTTTCATAATAAGTATGGAAGAATGATCATAAAAAAATGCATAATACACATTTTGAATATTTCTAGTGGTGCAATGTATTGAGTATTCATAATATTTAATATATTTAATCATCTTCTTGTGTGTATATTTAACTCTATCGATGTGAAAATACACATTAAAATCTGATAATTAGTATATATGTCCCACTATTCCCTGTAATGATAATGCATCAATATCATTAATTAAATATTAACACAACTTAACCCAAATATTCATTTTCTTTATTTTTTTCATATAAACCTACCTTTTTCATGATCTATATCATATAAAACCATCATTCTTCATTTAAATTCATCTGAATCCCTTCTTTGTTTAATCATATGATACAGAAAACACTTATCCACTATATGGAAATGTAAATATAGGTGTGTTTATTAATATTCACTTTATTTCCTTGATGTTTTAATCATATTTCATATTACAATAGAATATGGATCAATTTAATGTTAACATAGTGATATGATTATGTTGTTTCAAGTAGTTCCCCAAAAAACCATCCATAATAACACACTAAACCAAGAAACCATCAGATCTTAGTCATTGTTGTCAGTCTGGGACAACATTAAATAACACCCTTCTCAAATGGATATATAGATATACCCATTATTGATATTATATGAACCAAAAATAAAAATATTTATAGATAAAATTATCAGTTTATAAATTTTACATAATCCCACTCCTTTCAGAGGGACATCATCCCAATTCATAAGCAATCCTCATGTTATTCCTTATAAATTGATTATAAAATAATATCATCTCTAAAAACTACCAAAATTTATTCATGTTAATAAAAGATAACTCTATTAATCAAATATAATAACATTATGAGGGAAATTTTAAGGCCAAATGGAATCACTATATATTCATAGTGATTGTACCATGTACAGAATGTTGTATTCGGTATATGCACCTTATGGACCCTCAATGGATGATATACAGAATAAAATTCAATATTTAAAAATATTTGTCATTACATAGTTGATCGATCTAGGCATCAATATATGGTAGGGGTCACTTTTTCATAACTGTGATATTTTTTAGCTCTTGATAATCAATTCAGAGTCATACCGATATGTTATTCTTTAAATGAAAGATCATGTTCAACCTTATGTGATACAAATAAATATATAAACCTTGTATTAATATTATCCATTAGCTACTTTTTAAATAATTGTAACACAATTAGGGACATTCTATATGGAATTTTGGAGATATATGTAGAACTATATATGAGTTTTATTTAGAATTTAACTCCTCCAATTGGTGGATGACTCAGAAAACATACAAAAAGTCATCAATAATATCCCAAATAATGAAATATCTTCAAATATAAATTTCATCCCTACAATTGGAGATATACACCCTATATGATATAGAATTTATATCAATAAATTTGATATTATTTTCATCATGGGTATAGGTTTATTGATGCACTAATAGAAAATCATAGGTTTGTTTTAAATATAAAACATGAGTTTTTTCCTCGAATTTTTTTGAATTATATAGAGAAAGAAAATACTTTCCTAATATAACATAAAATTAAACTAGATTTATAATAATAATATTTTCATGAATCACCTTCCCACAAATTTTATCTGAATAAGATTCGTTCAATTGAGTTGTGACCATCATACCATTAATGAGGTTTCACTATTGATCCATTCTCTAAAAATTTATCATATGACTTAACATTCCCTAATACATTTCCTGATATTCCTGAAATAATAAAAATCAAATCAAATAGAATGAAAAAAAATATTATCTTACTTATTACCACCTCGATATTTCTATTATATCCTCAACCCATTACAGAATCCAAAAGGGTTTTCTTAAAAATTAGTTATTTTAAATAAGAGTGGTCAAACATGAAAATATTTCATAGTATTAATAAACTTCTAAAAAATATTTTCAATCATTGACAATTTACATTTATCATATTTTATTCAACTTAATCATAAATAAAAATAATTAATTATGGTTCATAAAGTGTTTTTCACTTTCCGAAACATATCCCATGGGAGTGTCAATCAAATTGTGTAGTAAGGCTCATTTCAGTGATCCAGGTGATGGTTGAGTCAAATCCACATTCACACATTTCATATTTATTACACCTTAGAAGAATATTTCTTGAGACACAACCATGTGTAGTATCTAGGGAAGAATGTGACTAATTAGAATCTAAAATCAATTTATTTAATCAAATTTCCCAGTTATTGTTTTATACATAGTGTTTTCTGTATGGTTCCCAATAAATTTCACTCATTATAGTATTGACTGGTTAGTATATTTTTCACTAAATTGAAAAATACTAACCCATTGTTTTCATATAGATATACTACAATATAATACAATATTTTTTATTTTAAAACATGATGATTCATGCAAGAATCATATAGTTAAATTTCCTTTGGAAACATGAATACATAAAAAATTCATTAGTGAGATACAATATCTCCCACTGAGTTCTTCATAATAAGATACATATCGTGAATTATTATATATAAAAATATTATTCATGTCATAGGTAGAAGAAACATAATAAATTGTGAGCTCAGATTATCAGTAAGGGTGAAATAGGTTGATATCAATGATCATATAAATATAACCTGAGAATAACTATATGAGAACATGTTCTCAACATTTGAAAAGCATAACCTTATCATCGAAGATCATAATATTGAGTCACAGTATTAATATTTTATGTTTATAAATCACGAATCATAAAATAATAATTGTACACATTCCATGGAATCATAACATTTGCATAATACCTGAAGTTGTGGAATACATATAAGAATATAAAATATTTCCTCAAGAACACAAAAAAGGACATTGATAACATATTGTGATAGGTATAAAAACCCTTTTACCTACTTTTAGAATGGAATTACATCATAGAAAACATATTTTGGATTGTGATAAACTTCTTTGTACCATTTGATCTCAAATAACATTAATAATTAGCCAATTAGATGACAACGATACAGGTCCCACCCAAACAATATTTAAAATAAAACATATATTTTATATAATATCATTAATCATTCATTATATCCTAACCCATGATTAGTAAATGAGTTTCATAAAAAATTCATCATATCATAACCTAGTGAAATGAAATGGGTTTCATTAACATGTCATCATAGTATAACCCATGTGAAATAAAAAATGTTTGTAAACTATTTATCATCAACACATCTACATATTTAATAATTATGGTACCATTGTATAGTATCCATATTAAAACATAAGAAAAAATAATTTTTATTTTCAGTAATCAATAAAAATTGTAGAAAAATATCATTAAATTATTTTTGATGAAAATATAATTTCTTCATTGAAATAACATTCTCAAAATTTTGAAAATCCCCCAAAAGAAAATAAAATATCTTATTAGAAAATATCCTTGGAAACTTGTTTTCAATTTTACAAATAATTTACCATTATTGACAGAGATAAATTTAATTTATTTCATGCTTGTTAGAATAAAGCCTCAGTCCATATTTTCAATATAACGTCAAATGAGTCTCATTTGAAAAAAATAAAGAGATTCCATTAAAATTTTTGTGAAGTGTCAAAAAAATGGGAATTAATTTCATTAATAAAACATTTGAAAATTGTAAGATAACTATTTAACATAATTTTAGAAATTAGGGACAAGAAACAGAATGGATTTCCAAATGAACAGGAAAATGATGTTGATTTTTCTTCAAAAAAATGTTTTGGTAGACATAATACATTAATGGGGGATGTTGATAGAAAAAAATGAATTATCAAAAAATAATAATATAATATTACTGTTTTTTTGGTTTCATGTGAGGTAGATCATAATATTTAAACCTCAAAAAAATGATGATAAACAACCTTATTAACTACTGATATTGTAACATAAAACATATATGATATTAGTTACATTTGAGGCAAAATACCATTGAATGAAATTATCCAATAAAAATAATTATATACAAGAAAATTGTATTATTTTAATCATAAATACATTAATGTGTCTTATATTTACTAGAAACCAATACAATATTTTAATAAGGAGTGTGTCCCATAGAGATAAAATTGAGATGTAAATATCACACTTTCTTTGGTAACTTTTGAATCACAAGTCTCATGAAATAATAATAAAAAATGAAACAATAAATATCACGAGAATAAATAAATTCATGATATAACATGTAAACTATGACTTATATATCCCTCATAAAAAAAAGATAGGTGTATAACAGTAGAAATTTCCCGAAGACGATAATTTGAGACAAAGATCCTTTACTTAATAATATGAAATAATTCATAAGAAATTAAAAATTACATTATAAAAATTATTGTTTTAATATATATATATATATATATTAATAAACCAAAATATTATGTATAGTTACATATATGATTTACTTTTATTCACTAATCACTATTTTAATAACATTTCTTTATCAGAGTAACTATTCTGGTTGATAATTATTTCATTTTTCATTTATGTTTTGGTTCTGTTGTTTTCTTATTTGTATTTTAAATATTCATAAATTTTATAAAAAATGATAATAATAATAACATTTTAATAGAAATTAATTATATTTTTATATATATTTTAATTAATCCATAAATGTATGTGGCAGAAAAAATTTACACCATTCATGGAGATGTAAGACCATACGTACACATGAACAATGTGTACATTTTCTCAACAAATTAAATGAAATAATTGTATTTAATATATTAAATCATTAGTGTTATTATTATTTAATATATTTTATATATTTCTGTTAAATATATAACTATTATTGTTTATGTAAAAGTAAAATGTAATATGAATCAAATTTCTTTATAAATGTTGAAGTCCACACATATTCACAAGTGAGGATTTCATTTTCCAATAGTTTAAATGGTAAGAATGTATATGTGATATTAAAAATATATGAGTATAAATATATCATAAATATAATATATAAAAAACATATCATTATATCTATATTTTATATGTTCTATTGGAAAATGAATTACATTAGTTTGTGATGTGGTAATCAGTCATACAGACAATCAATGTTTTTATTTCCCATTTCGTGGATGAGGAGATATATATGTGCTGATAAATTAAAATAATATAATTTAAATATATGTAATATATATAAGTTATTATATCAAAAAAAAATTATATTATTTTAATGAGGTGGAAGAAGAAATAATAAAAAATGATTATTTAAGAATGATAACTCTTCTTTAGAAAACCCCATTACTTTTGCAACAAAAGACATCCTAAGATGGATTACTAATGAAAATAAGGACAGTAGGATGTAGGTAGAAGATATATGAAGGTATTGGGATAGTTATTGGTCAAAAATTCCATTTATGGGATACGTGGGGAGTGATGTGGTTCCCTATTATAAGTGGGGGAGAGGATGCAAATGAAATTTTTGAAAGTATAGGTATACACACATTTTATAAATTCCATAAGAATCTGAAATTTCAGATTACTTATTCATAGATGAGATATGTTAAAATGGATATATTAAATCAGATTTTTATCATTTAATAGTCAATTTTAACTCTTATATGGTTAGTTTAACCAATATGAACTTGTTTTATCCTTAAACACAATAATTAATTTTTACTATATTAACTATTCATTATAAAAAAGAATCAAGTTATTAATATTATAGAATATGAAATATTATTATTCCAAATTTGGAAGATATTTTTCCAAATATAATTGAAATATGTTGAATAATTTAATTTAAAATTAAAACATCCAGATGTGACGGAAAAAGTGTTTTGCATGGGACTTTTTCATAAGTTTAAAATGTATATATCTAAATATTCAACATTAATTATATTAAAAATTGAATTATATATTAAATAATTAAACTAAATTTACTTTTAAACTATTTTATATCATTTGGAATCATTGTAAATACATTAAATAAAATTAATTTTTCAATAAAAATATTTATTTATAACTATTTATTGATAAATTAATCATTTTAGTAAAATCATAAAAATTGACCCTAGAAAAGAATTGATGTGTATATTTGAAAATTTTAATTCATTTTTATCAAATAAATTTTTTAAAAGTTCCCAAAATTTCTTTTTTTCATTCATAACAAGAATTAAATAACAGTTTTTAAACAATAATTATTTCCCCAGAAAATAATGAATTTGCAAAAAAATTATAAACATTTATCAATATGTTATTTTCATATTAAAAAATGATATATTATTTTAATGTTCATGTTATAATTATCATTCATAAATAATAATATTAATAATATTTTACTTTTCATTGAAACAAATTTTTAAATATCAGGAAATCTATCAAATAAATAAAAACTATATCTTAAAAATAAAAAAATATAAAATACTGAGTTCTTAAATATTTTCCTAAAAAATGTATAATTTATGGAGAATAAATTTTTTATATTTAATTAAAAAATCATCATTTAAAATAAAGAGTCAAAGACATTCTAATTCAAGGAAAAATTATTAATAATGGAAATATGACTAAAAAATATCATCAAATCCTCAAAATATTGATATTTTTATAAAAATAATATTTAGAATGTACATAAAAGGAAATCATATAAAATTACACAATAAAAAATTCATTTCTTTCCCTCAATAATTCCATTCATAAAATTTGGTGAAGGAATATTAATTTTAAAATTGAAATACATGAAATGAAAACAATATGTTATTATGGAAAATGTATTCCACTTTTAACATTGTTGCGTGAAAAAATTAATTATATTATTTCTCAAATGGATGTTTATTACCCAAATATTGCATTCTGGTTTTAAATTTATCATTAAATTTGAAAATGTGTAAAATTGTTGAAAAACATTTCATTAAAATATTCTTCTAGACATCACTTTTCCTACCTTGTTTAAAAATTCACATATTTTAATAAATACAAATCTGGACAAAAAAATAATGGATGAGTTAAATTAATACATAAAAATAATAATAAATTAAGCATATAATAGTTTTATAATTAATATAAAAATATTATCTATATATTAGAGTGAATTTACAACCTATATTAATGCAATCCATATTCTTTTAAATGCTTCCATGATAAAATTGTATTAAAATTATAAAACCTACTCCCATTGCATAACGAAAACAAAAAAACCAATAGAATAAAAAATTTACTTGATTTAATCCATCATTGAATAAAATTTATTTACCACTGAAGGATTCCAAATACAACACAAATTCATGAAAAAAATTTATATACTAAATTTAAATATTCATCCTCAAATATAATTTAGTTTGACAAATTTATGATTTTTTTGAGATAACCATAAATAATTATATATTTTCATAAATTAATGACCTTCCTCAATAACTAAAATTGAATAGTTATTGAATTTTTTCTCTTCATTGTGGAAGAACATTTTAGTCAAATTTAAGCTCAAATAATATTACAATTTTAGTATTTCTAAAGAACGCTTCAAGAGTCAGAATAAACTCAAGTATCATGTTCCCATAAAAAAAATTTAAATAACAAATTCATACTAGGAAATATATTTTTCCAGAGGTTTTATCAATATAATTAATTTATGGAAAAATATTTAATTTTATTAAAAAATACAATTTTAACATTTTGGTAAAAATTTATTTGCAAATGAGCATAATAATTCAACCTAAAAAACTATAATTTATCATATAAATATATACAGCTGATATAGAAATAAATAAAATATTATGAAGAGTTGTTAATATATTATCTCTTTAATAAAATCACTAAATTCACATGAAATAAAATAATAGAAAATATTATTTTCATTTTTGGAGTACTAGTATAGTAATTCAAAAATGATTTAAAAATGATTTTCAATCACATATAATTATACTAGATTATTGCCCCTTTTTCCAAATAGATTGATATTTTATTTGAATTAAATTTTGAAAAACTTTACCACCATCATAGGTTCAAAGAATGATAATATTTTACAAATTTTTATATTTAAAATTTTCTATAAGGCCATCACATTATTTTAATTAAAAAAAAGATTTTTTAAAATAATTGAAAATTTTACTCCCCTAATAGTTGCTATTTTGTTTTCTTGGTACAACTTAAATATCATTCTACATTAAAAATCATGTAAAAATTATTTTACCTATGAATTAACCAATAAATGTGTCATTTATAAATCATTATATTCAACAATTAGAAAACATGAAACAATGGTAAAATGTAGAGTATATGTTTAAAATCATTCCTCCCTAATAGAGAAAAAAATTATATTATAGTGAACCATAATTTATAATTTCAAAATAAATAAAATATAGGAATGGAATTATTTGATTCCGCCTAATATAGGTTAATGATGTATTTTAAATTTAAATTGAATAAATGGTAAAAAAAGGTTTTTTTAAACACTGATTTACCTTCCATGAAATTCTTATCATTAATTACCCAAATATATTTTCCTCATAGTTTATCCAATATATCTTATGTATGTGGATTCATATCACTAAACCAAAAATGTAGACATAATAATTAATTTTATGTGAAATATGGGTTCTTTTTTAATAGATTATATAAATAATAATCCCCATTAATATCTAAAAATATCCTCAAAAACACCAATGGAAATTAGTAGGAATATTTTTTCAACTTCTAAAATTTATTTAAAATTGAATAATTTGAATCTTTTATGAAAGTTAATGCTAATATTGAGTGTTTATATGGGTGTATCCTCATTCAAAATATCCATTACTCATTTGAGAGTATGATTTCATAAAAAATAATTGTGTATATTGATGTGTTCATAAATATAATTCCATGGATATATTTTCAAATAATATTTTTAGTTGTATATACTATTATTATAATCAAAAATATTTCCTCATTTAAGTTACTATAATACCATACATAAATATAAAAACCTCAAACATTTAATGAAATCAATGAAAATAGAGAAAAAAAATCTCTCATTAAAAATTTTCAATTTTTACATTATCTTTTTTATGATTGCCTTCCAAATTTTTCTTAACTACACAACGAATAGTATTAGTCACTAATTTTGGACAAATATTTCTATTAGGAATTTTTTCTTATATTAAATGTTTTCATATATTTAAAAATCTAAAGAATTATCCTAAACATAAATAGTAATATTAGTTATGTTTTTTAAATCAGGTTGTGAGGGAAAAATATTCAAATATGTTTTAGGAAAACTATAATAAAAAAATTAAAGAATAATAAAATTTTCCCCAAAATTACTTTTACATCCTTACATGAACTATAGTAGGGTCATAGAAAAATAAAACGGTAGAGTACCGAGAAATTATGGTTTTAAAATTAATATATTTTTTAATTTTAAATATTTAACATCTTCATAAATATTTTCAAGAATTTAATTTGGAATGAAGATATTAAAATCTGGAATGTCACAATATAAATTAAATACAAGTACATTAAAATTAAATATTTCTTATTAGAATTTATTTTTATAAAATTACATGATTTTATACCCAAATTCAAGGATTGAAATTTTATAAAAATTGATTATTGGATTTTTAAAATAAAAATATTTACTTCCATTTTTTTGTAGTTCCAGTAATTAGGAACCAAAAACTCAAAAAGAATATATTTTTTTGTGTATAAATTAAAAAATGATAATTCTTTTTAATGTTTTTTTATTCTCAAAATCTACATATTTTCCCCACATTACTACCTCCAGAGATCCATGACACAATTATTTCATTTATCATTTTCATTTATATGAAAAATAATTCATCGCCATATTAAAAACCTTTAATATAAACAATTTGTCACATATTCTCTATATTAATTTTCACTTATTTTAAATCATTAATGTTCAGTAATTAAATTTCCAAATTTATAATATCAATTTTCTAAGGTAATTATATTTTTCTTAAAACACAAAATTCTATGTTTATGAATTTTTCATTTTCTTTTCATGATCATCGTCATATAAATTTTTTTATGTTTCATATATATCACAAGATGTTTTAATTTTTGATTTTTTGGTTCTGAAAAAATATTTTATTCCTGCATATTTATCATTATATTATAGATTTTTTATAGGAATATAATAAAATTTTATTCCTATAATTTCTTAAAAAAAAGTATTATTGGTGTTGTTCAAACCCCTAACTAATATATTTAAAAAACATTAGAGATCAATTAGACTAAATGTTACATAAAAAAATCCTAAAACTGCTACAAAAAGTGTTGAAAATTGGAACAAAAATAAAGAATAGTATTTTTTAAATAAACATCAATTGTATTTAAAAGAAAAAATTTAATTCTAAAACATATACTAATAAAGATGATTTAATCATTAAATATCATACATTTGGTGAAATAAAAGTACATATTATTATATTAATTTTTAAAACTATAATGAAATAAAATCCCATAATCTACGATAACAATGTGTAATTCTAAAATTATCAATGGTCTTTATGGAGATAAAAAGGTCATTTATAAACTCTCACAATAGTATATAAATCCACTATTGGAGCTAAGGGAATGGTGGTGTCTAATTTAAATAATTATTCAAAACCTATAATAAAAAAACTAGGACAAGGGGTTGGAAGGTTATGTAGAAGTTAGATAAAACTAAATGTGATTTAATGGTATTAATATAGTTAAGACTAAAATATGGGTTTGAAATATTAAAAACTATTGTTTATGTGAGGTCTAACTTATGATACATTTTCAAATTATTATTTTGAATAAATTAAATCAATAAAACCAATAAAAAATATCACAAAAAATGTTCATAATCTCTAAAAATTTTAATAAATACCATTATTTAAGTACATACTCTTTTCCATGAAAATTTATTAAAATAGATAATAAATATAAGATCAAATTCAATAAAAAAATTAAGCTATGTTTTATTAATGAATTATTATTCAATTGTTCTAAAAATAAATATAGAAAATTTTTATAATTGGATGAAAGGTTGAACATAATCATTTAATTTCTTCACTTCAATTTATTCAATAATAATAAATAATCTTGAATTGACTGAAATTATTTTAGGAATGATTAATTACAGTCGAATAGAGAGAAAAAAATAAGAGAAATAAATTAGTTAATAAATTTAATCTATCAAATCCCCTCAGTTCAGTAATTTATAGTTCATGATATTAACATTAAGAATATACACACTCACAACTAATTAATATACAAAGGAATTAAAGATAAGGATATATAATGGTATATCTCGTTTTAGTCAAAAATATTATCTCCCCACTTTATTTTCACCATTCACCGCCTTAGAGAATCTCTAACACCTACCCACCAAATAATTCATCTCCTAGAACATGTCCCACTTAGTTATAAAAGTTTTCGGAATGCCCAAAACGATTTTGATCATTAAATCAAACAATGTAATTATTTTATATAAAATTTATAATTTTTAAAACCATTCATTTTCTAGGTGGTTGCAGATATTACTAGCATTTAGTTTCCATATTTTAATAAACATGTTAAATTAAATATCCACTTTTAATTAATTAATACTTTCAAATGAATATATCATAGTACAAATCAAATCACAAAATTCATCCATATCCATTTATCATATTCAATTCCATAGATTCAATTTTAATCTCTCGTGAAACCTAAACATTAATATAAAACCACATCTCTAAAAAGAATATGGATCTCACTATAATTCTTCTACATGCATTAATTTGATAAATCAAATCAAAGGATTAATTCAACTTAACATGATTTCCTACTTCAATGAATACAATTTAGAATCCTCTCCTCTAATAAACAAGGTCTCATTTACCATTGTATCTATTCAACTTCATCACACATCATTAGTTTCTGTTACATTAATAGTGATTAAGGGACATTATAATTATTCAAAAACATTTAATCAAAACACTCTTTTAGAACATAATGTTCATGAATTTTAACAAAAAAGTTATATATATTTGGATAAATTATACCCACAATAATTACTTATTCATTAATGGGACTAAAAACTATTAAATTTATGAAGACATATATGTTCTATATTATTAACCATAATTGATTTTCATAAGGTCTATAGTTGTAGGTTATTCTCATATCGATCAGATTTTTTTATTTTTCATATTTATCTTCTATTTTGGTCCCTCCTCTATCAAATTAGTTCTATTAAATCACAATATTAACCATTATCTCAATCTGAAAATGTTTTATATTGGTTTTCCAACATTTAAAATCATTCTTTTCTAGCTTCGTTCATGGTTTATCTACATCATCATGTGTTCTCTATCAATTAATCTATTAAATGTATAATTCTTATGAACCTGCATTAAAAAATATCATACCAAAACCCATGGTCAAGATTCCTTTTTATAGAAGAGTCCTAATTTTTGTTTATCATTAATATGGATGACCTCTTTCAAAAATTTTCATCTATACACTTCATCGAACTTTAGTCTCGACTCCAATTCTGATGGTCATTTGGGACCACCCATTAAAATAATTTGTACTATAAACAAAATTTGTGAATGTAAAAACATAATGTATGGCCCTGAAATTGATCTATATTAATAAGAAGTTGTCTTCTAAATACATTTTATAATACATCCTATTTGTTCATTCACTGTTTTCATATATCAACATCCCAGTATAGACCATTTTATATAGAATGAGGTTAATCTATTAGGATAGACCCAATTTATTGGTGATTATTGAAATAATCTATCAGTAGTGGTAGAATTTAAGATATAATTTGATTATTGGTCCAATACATTTCCTCAAAATCATTGCGACATTTTAGAACTCGTTAGTTTTGAAGTGTAGGACATTCCATCCTTATTGAATATATAACGATCAAGAGTTGTTGAATGATGACTTCTTATATAAAATATATTGTAAGAAAATTATATTTTGTCTAGGTTCATCACTACTAAATGTAGATGATTTTCTTTTAAAAATCATTCCTTCATTTATCACTAATGTATATGGCTTCACACTAGAATGTGGTTTACATATTGTAAATGTATATTCTATGAACCACATATCCATAACAATAATATGGGGGCCTATGAATATACTACAAGATTGATTCACTAACACCATCATTCATAATTAATACTATTATTTATATTATATATTCTTGGATCTTTGTTCTACATAATATAACACCCTATTTGGATCTAATATCTTTCCCCTTAAATATGTTTGACTAATAATATCTCAATGAATATATAAATGTTTATATCAGTTTTTAAATGAGGATTTTTCTAAAAACATCTTTGGATTCACATAGAATCACATAGATATGGGTGGTATTTGGTTAGCCTATCCCAATTATTATTTCTTGGGAGAGATTAACTATTCATCACCTAATGGATTGTTTTAAATTACATAACAATTTTTTTGATAATTTAATAATTACATTTTAATTTTTAATTATGTTATATTAGAGTTTTATATTTAAATTAATGTTAGAAGGGTTTGGAATGAATGTGGGTTGAAAAAAAATTAATATGAGAGGCTATGAAATAATCATGTGCCTAGTGCCCTGGTACAAGGTGATGAGTGGGTGTCTGGAAATGGAAAAACCACAGTCAAACAGCCACATCACATAGGTTAACAATCACATATCCGGATTTTTGGCCACTATTTCCTTCTTCATGTTACTAGATTTATTATATAAATTTCAACTTAGTGAGAATGGTTTTTCAATAAAAATACCACAAAACACAAAATGTATTTAAACTGTGAATCTAGCATGACACATCCATAGGTTGGATTTCCATGAAATAAAAATATTCATACACAATTTTAAATCATTCCAAAAAGAGTATATAAAGAAATAACATACCTGCAATATATAGAAACACGTAAAATTTTACAAATTATGGAACACCAAAATAAAACAAAAATAACTCTGAGTGACACAATGCATCCATGTAAAAATTTGCAGATACAAAATGAAAATTCCAAAACTATAAAAATTGGGAAACCAAAAATACCCAATTATGTTATCTATCCATAAACATGGCCCCACCAACATCAAAAAATTCAATAACCCATATATATCATAGAGATTAGTAGTTATATATTACACTTTTACAATTAAATATAGCTGTAAAAACATTAGTCAATATACAACAAACGGAATGTGCAGTGTGTATGGAAAATCCTAGTATAATTCCACTAAAAATCAATATATAATTGTTCATAATGAAAACTGAGTATTCGGTATTGAATTTATTTTGGAAATTGTATCATTAAAAATAATGTCTTTAATCTATTTATTTATTAAAATAGAATCATAAAAAATTTTCCTATGTAAATTTTAATCACAAAATATAACTTAGTGTGACATGATATGAATAACATAATCATTTTTAGATAACACATCAGTATAAAATAATATTAATATATTTAAATTTCATGTTAAATATTTAATATGGGGTATCACTAAACTATATGGTTGATGTGTCTAAGACTCTACCATAAAGCACTGACGATCCTTTTTTTATGTAAACATTTAATATTACCTAGGTTCTCTCATGGAATCACCATAAATGAACCCTAACTAGGTCATGAATACGTCTAAAGTAGCACACATCCAAATACTACAAACCCCTTGTCACATATTTCCAACCCATTAACACATCTACAATAATAAATAAATCCAATAATTAGTAAATAATGTTCATACAAAAACACCATTTAAAATATATTTTTTAAAGTAATTTTGAAACTAAGATAAAATTTAAAACATTTTATCGAACACAATCATGACCTAATATAAATTATTATAAAAATTACTAAATCATCATTTTTACCAATTTACCCTAAGTGAATAAATCATAATCCCATAATATACAAAAAAAATTAGAGAATAAATCATAAAAATAATCAATGGAAAAAATATCAAGGACAAAATATTAGGTCAGATATGTTGACTTTAGATAGTCAGTAGTGTATTGAATGGAAGAGATTTTAATTTTCATAAATTATTAGTAACGGTAATTATTATAATTTTTATATAAAAATATAAAACTGAAATGTAATGAATGAAAATTGAAATTTTATAGTATTTTTTTCGAAAAATGGTTCAATGTGTAAAGTTACACCTCTTTACACATCAATTTATGCATTATTCAATAGCCAATTTTTTAAATATAATGAATAACATTGTAACCACATAATTTTTATTATGTAAATATAACCAATCCAAATATTTCTTATGGGTTTTTATAGATTTGATAGTTTAAAATTTTTATTTCTAGAGTTACACCTTGAATGATCCAACATTTGGAATCTGTGAGACACAACCAAATGAAGAAATTTTTTGGTGGAATGATTAAACCAATGTTTTAGGCATATGTGAGAGAGATAAAATTAATTTGTATAGACTCTCTATGATCATGGTAGAGAATATTATGAAGATAGATAATGAACATACTCATGACTATGGTGTAACTGATTACTTCATTACCACAATGTAGAACTAGACGTCCAGGAATATTATGTTCTCTTTAAGTGATCATAATATAGATGATAAAATTTTCATATTGGATTACTTGAATATTGAATTATCATATCCAAGTAAATCCTAACTCTGTTGCATTATCATATGACAATATCAATCCTTTGGAATATATCTTGATAACATTATATATAACTAAAAAATTACTGAACACCCACCAAAAAAAATTTGATAGACAATTTAAATTCAAATAATATAATTGGATTATATTATATATATATATATATTAAAATTCCATTATTATTGTTTCGACATTAAATAAATTAATAATAATTAAAACAATTTTTAATAAATCATTATCCACCTAGAAATAAACTTATAATAATATATAAAATTACTCAAATGATTATTGAATCATTTATTTTTGTAAAATTTAAATTTATAATTTGAAACATATCTATATATATTGTTATGTTATATAAATAAAAAATACATAGTATAAAAATTAAAAAATATAATGAATATTTATATAATCTTATTTCAATTAAATAGTAATTTTGAATCAATGCAAATAAATAAATCCTAAAAATTAAATAAATTACATTTTTGTAAATACATGTTGTTTGATTTTACATCAATAATAAAACAAAAACTACCTATAACATTCTACATAACATAACACATTTTCTAGATAATAGATACGTATATATAAAAAATTCAATATAAACTAGAAATATAAATATTCAGAAATTAAAAATATCAAAATACATTAAAAAAGGTAAATCTATAAATTTTCGATTTCAATAAAAACCGTTAAATTAGCCGATCAACCATAACATTTAGTCTACAATTTATATTGATCATCACAATCTACTAAACATGAGACACATAATCTCTTTTAGATAAATAAATCACAGAAGAAAAAATATCAACCATGGAGGTCAAATGTTTGAATGGACAACTAATCGTATGAAAAAATTTCCATTTTGTATGTTAAGATAACCTGAAATATAAAAATCGTGTATATTAAGTCACCATTATTCATTTGGGTGGTCAAGTGATTGATTGAATAAAAATACATGATTAATATATAAGTAAATGAAAATGGAATAATCCTTCTTGAAAAATTGAATATAGAAACCACAATAATGACAATTACACATTAAGTAAAAATATTTTAATAAATTATAATTACATAATAAATTAAAAAAATTAGGAAGAAATATGAAGGAATTTGAAATTATTAAATAATATATATATATATATATTATTCAAAAAATAATAACTTACTAACAAAAATATCATTAATAAACTCCCCATTTTATAAATTAGAGATCCAAAACACTAGACATAAAAAACACAGTTTATATTTTTTTAAAATATGTAAATAAATTAAAATATATGCCTATTTAAAAACATTGGAAACAAATTATTATAAGTAACATAGAAAAATATACCATCATTAAACGAACATTATTTTATATAAAAATAAAAAAATATATTATGTTATAAATGTATATCTTCATCCAACAACCATAAATTTAATATCAAAAACATTGAAAAATCCATGGTTTTTGTAAAAACATCAGCAATATTATTTCTAGTTGATAAAAATTTTAAAAAATTTAAATATGATTTACTATGATAATAGATAATAAAAAATATAATGAAAACTTTCTTTTATTTAGAGATATTTATATTATTTTTCAAAATAAAAATAATTGATTAAATTTTAAAACAAATAGGAATATTTGTAAATTTAAAACCAAAGTCAGATACTAATTATTTTTTCCATATTGATTGAGAATTACATGAAGTATGAAAAATGTATTCAGTTTCATTAGAAGATAATATAACATTATTTATTTTTCATCAAATCTCTAATACTATGCTTTAACTTATAAAATATATGATCCCTTAATTATTTTTCAAATTAATTCTACAGCTTCTAAAATATGAATTAGGATAAATTTTGATATAAAAAAATATTTCAAATAGAATATTACATAATTAAAAATTACATTAATATACAAAATAACATTAATATCATATTTTAAGTGTTATTCTATAAGATCATATTCAAATAAATAAAATGAACAAAAACTACAATAATATCATATCTTGATGTTATAAAACATAACAAAATACAAATCATACCTCCAATAATTTTTTCATATATAACTTTTATTGATTTATCTACATTCAAAATTAATTTAGAACTCGTGGGGGATCTAAAATTCATATAAGAATATAAATTAAATGTCATAAAAAGGTTGTTATATTTCCTTTAATTAAAATTTAATCCATTATTTACTTGATGAAAATGAATACCAAAAAAATCATTTAAGTTCTATCATTAAACACATATCAAATTCTTGTTCCACAAAATTAGAAAAATATTTTTAAATAAAGTTTATTTCAATATTGAAAAATATATCACCAACATTTATCTTGGTCATTCAAAATATCATTTCAAATATTATAAATAATAAAATTGGAATTAATTTACCTTTAAAAAATAATTTTAGGAAGAAAAATATGTCTATCTTAATATTAATGGAGAAATTATTTATTACAATATAAAAAAAATTACATAAAAATATTATTTATATAGTTCTGAATATAAAAACCATATTTTGGATAAAATTTGATGTCGTTAAATGTAAAATGACATAAAAATGAAATTAAACATCCATTCTAAAAACATTAAATAATTGAGAAGGCCTACAAGATAATTGGAATTGAATATATTCAATTCATTTAGTAGGTGACTAATATTCAAAAATAGATATACCATATTATTTAAAATATCCTTGTTCAACATGTCTATATATAATAATAAATATTTTACTTGATTTATCAATTTTGATTCTATAAATCAATTAAGTTCCAATAACATGATTATAAATAGATGGTATAACTAAAGACAAAAAATCATATCCAAAAATTTTTTCAAGTTTATCTTATAACTAAATAACCGAAATAGAATTATTCAAAGAATCAATTCCATTATTTGTAAAAAAAAAATAGAATCAAAAGGTGAATTTTCATAAAAATGGAAAACAAAATTTCTAATTTTAATATGAAAAAAGACATTCCAAATAACATTATCAATAATATAGATTTTATGAACATTACTATAATTAGGAATAGAATAAGAAAGATTAACGTAACCTAAAATAATTATATTATTTTTCTTATGGTCTTACTCATCCAAAATTTAAAATTATTAACTCCATCAATAAAATCTCCCGAACAGAGTCCTTTTTTCCTATCATTATAATAAAAACTGAGAAGATTCATTTATAACCATTATTTATTTTTTTCTAGACTCAAAATGATTTATTTCTATAACAATATATAATAGTAATTCCTTTATCAGTTTTAGAATCTATTTTATCTATTTTATCAATGTGTTTTAAAATAAAAACCTTACACACAAAAATTATGAAATAACAAACATTAGGTTTTTCACATTTAAACAATTATTGGGGAGTATTATTCATAAAAATACCAATTAAAATAATATTTAAAATATAAAAATCTATATTTAAGTATCCATTCAAAATATATTTAGTTAAATTAAATTCATTCAAACAAATCGTACCCATTTCAAATTACTTCAATCATTTCTATCTACTGCATCATTTTTTGTAATGTTTTTTGATAATTTGTTTTGAAAAAACTTATTTGATTCAAAGGTAATAAAAATTATAATTAAAAAAACTTCAGCTCTGTTAACACCTTAATGGAAAAAAATAAATAACCATTTTTTATTTTAAATAATTTATATAAAAAAATATAATGTTTCACTGCTATGAGATAGAAAATAAATCTATATATATTATCTGTAATAATCAACTACCACAAATACATTTCTATTATCTTATGAACAACAAGAGTATATTAAAAAATAAATCAAAATGAATAAGTTATAAATATCTTGTTTTTCTAAATATATTACGATATATAAAACATATTATATCTTTTTTACCTTGAAAACAAGAATCTTATATTGAATTCATAATAAATTTGAAAAAATGTAGTTGTTTCCCATGTCCTTTCTTTGATAGATTAGAGAATAAATAGATTATCACATTTCTATCCATATGATTCAAGAAGATATCATCAATGTAATGACACAAAATTTTGAATAAATTATGGTCCCTAATTTTTGTGGGTTATTTTATTTTATACTCAACAAACTATTTTATTTAATAAAATAAGTATAATTAGACCGTTGGGTTTTGACTGTTATATGATCGTTGTTCAATATTACTATTGGAAACTAATTGTTAAAATTATTTTCTATAAATACAAGTGATATTAATTAATATAGAAAGAATATTTGATGGCCCCGTCCAGTAGTCTCGGGCTGATCGAAGCCCATCTGATGGAACTCGGAAAGGAGGTTGCACCTTTCGGCTTTGCTCTCGACCAAACCCAAGCCAAACTTCATCATGTGAATATGGAATGGAATCACCTTCATTATAATTTCTAGATAATATAAATCACAACTCGGGAAATGTTGATCGAGCCACCCCAAGATTCTATCACCCTATCACACCTTATTCTTAAGTCATATGCTGGTGTTATAAGGGGCTTTGTAACGAAACCGTAACTGCTTTGTGTAATCATTTTATTTAAATAAAGATTTTTATTACTTATTATGGTGATGTTTGTGAATTTTTAAATGTCTGGCTAAATATAGTATGCACAATATTAATAAATTTTAGAAAAATAATATTTTAAAAATATTTAAATAAACCATATATAATTAATAATGTGTAATGATTTTCAAAAAATGGTCTTTTACAGATATGTTCAGTATAAAATTTAGAGTCTAATAAGATCAACATAATTTTTTATAATAGAAAATGATGAATAGTGATTTTATGCTTGTGATTATTAATGTGATAAAATGGATTACGTAACCTCACTTAAGAAAGTATTAATATAATTTAACTACCTTGATTAAGTAATGTGATTCAATAAAATAGGTAAATAACTGTTTCAAAAATTATTGGATATGTATTTGGTTTAGTGAGAGAATAGTGTTTTTTATTTAAAAATAAAATTATAAATATTTAGAAAAATATTTTAATAAAATGGAGATAATTTTTGAAATCAGTGCAACGATATTTGGTTAAGATGAATTTTTTGGATTTATATGAAACAGTTGAATATTCAGTTAATAGTGTTTTTATTAAAAAAATAAATTAAAAATATTTTAGAAATTATTTTCATAAAATCTTGTTCATTTTTGAAATCAGAGCATCAATATTTGGTAATGGTGAATTTTTGGAATTTTTCTGAGAAAGTTGAATTTTCTGTGAATAATGAAAATACAGTTTTTGAGTTTCGGTTGTTTAATGATATCATTATGGATGTAATAATCATGAAATATTTCTTTTTGACTTTTGAATATTAAGATAAGGTATGAGGTGTCCCATGTGTCCAATACCATGGGAAAATACCCTGAGCAAGCCCTTTGTTTTTTCAATACCACCGACGAGGTGTCCTTTGGCCATTAATGACTTGTCCCCTCACTTCTCTTATAAATACAATGCCATTCCCTCATTCATTTAATTACCAAATCATCCCCTATGATGTTATAGTCTCTTTACCTCTCAAGTAGTCCTCCCAAGGTTCCGTCAAACCTCCCAAGGTCCCGAAATTCATGCTTTCAAAATAACTCATCAAGGTAAGGGATCCTTTCACCCTCGTCTTTTAATCCATGAATTCCTTTATGTTTTGTCTACTAGTTTCCATCTAGTATAGTTGAGGTTATGTTCTTATATGTTCTCATTACTATCCATTTCATTTCTAATTGTTTAGATACCCTTTTTTCTCTCATCAATTTGTTTTTGGATTTTTTATGTTAACCCGTTTGGCTGCCGAATTTTTTCCTAAAAGGAATTGCATCTTCTCTTTTCTATCATGTTTCCTTTTCATGTTGTATGCCATTAAAATTTTAATACAATATTCTTATCTCCAATTAATTATGTATTTATACTATATTATATTCTATTTTTGAGTGGGTTACTCTTGTACCCTATCTTTTCAATGTTTTCTAAAACCATGTTATATAGTTGTTATGCTGCAGAAATTTTGTCTCAAAATTTATATCTCTTTATCTCTAGATATTCTCTGGTTTTAATTATGTGAATAACCAGACCAATTTAGTTTCTTTGTTTGTTCATAAATATATAAATATTATGTATTTTATTCTTGAATTTTCATAAATATAACCCTCAATCCCTTTCCATGTGTTATAAATGACATATTGATCTTTTTTAGAACATTTAAAACATCACGATCTTGAAATGAAACCCATTTATTTTATTCTCCATGGGTTATTTATGAAATTTTTTATTATGATATATTTGGATAACATGAAATTAAATACATATTAAGGGTGTAACCTGATATCACTCCAGTGTATTGGGTAAAGAATTAATCTCTAGAGATGGAAAGTTTTATGATACCTTGGTGAATATCCTTATTAATTTTTATGACTCCTTGGGGATGGACCTTGGTGATATGTTCATAAATGTCTAAATGAAAAGATGTAGACATATATTCAAGTAATGTTCTATGTTCTTTTCTTTATGATATTACCATTCTTCAATTTCTCATGTCTTCATGTTTTTATTCAAGTTCTTATTGATATCACAAGTACATTGACTTCCTCGTTTATCCATACTGGGCCTTCTGCTCACCCTTTCCTATGATGTATGTCTCCATGATATGAGATGTAGTAAATGTACATAGGATGAACCTATGATGAAACCTTACAAGTGGTTTAGAAGAATTTTTTATGTTGTTTTCATGTATTCTTTTCCTGATTTCCAAGACAATAGATATTAAAGATCCTCTGTTTGTAAAAAGTAATGAAATATTATGTAATAAAAAGAAGGTATGTCATAGTTGGTATCAAAGGATAGTTTAGATATTTATGGAAATTAGGATATCAAAACATTAGGAAGAACCCAATATAGAAGTTTAAATATAAGAAATATTCCATGTATTTTGGTGAGTATTGAGTAAGTGGTTTATCAAGAAAATACATCCTTGTCTGTATACGAGCAGATGGAGGTGGCTCTGGAATAGATGTACATAGGGGTAAAACAAGAAAACACAACATTGAGCAAGACTCGAACGAGAATTGGTACACAAAAATGGTCCTTGCTTAACTCTTGGTTACGACAATCATGGGGGATATGTTTGGTTAATCGCAAGATTTTTATGAATCATTATGAATGAATTATAGAAAAATGTAATTGTCTAAGCATGAAGTTTTATGATATAAAATCCTTTTAGTTAAAAGATTCATAAATGAAATAAGTTTCTCACGAAGGATTTATTCTATTAGAAAATGTCCCCATCATCTAGTAATACATTGACGTATTTTCTGAGGGGTTACCCGGACCTCCCCCAGAAATAGAGGTAGATTTATCTTTTGAACTCGTACCTGGATCTCATCCGATGTCAAAGACCCCATATAGGATGGAAAATGTGGAGCTAGGGGAATTAAAGAAACAACTCCAAGATCTTTTGGGAGAGTGGGTTTATCTGAACAAGTGTGTCTCCTTTGGGATCACCAGTTCTCTTTTTGAAGAATAATGATAGATCGATGTAGATATACATTGATTATAGAGAACTGAATGGGATCACAGTGAAGAACAAATTATCTCTTCCAAGAATTGATGAATTATTTTACCAACTTAATGGGACTCAATTCTTCTCTAAGATTGATCTTTGTTCTGTTTATCATCAATTCAGGGTGAAGAATGATGATATTCCAAAAACTACCTTCTAATCAAGATATGGTAATTATGAGTTTGTTGTTATTCCCTTCGGACTGACTAATGCACCTGCTATTTTTATAGATCAAGAATAAGTTGATTTTGAAATCTTATGTTTTATCAAATGAATACCATTTGAATTGAAAAATGATATGGTGATTAAATGATAAAGGTTATTTTGGATGATGTTTTATATTTTAGAGTACTATATGCCTATGGGAAATAAAATACTACAGGATTTAAATTGACGAGGAATGGTTGATTTTTTTTATAATTTATGTATTTATTATGGAAAAATGGTGATTTTGGGTATTTCTAGAAAATGATGAACCTAGCATAGAGAATATGTGAATAGGTTAATTAGACTTTAGTATCACACTTTAATAGTAGTCGATGTTATTTAGAGATAAATATTAATATTTTTTTGGGGAAGACTATGTGATTAAATCCTTATGAGTTTTGGGTTCCAATATTAATTTTTATTATTCTGAATAAATTTTTGGATGATTGTGTATTCAATAGTCCTTCTAGAACATTGGGTACTTTTGTTGAATCTTATAGATTAATAGTTATATTTCTTTTTATAAAGGATTGTCCTATTTGGGGATTATATGATCTCATACTAACCTTTTGAGTTTTAGTTGATGACTAAAGACAAAGAAAAAATGTTGTTATTCTTTTGTAGATTATGTGATTCTCAAGAAGATGAAGTTTTTCTTTTAATGAGACTAAGTCTTTTTGAATGCTCGTTGTTTGGAGAAAATATTAATCTTGGTGGAATATTTTAAGGAATGCAACACTACTTGAAGGTATGTATATTTTCTTATGTTTTTATTCATTGGAGTAAATTAATTCCTCAAAATATGAAAAGGAATGTAAAACAAGAACATTGTTAGATTACATTTTCTACTGGGAAATCAAAGATAGTTTAACACATCTTATGTTTGTGATCTTGTTGTGGTTAATTTCTCATAATCATGTTTTCTATCACTCTCCATCAGAACTTGACCGTTTTTTTCTATTCCATATCCATGTTTTCGTACGTGGAATCCTAGTATGGGATAACTTGGGTGACCTTTGTACTTCCCTTTCATTGTTTTAATGTAATAGTTTTACTGACTCTTTTTCTGAGGTGGGACTTTCAAAAAAATTTCCAAGCCCTATTTTAAAATTTCCAGGACGCAATTTCTTAAGAGTGGAAGTATGGAACGACCTGAAATTTTGAATAAATCATGTTCCCTAATTTTTGTGGGTTATTGTTATTTTATACTCAACAAAACTATTTCATTTCATAAAATAAGTATAATGAGACGGTTTGGTTTTGACTGTTATATGACTATTGGAAACTAATTGTTACAATTATTTTCTATAAATTCATGTGATCCTAATTAACATTTAAATAAGATTCAAGCGACCCATCCAGTAGTCTCGAGCCAATCGAAGCCCATCTGACAGAACTCGAGAAGGATGTAGCACCTTTGGGCATTTATCTGGACCAAACCCAAGCCAAACTTCGTCGTGTGAAGATGGAATGGAATCACCTTCACAAGAATTTAGAGCTAATATAAATCACAACTCAGGAAATGTTGGTCGAACCACCCCAAGATTCTATCACCCTAGCACACCTTACTCTAAGGTCCTATGATGGTGTTATAAGGGGATATGTAACGAGACCATGGGTGCCTTGTGTAATCCGTTTATTTAAATAAAAATTTTGATTTATTCTTATGGTGAAGTTTGTGATTTTTCAAATGTCTGGATAAATATAGTATGCATATTATTGATGAATTTTAGAAAAAGGATATTTTAAAAATATTTATGTAAACCTTAAATAATTAATAATATGTAATGATTTTCAAAAATTGGTCTTCAACAGTTATGTTCAGTAAGAAAATTAAAGTCTATTAAGATCAATGTAATTTTTGATGAATTTTAAATTATGAATAGTGATTTTATGCTTATTATTATTAATGTGATCAAATGGATAAAGTAACCTCACTTAAGAAAGTATTAATATAATTTAGGTAACTTGATTTAGTAATGTGCTACATTAAAATAGGTAAATAACTGTTTCGAAAATTATTCGTTAAGTATTAGTTTTTTCTGGTGAATAGTGATTTTTATTTAAATATTAAATTATAAATATTTAGAAAATTATTTTCATAAAATGGAGTTCATTTTTTAAATCACAGCATCGATATTTGGTTATGGTGAATTTTTTGGACTTTTCTGAAACAATTCAATTTTCAGTGAATAGTGTTTTTAATTAAATATTAAATTAAAAATATTTAGAAAATTATTTTCATAAAACGGAGTTCATTTTTTAAATCATAGGATCGATATTTGGGTATGGTGAATTTTTGGGATTTTTCTGAGAAAGTTGAATTTTTGGTAAATAGTGAAAATACAGTTTTTTAGTTTTCGGTGTTTAATGACATCATTAAGGATGTAATAATAATGAAATAATTCATGTTGACATTTTAATAGTATTATAAGTTAGCAGGTGTCCCATGTGTCCAATACCATTGGAAAATTCCATGGGCAAGCCCATGGTTTTGCCAATACCACCGATGAGGTGTCCCTTGGCCATTAATGACTTGTCCCCTCACTTCGCCTATTAATACCAAGCCATTCCCTAATTCATTTAATTTCCAAATCATCCCAAACTATGTTCGGGTCTATTTACCTCCCAAGGAGTCCTCCCGAGGTTTCCTCATGCCACCCATTGTCCTGACCTTCAAGCATTCGAAGTTACTCTTCAAGGTAAGGGATCCTTTCACCATTCTCTTTTAAGCCATGAATAACATTATATTGTGTCTTCTAGTTTCCATATATTTTTGTAGAGGGTATTTTCTTATATTTTCTCATCAATTTCCATTTTATATTTAATTTTTTATAGACCCTTTCCGCTCACATCTATTTGTTTTCTGAATTTTTATGTGGGGTTGTTAGGCTGCAGAATTTTTTTGTAAAAGGAATTACATCTTCTCTTTTCTTTCATGTTTCCTTTTCATGTGGTATGTAATAAAAATTTCCAACCATTTTCTTATATCAATGTAATTATGTATTTATATATTATTATATGTTATTTATTAGTGGGTTACTCTTGTACCCTCTCTTTTCAATGTTTTCTAAAACCTTGTTATATAGTCGTTATGCTGCAGAAAATTTGCCTCAGAATTTCTATCTCTTTCTCTCTAGAAATTCTCTGGTTTTATTTTTGTGAATACTAAGACCTATTTGGTTTCTTTGGGTGTTCTTAAATATATAAATATTATGTATTTTATTCTGGAATTGACATACATATAACCCTCAATCCCTTTCCATGGGTAATAAATGACATATTGAACTTTTTTTAGAACTTTTAAAACGTCACGATCTTGAAATGAAACTCATTACATTTATTTTCCATGGGTTATTTATGAAATGTTTGATTATTATCTATATATATCACATGAAATTAAAGACATATTAATGGTGCACCCTGATAGCACTCTAATGCATTGGGTAAAGAATTAATCTCTAGTGATGACAAGTTTTACGATACCTTGGTAATTTTTATGACACCTTGAGGATGGACCTTGGTGATATGTTCGTGAATGTAAAAATGAAATGTTGTAGCCACATATTCAATTTATGTTCCATGTTATTTTCTTTACAATATTCCTATTCTTCCATTTATCATGTCTTAATGATTTCATTCAATTTCTTATTGATATCACAGGTACATTGACTCCTTCGTTTACCCTTACTGGGCCTTTTATTCACCCTTTCCTTTGATGTCTATCTCCTCGATATTAGATGTTGTAAATTTACATCAGATTAACATATGATGAAGCCTTACAAGTGGTTTATAAGAATTTTTTATGTTTTTTTCATGTATTATGTTCCTTATTTCCAAGACACTAGACTTTAAAGATCCTATGTTTGTAAAAAGTAATGAAATGTTATGTATTAAATAGGCGGGATGTCATTGTTGGTATTAAATGCTAGATTAGTTATTTATGGGGAATATGAAAACTTTAGGAAGAACCCTATAGAAAATTTTAAATAGAGGAAATATTCCTGGTATTTTGGTGAGCATTGAGTAAGTTTTTTATCGAGAAAACACATCTCTGTCTTGATACGAGTTGGTAGAGCTGGCTCTGGAACAGATGTATATAGGGGTAAAACCCAAAAACACCACTTTGAGCTATTAATGAATGGTAATAGGTACATTACAATGTTCCATTCTTCACTCTTTGTTACGATACTTCCGGGGTATTTTTATTGTTTAATCGCATGCTTTTTATGAATTATTATGAAGGAATTATAGAAAAATGTAATTGTCTAAGCATGAAGTTTTAAGACATAAAATCCATTTTAGTTAAAATATTCCTAAATGAAATATGTTTCTCATGAAGGATTTATTCTTTTAGAAGATTTCGCGATCGTCTAGTAATATGTTGACGTATTTCTTGATGAGTTACCCAGACCTCCCCTAGAAAGAGAAGTGGATTTTTCCATTGAACTCGTACTTGGATCTCATCCGATGTCAAGGAACCCCTATAAGATGGAAAATGTGGAGCTAGTGGAGTTAAATAAACTACTCCAAGATCTTTTGGGATAATGGGTTTATCCGACCAAGTGTGTCCTCTTGGGGAGAACTAGTTCTCTTTGAGAAGAAGAAGGATGGATCGATGAAGATATACATTGATTATAGAAAACTGATTAGGATCACAGTGAATACAAATAATCTCTTCCAAGAATTGATGAATTATTTGACAAACTTCGTGGGACACAATGCTTCTCAAATATTGATCCTCGTTCTAGTTATCATCAATTGAGGGTGAAGAATGATGATATTCCAAAAATTTCCTTCAAATCATCATATGGGCATTATGAGTTTGTTGTTATTCCCTTCGAACTGACTAATACACCAGCTATTTTTACTTATCAGGAATAATATGATTTTGGGAAATTATGTTTTCTCAAATGGATATCCTTTGTATAGGAAAATGATTTGGTGGTTAAATGATAATGGTTATTTTGAATGATGTTTTTTCCTTTGGAGTACTATATTCCTAAGGGGAATAAAATACTACAGGATTTAAATTGAGAAGGAATGGTTGAATTTTTATTGTATGAATTTATGAATTTATTGTGGACATATGGTTATTTGGGTTATTTCTAGAAAATTATGAACCAAGTATAGAGAATATGTGAATAGGTTAATTACACATTAGTATGATACTTAAATAGTAGTTGATGATATTTGGAGATAAATGTTAATATTTTTTGGGAAGACTATGTGATAAAATCCTTTTGAGTTTTGGGTTCTAATATTAATTTGAATTATTTTGGTGAATTTTAAGTTTGATTGTGTATTGAATGGTCTTTCTGGAACTTTGGGTACTTTTGACAAATTTTGGAGGCTAATAGTGATATTTCTTTTTATAAAGGATTATCCCTTTTGGGGATTATATGATCTCGTACTCAGATTTTTTTTATTTGATTACTAAAGACAAGGGAAAAATATAGTTATTCTTTTGTGGATTATATGATTCTCTAGAAGATGATTCTTGTGATTTTGATGAGACCAAGTCTTTTTGAATGCTCATTGTTTGCAGATAATATTAGTGTTGGTGGAAACTTATTAAGGGTTGAAACTCTACTTGAAAGTAAGTATATTTCTTGATGTATTTATTCTATGTAATAAATTAATTACTCAAAATTATGAAAAGGAACGAAAAACAAAAATGTTTTTGGTTTACGTTTCCTACTGGGTAATCAAAGATTGATTAACACACCTTATGTTTGGGATTTATTGTGGTAAATTTTCTCCTAATCATGTTTTCTATCACTCTCCATCAAAACATGACCCTTTGTTTTCTCTTCCATATCCATGTTTTCCTACATGGAATTTTAGTATGGGTTAAGTCGGGTGACCTTTGTACTTCCCATTCATTCTTTTAAACTAATAGTTTTACTGAATATTTTTTCGATGTTGGACTTTTATCAAAATTTCCAAGGATAATTTTAGAAACTTACGAGGACGCAATTTCTTAAGGGGGAAAGAATTTAACGACCCGGAATTTTGAATAAATTTTGTTCCCTAATTTTTGTGGTTTATTTTATTTTATACTCAAAAAAACTATTTCATTTAATAAAATAAGTATAATGAGACAGTAGGGTTTTGAATTTTATATGAATGTTGGTCAATAATACCATTAGAAACTAATAGTTACAATTCTTTTCTATAAATACATGTGATCCTAATTAATATAGAAAGATGATTATATGGCCCAATCCAGTAGTCTCGGGCCGATCGAAGCCCATCTGATAGAACTCAAGAAGGATGTAGCACCTTTGGGATTTTCTCTGGACCAAACCCAAGACGAACATCACCATCTGAGGCTGGAATGGAATCGTATTCGCGAGAAGTTCATGCTGATAGAAATCACTACTCGGGAAATGTTGGTCGAGTCGCCCCATGATTCTATCACCCTAGCACACCATACTCTTAGATCATATACTGGTCTAATAATTGGCTATGTAACGATACCGTAACTGCCTTGTGAAGTCCTTTTATTTAAATTAAAAATTGTGATTTCTTCTTATAGTGATGTTTGTGAATTTTCAAATGTCCAGAAAAATATTGTATGCATATTATTGATGAATATTAGAAAAAGGATATTTTAAAATTAATAATGTAAAACTTAAATAATTAATAATGTCTAATGATTTTCAAAAAATGGTCTTCTATAGTTATGATCAGTAAGAAATTTAAAGTTTAATAAAATCAAAGTAATTTTTGATGAATATTAAATTATGAATAGTTATTTTACACTTATGATTAGTAATGCGATCAAATGGATTAAGTAACCTGACTTAAAAAAATATTAATATAATTTATCTACCTTGATTATGTAATGTGATTAAATAAAATAGGTAAATAACTATTTCAGAAATTATTGGTTAAGTATTAGTTTTTTTAGGTGAATAGTTTTTTTTATTAAAAATTAAATTAAAAATTTTTAGAAAATTATTTTCATAAAATTGAGTATATTTTTCAAATCAGAGCATCGATATTTGGTTAAGGTGATTTTTTGGGGTTTTTCTGAAATAGCTGAATTTTCAAAGAATATTGTTTTTATTAAAAATTAAACTAAAAATATTTAGAAAATTATTTTCAAAAAATGAGGTAAATTTTTAAAATCAGAGCATCTATATTTCTTTATGGTTAATTTTTGGGATTTTTCTAAGGAAGTTAAATTTTCGGTGAATAGTAAAAATATAGTTTTTGAGTTTCAGGTGTTTAATGACATCATTATGGATGTAATAATCATGAAATTACTCTGGTCGACTTATGAATTGTATGATAAGTTATGAGGTGTCCCATGTGGCCAATAACATGGGCAAATACCATGGTCAAGCCCATGGTTTTTCCAATACCACTGATGACATGTCCCTTGACCTTAAATGACGTGTCCTCTCACTTATCCTGTAAATACCAAGCCATTACCTCATTCATTTCATTTCAAAATCATCCCCAACTATGTTCTGATATCTTTAACTCCCATGGAGTCCTCCCAAGGTTCCCTCTAGCCTCCCATTGTCCCGACCTTCAATCTTTCGAAGTTACTCTTCAAGGTAAGGGATCCTTTCACCCTCCTATTTTAAGCCATGACTTCCTTTATGTTGTGTCTTCTATTTTCTATCTATTTTTCTTTAGGGTATGTTCTTATATGGTCTAATCACATTACATTTCATATATAATTTTTTAGAGACCATTTCCACTCTCAACAATTTGTTTTCTGAATTGTTATGTGACATCGTTAGGCTGCCAAATTATTTCGTAAAAGGAATCGCATCTTCTCTTTTCTTTCATGTTTCCTTTTCATGTTGTATGTTATTAAAATATCCATACCATTTTCGTATCTCCATGTTATTCTGTATTTATACTGTATTATACGTTATTTATGAGTGGTTTATTCTTTTACCCTCTCCTTTCAATGTTTTCTAATTCCTTGTTATATAGCCGTTATGCTGATGATATTTGGCCTCAAAATTTCTATCTCTTTCTCTCTAGAAATTCTCTAGTTTTATTTATGTGAATACCCAGAATCAATTATTTTCTATGGTTGTCCATAAATATATAAATATTATGTATTTTATTCTGTAATTGAAATACATATAACCCTCAATCCCCTTCCATGTGTTATAAATGACATATAGATCTTTTGTAGAACTTTTAAAACGTCACGATCATGAAATGAAACCCATTTCTTTTATTCTCCATGATTTATTTATGAAATGTTTTATTATGATCTATTTGGATAACATGAATGTACATAAAAATTAATGGTGTGCTCTGATAGCGCTCCAATGCATTGGGTAAAGAATTAATCTCTAGAGATGACAAGTTTTATGATACCTTGGTGAATAACCTTTGTAATTTTTTCGAAACCATTGGGATGGACCTTGGTGATATGTTCATGAATGTATAAATGAAATGTTGTAACCACATATTCTAGTTGTGTTGCAAGTTATTCTCTTTATGGTATGAATATTCTTCAATTTATTATGTCTTCATGTTTTTATTCATGTTCTTATTAATATCACAGGTACATTGACTCCCTTCTTTACCCATATTGTGCCTTCTCCTCACCCTTTCCTTTGATGTCTGTCTCCAGGATTTGAGATACAGTAATTATACATAGGATGATACTATGTGGAAGCGTTTCATGTGGTTTAGAAGAATGTTTTATGTTTTTCTCATATTTTATGTTCTTGATTTTCAATACACTAGACTTTAAAGATCCTCTGTTTGTAAAATTTAATGAAATGTTATGTAATAAAAAGGCATGAGGCTATAATAAATTTCTCTATATTTATGACACATAAATTTTTTTTCAGTTACCTTATTAAATAAAATAAATTTTCTTTTTTAAACTTCCATGAAAATATTTTGTTTATATAAAACAAAACTTTTATTTATTTCAAATTTAAAAGTCATTTAATAATTTCATATATTGGATAATCTATTGATTTTATACATTAAAACATCATCAAATAAGATTTTAGCAATAAAAAATATTATATATACCTACATCAACAAATTAGTTAACATTGGATTTTGAGAAATTATAAAATTTAATAGTGATTCCATCAAAATTACTATTAGATAAAAATATCAATGGATCTCCATTAATGTTTATTGAGAAATAGTTTTCATATACCAAATATAATTAATCCTCTTGAGTAATGATTCATCAAAATATTAATTAGGTAAATAGAATTATTAGTGATGCTTTATTGGGTCTAATAAGGTTAGTATATGATTTTAATGGTACACATATATATTTAAAACATTTATTATTTTGTAATTTAAAATATAAATTCACTAAAATAAAACATTGAGTTTGGATTAATTACTATGGGAATATAAGTAAGCATTAATTATTAGAATTACCTATCATAAAATCTAAACATCATGATTTATTATATTCACTTTATTTACAAATCATAACAATGAAATTTTTATATAACAAAATAATAATATTATTATAGGTAAAAATAATTTTATCTGTATTTGGTTTTATCATATATTTAATTTTATCGAAATTAATGCTTTTTCTACAAAAATTTTATAAATTATAATTTAAATAAACTATTTATTTCAGTATATTTTCATTTTTTTATTTAAAAATAACTAAATAATAGAAAAAAATTTAATTAGGAATAATTATATTCTATCCATTCATTTCAAGGAGTCATTTGTTTTGTGAAATTCAAAATATTATCCTTCTAATTCAATATTCAAATAAATAATTTTTGAAATTTTTTGTTCAATTTCATCATTTTTAAATTTATCCTCTCGTATTAGTCTGATGACATTCAAAAAAATACGAATTGTAGTTATAATATTTATCTAGAACATCCATATTATTTGACATCAAACATATCATAGATATTTATTTTTCATTTATGTTATCAACAAATTAATTTTATTTCACTATTATATTCAATCACATTGTTAAATGAATTTTCCTAATTTTCATATATTTTTTATCTTTTCTTATTTCTAAAATTATAGACAATTAGTCTTTATCTCTCAATAAATTCTTCACTAAAAGCAATTATTTTCTAAAATATCTCTACAATAAGTTTTGTTATTATTATTTTTATCATTATTATTATTATCCTTCTGAAATAGTTTCTTGAATCCTATAATTATTTTAAAAATTGTGTTAAATATGTTTAAAAAATTTACAATTTTATTCTAACATTCATATGATTTACAATTATAATATTTAGTAGAAAATGTTTTCTTTGATTTAAATTAAAAATGTTTCAACTTTCAAATATACTCATTAATGATATTCTTCATCACCAATTTTAATTGATGTAATGAATCAATTTTTGTATCAAATTTGTAGTAAATAGTGTTTCAGATTTGATAGATTGACACTTTCATCCCATGCAACAACACGGGGTTTTCTACAAACAATATTTCAAAAAAATTGGATTCTAAAATGTTTCTTCAGGATAAGAAATTCCATTCCCAATTCTAGTAAATTAGTTGAATTTTTTTTTAACACTTCCATATTCAACCATCTGTATGTTTTTGTATTTTTTTCCAATGAATTATAATCTTTGTTCTTATTTGAGTATTTTAGCCATATTGAGTAATTTTCTATGTTTTCTAAATTTCATGAGTTGTTTTACACATAGAAATAATAATAAAACACATTATATTAATATCATATTTTATTATAATAATAATTCAATAATTCAATAGGTGTATAATAGAATCATTTAATGTAAGGGAGTCATTGTCAGAACTAGTTAACATATATTGTTGGATAATTATAGTATATTTTTAAATAATAATTTTCTTAAAATATGAATCCATTTTCTATATCTTATAATCATAATCATTTTCATGAAAATATAGTTTCTATAAGAAATCCCACTGTTGATTATATTCATTTATTTCATATTATAAAAATCATATTCCCTATATTTAAAGATCTATAGTATTTTATTTCATTAGAGTTGGCTCCCTAGAACAATAATCTGTAAGCTTTATCATTACTTGTTTTTATTTTATGTAAATTAATAATCAATGAATAATACCGTGATTTTTCTACTACATGAAATTATATGCTATAAAATCATATGAGTAACTATAACAATTATTGTTTACAAATTTTCTCCGCTATGATGATAACCAAAAATTTATATGTTAATAATATAAAAAAAATATTATCTATAGCTTGATGATCTCATTTTATCGGATGAAAATGATATATAATAATAGTGGTTGAGACTCCTAGGACATTGATGCACCATCTCATGGTGTGTGTGCTTTGTAATTTCATGCATTTTTTTTATAAAAAGATTACCAACTATTAGAAAATCTATATTCATATTTTATAATGGATATTCCAATATATGGAATGATATATTGATCCTTAAAATTTATTATTATTATATTTGGATTCCATTAGTTTTTTACTTTGATTTACTAATTATAATGGTAGTGGCATATATTCATGGTAATATTGGATACCCTGGACGTGTCACAAAGTGATATAGAATTAATGAATAATGAATGAAATTATTTTTCCTTTTTTTATTTAATTTATATTGATATCCCCTTCCCTTTAAATAAAATTAAATATCCTAAATAAGTTCATCAATATGTTGTTTTATGGGTATGTTCCATTTGGAATTTCATCGAAATACACATCGAGAACATAGGCTTATGAAACAAGAATTTAAATTTATTGATTAGAGACATCATGATAAAGGATTTATATTAAACTATGAGAATTATTATTATTTTGTACAACATAATGATATTAACATATTTTTATACGGGTTACCTGAGGTTTTAATATATACCCAACTTTTATTTTAGTTGTTTCAACCTAATTTCACCAAGAAATCTCCCTTGACAGTCCCATAATAAGTTTATTTTAAAACTCAGTTAAATTCTATTGGAGTTTATAAATTTTTAAAAAAAATTATACATTATTTGGAGTCTAATAAATATTTTTGATTGGTTGGTTAAAAAGATATAATAACATGTTAATAAAAAGAATATAATCTTTATATATATATTAAAAATAGATATTTTCTCACAAGGTTTAGTTAATATAATATTTATTATATTTTTTAGGGAATAATGTTGAAATATACATTTTAAAATAGAAAAGTATTTTTGGGCCAAGTAAATATTTATGCGTTTTTCATACCATGTATAATGGTCTAGAAGTAAAGTTTATATTAAATATAAATCAAAAAATATTTATTAATTTTGTTGAAAAACGATATTTATGTATTCAACAGTCATGTGTATATAAACAAAAAAATAATAATATTTATATTATTATTAAAATAATTATTTCTAAGAAATGGTGAATCTACTAATGGTCTATATATAAATAATTACCATATAATAGATATTTGAATACATAGACATATAATTTTCCAGGTTTTCAAAAATGTTTTTCACAATATCCCAATAGATAATTCTCTCCAGAAAATTAGTGAATCGTCTTACGAACACATTTAAGAGAAAGAGTACCAATAATACTCTAACCTCTCAAGCCTTCAAGATTCACTAAAGAATCCTTCTTCCATGAAGATACATATTACGATATCAATAAAATGATACAGGTGATCAAAATGGATTTCATTGATATATAGTGATTTTATGGTAAAAAACCATGATTTTTTAGCACGTGTTTATCATCACTAAAGCTATTCCACCCTTGGATCATATTAAACAATGATCGTAAGATGAGAGAAGTCAGAAAAAACATTACTAAAGAGAGTATTACAAGATAGATTAATTATAAATCAATTAAAATATTAATTAAGTCTTGTATATGAATATCATTACTTCACGTTATATTATTAAAAATTAAATTAATATTTTATTTAATTACTTTATTTATGATGCTCTCTGTCTTTTAAATCTCATAATATTCATTAATTCGGACGAAAATATGAGTTCAGAATGTATAATTGGATCGTTCGCAACTCTTGGAATTTTTATGTGGTATTATATTTGTCCCACAGTTATATTACAATTATTAATCAACCATCAATTGATCACATGTATTTGATACCATTTCAATTAATGCATTAAATTTTGATTTCTAATTTCCTCTCCATATTCGTTATTTATTATATCATAAAGAAAGGGTTTTTTAACCTAAATAACACATGAATAATCCAATAGGATATATTGATAGTTAATTTTTTAAAACAAAAAAGGATACAATGTGTATCCCAATGGTATGATTTGTGTACATATATTCAATGAATCAGGATGACTCACAATAAAATTTATTTTTCATGCTTTAAATATTCAAGGAATGAATATAATGCACGCATCATATTGACCAGGATTGGATTTCATGTTGTTTTTCAAAACTACACACTATGTACCTTTTTTACACTTTATATTGTCCAAAAGATTTCACAATGGAACACCTTTCGGTCCAGGATATGTAATGTGTTTTTTACAAGAAGTGGGGACTAGAAAATCATGAATTTTCGAGGGCACTTAACATGTGAATTGTTGAAAAATCAGGTACTCATACATGTCTTTGGATGGTAATCAAACCCAATATCTAGGAAGGTGTTTTCAAAAAGGGTATAAGATGTTACACAATGTGTTACTCCATCAAAGATAGTTTATCCTCTTGTACCTTATTTAATTAATTTAAAATGTTGATAATAAATTAATTATATCATTATACCAATATATATGTTGTAATGTCTCGGACCCCTATGCCACTGAAATGATGTACTGAGCTGGGTCATCACATCAACTCAAGCACCTCTCCCCATAGTCTAAGGGTTTCTGACTATCAGTGAGGGTCTAGATTAGTTATGTGGGTGTACTATACCCAATTTTTTTAGAGTAATCCACAATAGATCATAATATAACTAGTGGAAACAATATGAAACTACCAAGACAATTTAATGGAAAACGTCTACCAACAAGGGTACAGACCAAAAACAATAGTAATTATTTCATGTCATGCTACAATGCCATGTGAACATTACCCAAAATAAAAAAAACATGGGAATCCCCAAAATGATTCTAACTCGAAGTCAGAAACCTAATCCATGATTATCCTAAATCCAACAAAACTACCTAGAATAGGGACCCTTCCCTTATCCTTATGTACAAGCATGAAATATTTTTAGGTTCTCAATGGAGGACCAAGGAGGGTGTGAGTACAACTCAATAGGCCACCACCAATAGTGTCTATAAAATTTCTTGTCCAATATATAGTGCGTGAATTTATAAAAAATAGAATAAAAGGAAGAAATATTCAACAGCCAGTCCTTTACCTATCTATACTTTGTTGTTCTAGTTAGGATTATTATTCTAGTTTCATTATGCACATCATCTCATTATTTAGTTCATCACAAACATGTAATACAAGAGTAATACATTTACCTTATACACATAATAATCATTGAAATTATCATTCCGTATAAGTGAAAAAGTTATGTCCCTATCTCACTAGGGATGAGCATTTCATGTAATCACCACTCTTACCTTGAAGCCTCGATTTATTTATATTCATTAAAGACAATATTTGAGGGTATAGAACATCAGTCAAACTATCCAACTCATGCATTCTTATGTAGGTTATAGAATCAGTCCAACCCTACTCGTGGGATGAGAATCAGTCCTTAATACCACCACCAAGACATGTATACATTATTATTTATCCCTTAACCACTTACAAACCATACCACTTCCAATACAACCAATAGATGAAATAATCATAATTTTCAATAAACAACAAGAGATTCAATTTAATTCCATAGCCCGTTAATAATTCTATTTCACACAACACAACCCCTTAGCCTAATTCTCTTTCCCAAGTCTCGCTTTATTACCTATATTCATCGATCCCCAAGCCATTACTAACCCCATTTTTCAAAATATCACATACAACCACCCTCTTAGCATTTTTAATCTAATTAATTATCCCCAAGGCACAATCCCCATTTTACTAATTTAACCCATTTTTTTACCATGAAAAAAAATCCTTAATCTACTAATAAGCATAGGAATATTCCAATAATTTTTTTCACACCCATTATATATTTCAACATTCTCATCAAGGCTCTACCTGTTCATAAGGAAATATTTCTCATACTTAGTTTAAATCTATGTCTAGAAAGTATTGACTCAACCCATGGGTGGGTCTACAAAGGTCAGGTCATCCACCATGTGTCCCATGGGGACCTTGAGGGTTTCCGTTCATCATCTATATTTCCATTACACCAAACTAATTAATGGATCAAAATTTAAACACTGGGTAAAAAATAAATAAACACAAGCATTAAAAAATCTCAAACAAAACTATGGGATATAACTTGTAGACCACCTACCTTGGATACATGGGTGAACACCCCCCCCCCCAATAGTGGACATGGATCCCTATTCAACACCATATTGAAGTCTCAACCAATATATCATCAGAAAAGAAGGGTTTAGGAGATTTTTAAGGAGATTATAAAGAAATGTGAACCCTAAACAAAAAAGAGAAGCAATAAGGGGATTAACCTTATCGAATCTTCTATTCACAACCAAAGGAACTCCAAATGATCTAGAGATGAAAGAGAATCTCCCATGGAATACCTTTGGATATTTGGTTCATTATTATGGTTGTTAAGTGGAATAAAGGAGGAAATATCTAGTTGGGTTTCAAAATCCCATAATGGCATTTTTATAAATTTCTAAAATTTACTACACTACATAGTTCACCCACAAAGTTTTCCAAACCATGTGAAAATTGTGAGAGATCCAATGTCCCAAAATCCTTCTTTTTCACGGTTTCATAGTAATTCCACATGATTAGCTTAACAGTTTGATGACCATGCGAAAACCTATGTCCACGGATGTATGATTACCAGGGATGATCCACACATTTTCCACTAATCGTATGAAAATCATGCAATATTTTCATAAACCCTTTTTTCCTTTATTTTCGTGTACCAAACCCCAATAACACCCTCTAGAATTCGCATGGACTTTGTAAAAAAATTAATTGAGCAATTGAATAGACTTAAACAGTAACATTAAAAAACATACCTTAAGAATGGTCACGGATCTTACACAAGTGTTTCCTATGATATTTATTTGATATTACATGATGTTCTACAAAATTATTAATTATTTGTTAAAATAATTTATATATAAAATTAGGAACAAGTTTTGTGGATTTTATAATTGTAGTGTAGCTTTTGTAAATTAATAGTATATCATGTCGTCTAATTTACATATGACCATGTGTCATTTATTGAAAACATTTCCCCCTATTATTATGCTCCTCAAAATGTATATAGTATTAAATAAGATAGAATATATGTGATAGGTATTTTTTTCCCGTCGAAGTACATATTTATTAATATTTAATATTAAATAAAACTAATTTATTAAAATTTGGATTATTTAGATTTAAATATGGTTTGTATTAAATTAGGATAAATTGAAATTAATAACTAAATATATTATTGTGTTATTAATTCAAGGGTTTTATTTTAATTGTGGAACAAATTGAATGAATTAATAAATATATTGGAAAATAATATTTTTTACATGTCTGTGGGTGATTATGAACCAATTCTATACGTGTTTTTGTGTTTATATGTCTAGTTTCATTTAATTTATTATGATTATTATATTAATATGACGGAATATAGTTCATTATCTCCTACCATTATTTGAGGGATTTCATGAATTTAGTTCCTTTTATTTATACCCCTAACACCTATCCTTAGGTTCAATTTATTAAATGTGCGTAACACCATTGTAATGGATGTATCTCTCAGAAATAAAGAGGTATTTCATGTTCATATTTTAGGTTAACCCAATATTGGACATTCAAATGATCGCACGTTGATTATTTTAGGTTGAAATATCATATGATCAAGAATTTATTCTCCTTTGGGAATAGTTGGATTATCATCTTCTATATAAACAAACTATTGTATAATTATTATGATCATACCACAATATTTATTTAGTTATGTAAGTTTAGTGGTTATATATTTGGATAGGTTTTATTCACATTAGATTAATTAATTAAAAATCATGTATGATGGAAATTAACAATTAGATTATGTTAACTTTTACTATTACATGGTTTATCACATATAGAAATAAACTTATTATTAACAATTATGTAATAACTATAAAATTTCTTATTTACGCATTCTAGTAAAATACATAAAATTATATATTATTTTTTGTATGGAATTTCAGAACATGATATAAAATCAATGTAATTGATTAATGTGTTTGATCTACACAAGTTAGGGAAATTTTAATTTTCATAAAATTTTAGATTGGGTTTTAGTTTGACATGAATTTAATATGCATCATTGGTTTAATGTCCATGAAGTACAATGGGTAATTAAGAGGCAAGAGTTATGAAAATACTTATACATGATCTTAGGATTTTTTATTCAACTCAGCAAAACATGGAGATACAATTTTATGAAATTGAAAATTTACAATTACCAAATCCCATTCCCAAGAAATTTCAGACCCGTGTAAAGATTATGAGAAAGGGAATATAGATCCTTCACACTAGAATATCCATCTGATTAGATATTTTGAAACCAATTTTAAAGGATTTTGGAATTTTTTTAAACCGAGAGATTAGAAAATTTAAAACTTATTTATCTAAATTCTACATTCAAAATAATGAACTAAAATTATACTCATAAATACTATAGAATTGAAAATAAAAAAAACATAAAAAATATCACTACCATATATAATAGAGAAATAAAACCTTCTCACTAAGATTAACATCCAAGGATTTTAAATTAATTTAACCATTATACTATTCCATCAACAAAAATCATAAGTGATTGAAACCCCATATCATACAAGGCTTGATAAAGAGGTTACTGAGGAAGGGTTCAGATTCACCACTTTGATGGGCTAGTTGGGAAAATTACAACCCGTATTACAAATTGGAAGAATCTATTCTTGTCTTTTGGGGGGCGCATCACGTTGGTTAATTGTGTCTTGTCCTCGATCCCCATGAACGTGATTTCAGTGCTTAATTCTCCAAAAGAAGTGCTGAACAATATTGAAAAGGTGTTGACAGGCTTCATATGAGACTCACACAATGAAGGCAGACTTCACTGGACTTCATGGGACAGTATGGCTAGGGAGATTTCTGATGGTGGTATTAATATTCGAAGTGTCAAAGGGGAAATGTTGGGCATGCAAGCTAAACATGTGTGGGATTTTCTGGAAAACAAATCGATGTGGGCAAGATTTATCAATAATCGCTATGGAAAACAGATGGACAGTGGAAGAGGGACTTTCTCGCGACTCTGGCTCATGATTTCTAAACATTTACCAGTGCTCCGCATGAATTCCAGGTGGCTGGTGGGTTGTGGGAAAATTAATTTCTGGATGGAGAACTGGGTTGGCTCACCGCTGGGGTTCCCAGGCTGTCCGGCCCCGACGATCTCATTTTCTCAGGCAAGCAATTTCAGGCCATTTTTTCAGTCCATCCTCACACCCAACCAGCTGAAGGTGTTTGACGACATCACCTTGAACGAGGAACCGGACAAGCTCATCTTTACGGGGTCGGCTTCGGGTGCCTTCTCTGCTAAGGGATACCTCTCGGTGTCTTCCGCCCATGGCATCCCCGACCGATGGAGTGGAACGGTTTGGTGCGGCGATCTTCCGGTGAAATACAACTTTCTTTTTTGGCGTCTTCGGAACAATGCTCTCCCAACCGACGAACAGGTGAGGAACAAAGGGATCTCTTTGACATCTAAATGTCTTTGCTGTATTGCTTCCAAGGAGGAGTCGGTCGATCATCTTTTCATTGCCAGTGACTGGGCGACTACAGTCTGGAGCTACCTGGGCGATGCTTTCGGTTGGGGAAGTGGGGCAGTCACACTTGCCACGTTTCTGCATCTTTGGTTCTTGGGTTCTAAAGATAACGCTTCAGAGAAAAAGGCGCGGGCAATGCTGCTTGTTGCGGGCTGTTGGAGCATCTGGAATACCTGAAACCAAAGACGTCACGGGGACACGTCCTGCTCGCGCCTGGCCATGATGGTTAGAACCAGGTGCATCGTGGTTGAATTGATTCCGTTAATCAAAGGATGGATGAATATTCCTACACTGTGAGTTTTCATGGCAGGTAACTCTGATGTTCGCACCTTACAGGATGCTAATAGGCGAGGAAGATGGGTGAAATGGAATTCTCCAAGCAGTGGGTTGAAACTGAATGTGGACGGGTCATGTGTGTCTGGTTTTATGAGGGGTGGGGGAGTGGTTCGTGATCCCCAAGGGGCAGTGATTCTGGCCTTCAGTGATGGCTTTGGAGCGGGAGACTCCCTCAGGGTGGAAGCATTCACGATGCTGAAAGGTATTGAGCTTTGTCACTCGCACAACATTAAGTTAGAATCGATCGAGACCGATTCGGCTATCCTCCATGGTTCGCTGCAGGGGAAGTTACGAATCCCTTGGACCATTGTCTACATTATTCGTAAGTGCAAACGTCTATTGGATCCACAGGTGATTATTAGTCACACATGGCGCGAGGGGAACATGGTGGCTGACTTCCTCGCCTCAGGAATTACTAATGGTGATCGTAATTTTTTGTTTTCCAGGCTGGGGTCTCTTCCACATGCATGTGGTAACTTTGTTAGGGCAGATGCATTGGGTCTCCAATACTTTAGACCTCCTTAGGTTTGTTCTGTGTAGGGATTTTCCCACCTTGAAATAATAAAAAGTTAATGTTGGATGGATGAATAATAATCCCATGCCTATGTATCCAAATAACCATCCATCAAAAAAGAATACATTCCAATATAAATTAATGTATAAAAACATATTATTTTTAATGGGTAATATTCTAGACCAGTGGATGACGAATATTCCAAGTTAATGAAACAAGGGGAAGATCATGTTCAATTAATTACCAAGTAAATTCCATATACATCTACAACTTGGGTATTATATACATCTTTTCATTATTACATTATATCAAAACAAAGAAACCACGTGGACTATCTATTATTTATAGAAGAGGAATGAATCTTAAATTATCTAATAAAGAACACATTTTTTACATTTTCTATATGACATTATTATATTCAAATTAAAATTTTCATGATTTTTGTTTTAATGGAATGTTATTATATTTTTATTTCTACTAAGAACAGCATATATGTATCACTCATTGACATGGATAGATTTATTTTCAAATTTTCTGTAAAGAATAACAATTTTACAAAAAATATATTTATTGTGGTATTACACGGGTAAATAGATATCCTAAATTGAAAAAAATGTATATCAATAAATGATATTGAATAATATTCTCACAAACCAATTAACACAATGTTATGGAATCTCTATCATTTTCACAAAAATGAGAAGCATATAAAAAAATTTAGCATCACATATAATTTAAATATGTTAACATAAAACAAAATGAAATATTTATAGATTAATTACATGTAAAGATATCTTAATCATATTTTAGAGGACATTTTTAGAGATCCATTAAGAATATATAATTTATACAAGGTAGCATTTCTGGGTGTTTTCCAATATAATATAGAGTGGGTAATTAAAACATCATAACATTTACTACTAACATGAGTATATGTATTTTTATTTTCCTGATGATGTGTTTGGATTTTTCCTTTGATAAATTCAACAAATTTATGAATTATATAGATGAAAAACATTGAAAATGATAAAGAATCTTTAATTTGGTAAAGGTGGTGAATATCAAGATTGGGAGTTTATTAACATTTTATGGGACTATGAGATTCAATCTCAACACACTCCACCATATACAGAAAAACAGAATAGCTTTACTGAAATAATGAATCATATATCTGTTGAAAATGAGCTTTTAATGATGAATCATTTAGATATTAAATTTTGAGGGGGTTTAATTAAACACTATACCATACATACTAAAAAAAGTGCTATAAATTGTATAAAGGGAAATTCCCTTAATATAATAGAGTATAAATAATAATTTTCTATATACTCATTAATGATTAAGTAATGCATTTTTAAAGTCCCACTACAGAAACAATCATTAATCCTTAGGTATAAATTATTTATTTATATGGCACCCCAAAGAAAAAATAAGGATAATATCTACACAAACTATCACAAGAAATTCCATTTTTATTTATAGGGATAACATTATAAAGAAGGGTAGAGATATCAACAATGAAATTGATAAATACGATTCTCATGATAAGAATGATTTGGTTCGTGAAGACAATCACTTGGTTCTCATGGGAGTTTTTATTTATTAAAACAAAAACCACCTAAGATAATTACAGACTTTATAGAATAAGAAATATTTTTATTTCTAGTCATCATGGATATTGAATCAATTTTTAATGACAATATAGACCCACTTCCTATAAGGTCAATGTAGTGATCTTTGAAGCTACATGGTGTTAAGAATCCCTAAATTCTGAACTGGTTACCAGGTATTAAAACCATATTTCGGTCTCAGTTAATATTCTATTTTTTTGTAAATACAATTAGGTTAAACTGAGTATTTAATAGTAAACTAAACATGGATGTTATATCCAATACATATTAGTAAATTATAGTGAATGAATGGTTTAAATTACAGTAATTAATTGACAACAGTTACACATTTTATACAGTATGGATGTATAAATATATTAGAAATATACTATATATATAATCATTACATTAATAACAGATTTCATAGAAGGATAGAAAAATATATTTTTATAACATGATGTTTTGTGATGTTTTCTATATGAAAAAAACTAAAGGGTTATGATTTTTGTTAATTCCCAAATGGTATAAAATTTTTAGTGATATATTTTTGGATGGAAGAAACCATCATTTTGATGTAATATAAGATTTAATTAAGATATAGAATAGTTGGGTTTTAATAGGAATAAATGTGAACCAAATGTTTGAAATTTTGTCAATGGTATTGTGTTTTTCATAAATGTACCAAATTTGGAAGACATATTTCTTATTAGAAACAATATATTAGACCTAAATATAGTTAAAGAATCATTGAAAGTGTGATAATCCATGAAATTATTTTTTGAATAAACCTATATAATGGAAATTAATATAATTCTTTATAAATCTTATAGGCTTCGTGGAATTTTTCAATTTAAATATATTGAAAAAAACTATAGACTTATTTTATTGAAAATCCAATAGGGGTTTGGTTATAGTGTGATAGGGAATATATCATTCATAGAAAAGGATTCCTCAAAATCAACAAGGTTTCTAGAGAATATGTAAGATCTTATATGATTATTTGATAGTATATTTTATTTATTTAATGTTCTGTAAAAGGATTTATGTTTTCTACAAATTGAGAATGGTTTGGAAATATCGTGTTGGTCATAGTAAACATAATTGGTCTAATTTACGATTATAAATTAAAAATAAGTTAAACCATGGATATATTCTTATTACAAGTTTTGTATATATTTATTCTGCCTTAATGGAAGATAATTGAGCTGGAAGGCTTTATAGTAGCATGTTTCCACTAATAATAATGTAGATTCTGAGTATATATTAATATAAAATTCTACCAAAGAAACTATTTGTATATGAATATTTTTATTGAATATTAATCTCTTTACTATTTGTAAAGAAAGTATCACATTATTTTCTCACAAACATCAAAAATAATTTTTATTATTTTATTGAAAATCCACTTTCAGGATAAGTGGGAACCAAAATAAAGCCCATAATTTTGAATTATAGGAGTCAAATTTCAAAAATGACAAATAGATCAAAAGACGGCACCATGAACTGATATATTTACCCCAAAAAAATTCGAATTAGTTCCATCATCATAGCCACGCTATGAACATGGTAAAACATCACTGATTACAAACATCAAATATCAAATTTAAAAAATTCCAAAAAAAGACAATATCATCACCTCCTAAAGCCAACCGCATGGGCCTGAAAACCATCCATCCACGTCGTTCACCCATCATCAATTCATTAGTAGATGAGTGGCCTCAATTCACACAACATGAACTAAGGTGTACCTCATTCACACCAGACGATCATTGAGAGCACCAACTAGAATCCAACATCATTGTCGAGGAACCTCCTGATAACACACCACAAAAGCCATGATAACAACCAATCAAAAAATCACCACAACCATCACAAATGTTAATCCAAACAGAACTGAAAGGTATAGAAACCATATGATGAACTACAATTCAAGGTAAACCATCTCCATCCAATAATTTTGACAGATTTTGAATCCATAAATTCAACATCATGAAATAAAACAAAAGGGATCACTGGAACACCATCAACGAAACACCTAACCAACACAAAATAACAAGATAAAACCATATTTAGAATATAATTCCACCTTGAAAAATGTTGAATAACTTGAAACATCGATTAATAAAAAACCCTGACAAATAGAATAAAATATAAGCAAGACAGGAGAAAAGTATTCAATGACAATGGAAGAAAATAATGAGACCAATCCTAGCCCTCATCCAACACCATCCCAAGATGTACCAAAATCTTCGTCAAGACCGAATAGGATGGGTTCAGGAATGATTGTTTTTTCAGTAAGAAAAAATGAGAAGATTGAACGTTGGACACCTCCATGGCTACTAACCCAAGGTTCCTGATGCACTGGCACCCAGACCAATCATAGAGGTTTGATGAGTAGTGTTATGCTGATGGTGGGGTGGTGAGGACCAACCAAAATCCACACTAGTGAATGTACAATTTAAGAAAGGAAAGGAAGAAATGAGTAAGGGAGGAGAAATTATAGCCTAGAAAAACAATTGTTCCATTGCACCAGATAGATTCACACAAAATCCTAGGCAAAAGGTGATGAATAATGGAAAATATGAGATTTGGGAATGCCAGGAAAATTCGGAGTCATTCTCTTATTATTTTTTCACAACTCTACAATGGTTTCTCTATAATATAATCTAAGGATAAACCAATGAATAAAAAACATTCTGTAGGAGGATTATCTCTTTTGGGATCTTTATACATGTGTTAATGTTATGATGGTAAGATTTTCAATGAAATAAAACAAGTTGGAACCCATAACTAAATCCTTATATTATTTTAATCATGGGAATCATGATAGATATAGAAGATAGAAGGTTATTTTCATTTGGCTATAGTAAAATTTAGAATCTGTTGGAGTTAGTGTCCATGATCCAACATCCATGTAATATTTTTTTACCAATATTTATTTTATTTAATATTAATATAAAATTATTATGAAATCATGACTGTTCTTATGATTAGAGTTATATTTCATAATGTCTTTAAGATAACTATAAAAGTGAAATGTAATAACATTTCCACATAATTATAAGAACCCAAAACTACTATGAAAATATTCTTGTAAATTAGATATAGTTTCAAATAATATCATTTTATAGGTTGAAAATGATATAATAAATCAATGTATTATAATCATAGGAATTTGATACATGTTCTCATGGAATATAGCCTTGGTAATTATTAATAAATGATATTTGGGAACAAGATCAAATAGTAGAAAATACATATTCAATCATGTACTCATATATTCCTCTATGTGGATGTTTTTATTAATCCTTATAAATTCATATTATAAATAATTATATTAGTTAGCCACATAATTTGATGTAATGAAAAACAATTAATGAAATATATTCATTGAAAATTTTGATAAGTTGTGTGTCTCATATTTGAAAAAGAACCAAATGAGTAATGATAGAAAAATATATAACTTGTTTTATTTATAAAAACATTATTTCTAAGGCCCTTAGATTTGAATAGAAAATTTCATGGTGTTTTATTAAATGACTCAATTATGAAAAGTCAAATAATGTTTCATTGAGAAAATATTGTGATGACACTAACAGGACACCATTACGGTTAGGGATATCATGACAAATAGATAATAAGTTAATATGAGTTTTAATATGAGGTTCTTGTAGGTTAGACATTATATTCATTCTCAATGGTTTCTCATGTTATTTTTTTAGATATTAACGATGGATATTATGTTGTTCAACCTAATTATAATGATAAAGGATAAATATGATCACACACTAATTGTATCTGAAATTTTTATTAAATTATATTTTAATTTGAAAATCCATAATAAATATAATTTCTATATTTTGGTTATATAATAATTATGTATTAGATAATAAACAAGATCCAAACATTGGTTATTTCGACAAATAAATATGTGAGTTAAATAATTAAAATAATTTATTCATGTTATTTAGAGAATATGATAATTGTTATATTACTCAATAGATTTTGTAGTAATATTAATTTAGAGAATAAATAGTTATTATTCAATACCTGATAATAATTGAGTAGGGTAAAAACTAAGCTTAATGGATTAGTTTTAAATTATATATCAGATATCATTTACTAAGATATTGATTTATTTATTTAACATTTTATATTTAATTAAAAAAAAGTGTTGCACATTTCTGGAAAAAAGTGATATTTTTTATTTGATTTTTAGAAATGGTTTATATAGGGAATAAAGAATTAAATAATCACCTATAGAAAATTAATAACACTATTCAAGATTTATAAATACTTAGTTATATAACATTCATTTGTTATAAAATTTTTTATCACAAAAAACCATGAGATAATTCTCCCAATACCTAGAGATAATATTGTCTAGAACATACTCAATAACAATAGCACCAATACTACTCATACCTTTATAGCCAATAAGTGATTCAAATGAATCATTTTCCATTGATAACTTTCTCTTATGGTCAAAATAAAATGATACAAGTGATCATAGTCTCTCATGATAACACTTGAGGAATCTATGTTGATGTTGTTTTATTTTTCGGCACATATGGATCATTTCAAGATGGTTTCATTTCATGGATCCTATAATGAAAAAAAATAATTTTTTGATTATCTAAAATATCATATAAGATGAATTAATTTCAAGGCAATGAAATTCAAAATATAACATCAAATTATATATAAATTATATGTGATTATCCATCCTTCTAAATCATGTGTTAATAAGTCAATTGTTATTTAATTTAATTTTCTTATGCATCATTTTTTATTTATATCGTTTATTATTTATTAATTATGATAAAAATGATATGTTATACAAAGAAATTATATGTTTTAGCCGCCCCAAAACATTTATAATTAGCAAAAAACATATAATGAATGATTATAAACTTTTGAAACATTTTTCGAAACATGATTCCAAGTGTTTGGTATACTATGATGATGAATTATGGTGTAAATGGGGTTGGGTAGATATGATTAAATTTTTTAAGTAAAATTATTAAAATTAATCATCTAGCACAACATGTGATAAAATTATTTAAAAATGTCATTAATGTTAATAGAAAATTTTTATTTTAGTTTTCTATAAAGTAGACATATGTCGACTCTAACCCCTCTTCACACATTGAGATATGTGTAGCACACAAGTTAATTATTTAATGGAAATCATTTCCCCATTAAAATATATATTCTATTTATGGTCTATAACCATGATATGTGATTTTTTGGGGTCTAAAAACCATTATAATTACTAACATTAGATGAAGTGATTCACAAACTGATTCTATATGACTTTATAATCTGGGAGTCACAACCGAAAGAGGCAAACTTTTATATTGGTAAAAGTGTACAAATTGTTTTAGAGAGGGTAGAGTGATATAATTATTTAATATAAACCACAATAAAAATATAATGAGAATAATATTATTAGAGATAATGAAAATCCATTGGTTCATAGTGTAAAGGATCAACATATCTCATCATATTTAAATTAGAAGACATAGAAGATTATGCTCCCCCATAAGATATCATGTAGGGGATAAAAAATGTTTAGGATATGATCACTTGTGTTTGGAATATTATCATCAATGCACATCAACAAAATATTTTTTTATAAATAGTATTAGTTCCTCATAATGTTTCTCAAAAAAATATTTAACAAACCCGTATTTTAAAATAAGAACATTATATTCAACATCATATATCACAAGAAACACCATGTTTAGAAAAAAAAGATATAACCCCAAGGAATTATGATATATTTAATTTAAATAAATTTAAACTATTCAATGGATTTCATTACACATTACACTAATTTTGTATTTTTTTACATAGAACAGTTTGTTGATAAAATTTTGCATACAATGTCAAGTTTACTCAAAATGTGACATATTATTAAACTATTATTACATAGTGTTATAGTTATCACCAATCTCTTAGAATTATGGGTATGAATAATTTTAACTAAATTATGAAAAAATATATTTTACGAACCTTACTTTTTATTTTTTTATCAATAATACAATAAGAATCATTTAAATGAAATGATGTTTTCCAAATACTGTATTTTTCTAAAAGATGAATTAGTCATGTATCGCACACATTTATTGATATTTATGTTTTATAATTAAAAAAATATCCAAAAATATAATATTCCTTTTATAAATCTAAATAAAAAAATTACTAGGGTTTTTTGGGTTCTTTCTATAAAATATCATTTTTTGATGAATTGTGGTAGTTAAAGAATTTTATTAGAAAAAAAATTTCATTTAAATTATTTATAATGTTAGATAATATTTTTAAAAGGTTTTAAATTAAAAAATTTCCATTGTTTATAATATATAATCAAATTTATGTCATTGGTATCATTTTTATATTGAAATTAGAAATAATTACACTATTAACATTTGATCATTTTCCCTTTAAAATCAAACATTTCGGTCATATCTGAGGGATAAATTTTAAATTAAAATTTTAATGAATATGTGAATTTAATTTGAAAAAAATGGATTCATATTTGGAATCCAAATTTTTTATAATTTCTTATAAATTTATCTTATTTTTTGACCAAATTGAGTAGTGAAAACAATTAAAATTATTTACAGCCATTAAGTTCAAAATTAATTTAATAGTTGTCAAACTAAAAATATAAGTGTAATAAATGACCTATGAAGATGTCCAAAACAATTTCCACGAAATATATAGACCATATATTATTTAGTATTCATGATGTGTCATTTAAAAATATTATTTGATGATACAAATGTCAATATGATGTAATATTTTTAAAAAATATTTCAAATGTCTCACTCACCAAGCTTATGAAATGCCAGCCCCTCTACTAACTTCTCAACAACATTAAAACTGGTTGTATCAGAAAATACATATCCAAATAATTTACCAAAATCCCTCCTCTCATATTAGAAGACTAATTTAGGGCCTAAGTCCATCCTGGAAAGGCATTACATTAATCATAAAGAAGATGCCTGAAAAGGAGATAATTTTCTTTAATGAGGGAATTTTATTTTATTCCATTATACACCTACTTAAATTATTTTTTAACCATGACGATATAATAAAAATTTTATATTAAATATAATTATATTTTTTATAATAATTGAATGACCTAAAATCATATCCATTTTTTCAAGTGGGTTATGAAATCATAGTTCATGTGTTAGGGAAACTACCGCCTCGCAAACCGATGTTATTCATTCTTCTATTACAACCTTTCATAGTTGGGTATGAAGATGGATATAATGTGTATATATATATGGTATATATAAAACATTATTTCATCTATATTTATTATATTATATTTTCCCTTTTAATATCAATTATGTATGGGATATGATAACATCGCTCATGTGTACGGTGGACTAACGGCTTGCGATGCGATGTGATTCATCTTTAAATGAGCTCTACATGGAATTTAATAAAGTTAAATTTAATTATTATATGTGATATAAAATTCAGAATTATGAAATTAATGATATATTTATAATTATTTAATTATAATATATATCATTTTATTTATTACCATTTCACCCAATTAAAGATGAAAATGTCATTCATGTACTAGTGGACTGCTTCCTCTACAGACCGATGCGACTCTCTTTTCATTACAAAGAAACATTAATGATATATATAAGTATATATAATTGTATAAATTATATAATTATGATTATGTAATTATAATATTTTACTTACCTTATTTAAATAATATTAGTTGAAAAATGGAAATGGTACTCATGCGTACATACGACATGTGGCCCCTATGATCATAATGTACGTCATTATTCATAACAATATTCAATCATCAGTTTTAAAAATATTATTTATGGATAAATTTAATAATTATTTCATGATTATTATTCTTTACATTGTTTAACTACACAATTTAGGTTAAAACACCATCATTCATTAAAAAACCATCTTAATAAATAAGGTAAATGAAACCCAAAACATTGAAAATAACAAATGATTATTCATATGTTGGTGATAAGATATTATAAAATGATTATATATGATATTATAAATATTAATATTGATATTTTAAAATTTAATATATTTTTATAACCAATATAATTGTATTTATAGAATGTTCAATTAAAAGGATGTGTGAGCTATGTGATTTTTTAAATCAATTTATATTGATTGGGTTAATCATCTACTTCAATGACTATGTCATTATAAGAATATGTGTATAATGAAAATTTATTAACATTGATTTTATTCATAATTTCATAACGTTGATTCATAGTTAAAATCCATAAACGATTCAAATATTTATTCTCAATTCAATAATATTATAATTGAAAGAGTTTTTTTTAAAATCTCATTATAATAATTATTTTTTTCTCGATTCTGAGAAAGAAAATTGATTTTACCATTTCATAAGTTAAAAATTTGATTTTATTAACCTAATATTATTAATCATATTTTTTAGTAATATTAAAATTTTCTACTCTTTGATACCTAAATTATTTTAGAAAATGATTTCAATAAAACATGACATCATTTACCCCATTGGAATGGAATATATTTTCTTCCAAAACAATGCTTTCTAAAAAATTTAAAAAATGTTTATAACCTTTTAAAAATGATTTGTAAAATTAATTGTTGCCCATTTCATCTTTGGATAAAAATTATTTAAATAAAAAGTATTTCATTTAAAAAAATTATTATTATTATGTTACTAAATATCTGAAATGGATCTTCATGTAATTTTTCAAATAAAGAAACTTCATACGCTTTTTTAAGTGAAAAAGGTATAAATTTTTAACTCACTTGGAATGTTTATAATTACCTACCATCATGGCCATTTTTTATTGAATCATCATTTTCAAGTTTACAAGGATATTTGAAAAGAAAAGTTTTTCTCAAATATTATTTAAAGTCATTTTTTTAAAAGATAATTTAAATGAAATGGATTTCAACAATGGATTTTTCTTAAAAATCGTATTTTCAAAAATAAAATTATTGTTTCGACAAAAAAAATTTATTACATTTTATTGTAATTCAATTCGTCAATAAAAAAGAGCCTTTATCATGACTTCAATTAGTTTATATATTGAATATATACCATTTATATTAATCCTCTGGGAGAATTATGATCATTTTGAATACATAAAGTATTGACATTAATTTCATTTATTCATTTTTAGTCATTAATTTATAATTAATTAATCAATTTTTAGTGGAAATTGAATTTCTAAATCCATATATCATTTCTACAGACAATGTTTGCAATGGAAATACCCTTTTAGAAAACTGGGAAATATACATGAACCTATAGGCACAGTTTTCTAAAACAATGGCTATAGGTATATATTCCAAGGCTATAGTCAAATTCTACATGGGCTATAGAATATATTTTACATCATGGAAATACACTCTATAGCTATGCTTTAAACAATGACTATAGACCTATAGCCATGTTGGACAACTGTGTAATCTATTTCCATTGTTTGGAAAACCTTTTCAACAGACTGTATAGCCACCGTTTAAACCATGGATATAGACTCTAAGAATAATGGATATATGGGGTTTTATGCCTCTATTAATGCTTTTCCAAAAACATGGATATATTGTTTTTTTATTTTCTATAGCCACAATTCATCAAAATTGTGTCTCTAGGTCTCTTACCCTTGCGTGGGAAAAAATGACTCATGAAAATTAGTGGGGAGGTCATTAGCCATGGTTTTCTTTCTATAGCAAAGATTTTTAATATTATATATATATATATATAATATATTTATATACACAAAGGTGTCCTTGGTGTAGTGGTAAGGTTATAGGTTCAATTAGCAGAGTTAATGATATTGAATCTGGTTGGGCGTTATTTATTTTAAATCCATAGACATTGTTTGCATAGGATGAAGACACAGTTTTTCACCATGTAAATTGACATTATTGCCATGGTGGACAACCATGGGACATATTTCCCTATTTTCTAAAACCATCGAAATAAACCCAACATCCCCAGTATAAATTGAGGCTATAGATACTAAAAATGGTGGCTATTGATTTTTTCTAAAGCCACACCAATATGTTCCATGACCAGTTAATCTATGGATATATATTATAGTCACAATTTTGAACCATTGGTGTACCCTAAATTTATACATGTGGTTATTTTATTGACTAGGAAAATATTGATAAATATATATCCTTTACTCAATATGATTTTTTTAAAATTTATACAATTCAAGAATTAAATCAATTATTAGATATATGTTGAATTATTTCAAATGATGTGATATGTGGCATATTGAAATTATATAGTACCTCGATTATTCAACATGTCTCATAAGACAAAATCATTTCACGTAATTTTATGAGTTTGTATGCATATATTTTAAAATATCTTTTGAAAGGTATTTAATGTAGTAGTATTTTTGGCCAAACCATATAATTTTATAGAAACTATGATTAAATTGTCTTGTGAAAGGTATTAATGGAATATGTTATCATGTTCGTTAGGAAATACATCCAATAAATAAGAATTACCTTCTTTACGAATTAGGTTATTATTTTCCATGATATTACTATAATATAAATACCACCAAATGAATTTTATATTTAGTTTATTGAATAAATACAACTTTTTTTCAATTATTTACTCTTCTAAATACTGGAAAACTGATCTATATCCATGTAACTGTAGCCATAGTTTTACAAAACTTTGGTTATAAGTATTTATACCAATGTTATGGCCACAGTTTACATGGGTTGTAGACACAATTTTCCACTATGGAAATATACCTTATATCCACATTCTAAACCATGGTTATAGACCTATAGTCACTGTGGAAAACCGTGTAATCTATTTCCATCTTTTATAAAAATTATTCAATTAAACATATAGCCAAAATTTGAACCATTACTATATCCTCCTAAAACCATGTCTATAGGGTTTTTCTCTAGGGATACAGAAACATTCTTCTTAAACCATGGCTATAGGGTTTTTTATCTTTCATTACCTTGATTCATCAAAATAGTTGCTATATGTCTACCACCCATGTATTCAAAAGAATGTAACCCACAAAAAAATGGATGGAAGGTCTATATCCACAATTTACATGCTATAGACAAGATATTTAATAATATACATAACAAAATATATATTTATTAACATAATGGTGTATGCGTTGTTGTGGTAAGATGAAATGTTCATATAGAAGAGGTAAAGAGATTGAATTTGGACGGGTGATATTTATATTAAATCCACATCTATGGTTTAAATGGATTGTATAAATAAGTTTCCACCATTTAAATTGACCTAGAAGCCACAGTATAAACCATGGATGTATACCTATAGACCCAGTGGACAACCATGTGAGATTTTTACATGGTTTCCAATACCATGAAAATAAACCCTATTTTCATGGTGTAAACTATGGATATAACCACTTAATACCATGGCTATATATTTTTTAGATAGCAATACCAATTGGTCCCCTGGCCAGAAAAACCATGTATATAGCATATATCAACTGTTTTGGATCTTATATCCACAATTTTGAACCATGGTTATAACATTAATTACTCCTTGTGTATGTATTGATTATTACTTTTAAATTTATTCAAATGGAATTTATTCTAAATTATTTACCATTCCATGGTGATTATTCCTAAATATTAATGATTTATTTCACTTTGTATAACCATTCATGAATAGTTGACCTCGTCCATGTTTGTTTTCCTCCCTCTATAATCTATGAAGAATGATATTTTTGAAAAAAATGATATGATAAATGGATTGAATTTGTTCTTGAAAAGAATTTATTTTGTAATTTATTTTTAAAATGTAATTAATGACCAAATTATGTATCAATTTCACAAAAATACTAAAATGTGTAGTTTTTCAAGATGAGATTCCTTGTATCTTATTCCAATGTAATAAATCATATACTGGCTTCTAGCTTTTGGGGTTAGGGTGAATATAATTGGTATCAGAGGAAGTATAGTAGAATCCTTTGAAACTAAATTTGGGAAAAATGTCATGACCCGTCCTTTAGGGGCCATTTCTTGACTACCCAATCCTGCCTTCTATAGGCTAGGGGTTAGAGACTAGCACCGAAGGACGTATTACCTAAAATGGGAAGGTGATGCCTTTAAACCTGTACAAACACATAGTCCGGGAATACGACAGGAAGTGACTGTGAAGTAAACTAGTGTAGTAAAAAGGAGTTCTGACAGAAAAGGGGTCAGAATTAAAGCCCAACTAAAAGTACGAGTACAAATGAAAATTAATAACACTACTAAAAGGAACAATACAAATTAAAAAGGGATTACAAGCTCTAGGATCTTCCACCATAGATCCTACCTTAAGGGTAGGTATAGCTCCCAATATGTAGTCCCCACGATGTGTCACACAAAACGATCATCCACGTATCCTACTTGAAGGGATGGTATTTCTCGAGATTAGTAGTCCCTGTCTCAGATCACACCAAATGGTCCACCTTCGAGCACCATTTAGTCATGTCTCCCTCAGCCTCGATCAATTTCATATTTCTTCTGCACAAGACCCAACATGGGGTAGGCAAATCCCATTTAAGTGTGAGTATAATAATACTCAGTAGGGACCCCAGGACCCCGCAGGTCTTCTGAAGATCCACAATGGAAAAACCACAAATAAAGACATCAACTCTACTTAGATATATTCCAATATATATAACTAAATTATTAAGATATACTCATCTCATACACGAGTGATTTATACCATAAAGGTAACACCATGATGGTAGAAGTACCACATAAGAACCACTATGAATATAATACCATAAAGGTAAAAGACATAGTTCAAACTGAGCCTCAGATCAAACAAGGCATACCACTTAGAGAAACAGGATTATGATGCTGACCCACATAGGATCACTATTAATGCTGATAGCCAGCCACAAATTATCTAGGCCTAGGAACATGTAACATTCCTATTCATAATTTCGACCACCTCCACTGCTATAGAACACCTTCTCTATTGAGTACAGTGGGCTTTTTGCATCACACAGAGGTGCTTCCCACTAATGTTAAACTAATAAGGTACTCCTCCCCATAATGTACCATGGGTCTTCTAGGTCACATAGAGTGGCTCCCCCACCGTGGCCTGCTGATGTACTCCTCCCCATCACGTACTGTGGTTGTCAAGTCACTCTGAGTCAAAAAGTAAGCAGTCGTCAGGTCCCATCCAGTCACCCGTTTCTGTACATAGCGTACCTGGGAGAACCGCTCCCAATCCATCCATTGTGTTACAACCAACACAAAGACTCACCATGTAGTAACTCGATTATATGTCTTATCAAAATTGTTCCAATGCAATATATGACCTATCGGCCGAATGACCAGTCTGTGTGTTATTGGCATTTCAGTGCTGAGGGCCCTGTTGGATTCAGGTGCAATCCAACCCAGCCATATTCCAAGATCTCCAAAATACTCATGGAGTAATTAAAAAGGACCCCCTCACTCCAAGTATCACAATGCCATAGACTTTTTGTCAAACATATGTCTGGTTCTCGAGATAAGTCCATTTTAGTGTTTTTGGGCCCTGTTGGGCCTGGGTCCAGTCCGACCGAGTTGGACCAACCCGGCCCAACCCGGTCTGGGCTGTGCAGCCGTGGACTAGGCCCGTTGGGCCGAGTTGTAGCCTACCCTACAAAAACGGGCCGCCCAAATGGGCGTCCTGACCCATGTAGGGTGGATCCCCAAAAGGGGTGGCCTGCTAGATGGCAGTCTATCCACGAAGGGCTTTACCCACAGTGCTTAAGCCAGGCAGCCCATTCGAAGCGCTCCCCTAGGATCCCGAACAACCAAAGGTTGTTTGGACATTGAAGCGACAACACCACATGGGTTCCACCCCGGTCTCTGTAAAACCCACCAGAGGTGCGGGTTCTTCCTCCACCTCCATGGCTTCAGTCATGGTCTCCTTCACACCGGCAGTGCGTGATAGTGCACCCCCATTCCCTTCTGTGGTCGGCTGATGAGACGGTCACCTTCTCCTTCTTCTGTAGCTGATGAGCCGAGACCCCATTGCACACCAGCTACACTTGATGACGCACCATACCTCATTCGTGGCCATCCAGTTCCAGCTGCTCTGATGTCTATCACGTCTTCGTTCAATGGACTCCTCTAGCGGCATTCACTGGCATGTTTCCTCCTTCATAGCCGGTTGTTGTTGTTGATCCGGTGTTCCTCCATGGAATTTGAAAGTGTAAAAAAGTTTTGGAGGGTTTGATTCAGGTTTCTTAGGCCCACACACTCCGTGTTAACTCATGTTCAAAGAGAGGATAAAATGAGTATAACAATTTCTTGTATTAAACAAAAAACAAACACCACAATGATACCCCATAACAATCTCCCATAAAATGAATGAATCGCAGATAAACTTGCTTGTCGGTTGACCCACGTTCTTCGTATAATTTCCAGAAGGGGGAAGAGGGAATCAAAAATTCATAAACGAAATTACCCCTACCTCGTAACCCATTGAAGAGCATCGGCTCTTGAAGGTGGATCGTGTTATTCATTACCGCAACTAGTTCCCAACGACAACACTCACACTTTGTCATTTAGTATTCAGTTCGGGGTCACCCATCACCTCCTGCAAGGATCGGCTTCATCCTTTAAGGGTTCGACATCGCGACCCTCCTTCAGCACTTAGTTTCTTGGAGAAACTATATCGATGCCCCTCCCCATGCTCCAAATATACATAGAAGAGGGGGAGGGTACGTAATGACATTAGAGTTTAATGGGTCTCATCAATTAGGAAGATTTCTAATTCCCCAATGATGTCATTACTTAGGGTTGGTAGGTCAACCAATTTATTAGCTTTACACATCACTGACCCCACCGCATTGCTTGTCTATTGGAGGATATGAAATAAAATAATAAAATTATTTCATTTCATTTCATTTAAAAGTTCACAAAACTTATCTTTTTCTTCAGACCTGTTTCGGTCAATGTAAAGCCTCCCTTAAGAAAATCATGGTGCCAGAGATTTAACTGTGCCCTTGGATTTTTAATCCAAGAAATAGATAAAATGTTATAAAATACCACTCATGCATTTACAGACTGTACCCGAAATAATGTTCAATAAATTATTAACGTTCAACCTTGACCCATGCCGGTCGAGGTTAGACTCTACATAAAGAGAAAATGTCACAACGAACCTAGTGGTATGCTCAGATTATCATTCCATGTTACCATTAAGAAGTTATGAATTTTACAATAAAATAATTTCCCCACAATTTTTTTATTTACAGCCAACAACTAACTTTCATAGGTGGCCCGTGTTGGCCAATGTTAGTATCCGCATAAGGAAATCATACCCTTAGGAGTTTAATGGTGGTATCAAATCGTTAATTTGAGTTACCCTTCATGAGTTATAAGTATTTGAAAAATAAAATTATTTTATTATTTTATTTTATTTACCGTTATTCCATTTTTGGGTTTTCACACAAGAGATCTACGTTGACTAAACATAAGTCATGCCTAGGGTAAACTATCCATCCGGAATGTAGTGGTTCCCTCATTTTTTTGATTCGAGAAACTGTTTAAGAGTTATTCAAATTTCTTATGAAAACCGCTTACACACACTAATTAAAGAATAAAAAACTTTGACAGATCATTCCAAGAACTCTTGTACTCAGAATCACAATCCATCAGATTTTTCGATGTCGAAATAATTCCACATACTTAATAAAATTATACATACATTCATGTATACTACAAAGAATATTTGGGAAAATAACCATATGATAAATTTTTTTGATAAGTGTAAAATAACATCCCATATTTTGTGTAGGGTATATATTATATGGATTTCTTAGAGATATATCCATTTAAGGACATTACAAGTGGACGTGTTTCTAGGAAATCTTTACCTAGGGTTAATAAGTCCAAAAAGAACACATTCGCATTTCCCCAATGATCACTTATTACACAACAATGAGACTTATAATTTATCTAGTTTGACACTCCTATGAGATATGCTTTAGATAATTCATATATTCAATAATTATATTATAAAGGATTTGAAAATGGAGATATCTATAAAGAATATCTGTTTATGATTTGGATATTTTCTATGCAAATATTTTTAATTTATATATTGTATTACATTGGTTTTCAGATTATACATTATTTTTCAAAAGGATGATATATAATCTAGTGCATGCTATCATTTTAAAATGGATCCCAGTAGAATAAAGGGTAATCACATCAATGCATGTGATCAAATGAGTAATAATAATTGTTTCATTGATGCGATTAATAAAATATTTCAGATGGAAATAGTATCTCCAAAATCCTCCTTATATGAGGACAAAGTAACATATTCTATGAAGATTGAGAAATAATTTTCTATGTATTATTTCATCAGAGGAATGCATGAGAATATGTGGACATTAAGAAAAATGTTGATAAGGAGAAGAATGGATGGTTGGATTTTCCATCATTGGATTTTTGTGGAAAGAAAAACATTGTTACATTTTTAAAAGTAATAAGGAAATTCTACATCTATTAAGAGAAATGTCATTATTCTTGTTATTTCAAGGGTATGAAATAAATTCAATGTTCAATGCATAAATTTTAAGGAGGTGGGGAATAATAAAAATTAATAAGTCGTGTTTTAATGTAATATACCTCAAAATATTATAATAGATCATGGTCAAGATTATGTTTTTACCATTGATGAAAAGGAATGATTAATTTTCTTGTGTTTGTATTCCTGAATTATTTTATTTGATTATTTATTCAACTATTTTTGGGGTATAAGAATTATGAAATATATACGGAAGTTACTGTAAAATCTTTTTGTTAATGATTTCATAGAGTTTATGTAAAGTTATCAATGACCAAGAAAAATGATTTCTATTTAATTTTGAACATCTTGGATAACACATTATTAATGAAAATATAACCATTAATATGTTTCTGATTTTGAGATAATAATGTTGGAATTGAGTGATGATTGATATGGATAAACTAAATTAGATAATACATATAACATTGAATCTGATTAATGATTTATTGACAAATGTTTTTATCATTGATGGAATTAAATCATTTATATATTTAAAGTAAATATATTATATAATCTCTTTATTTATTTAGGAATAAGGAATCGCTAATTTTAACAATATTGTTTTATGATAATTCCTGTTATTAACCTGTTTTAAGAGAATACATAATGAAGTTATTGATTTTTTTTATGTGACCATAAATATCCCCTTTTTATTGTTTGATATATTAACGATATGTTCATTTTTTAAATTCAGTGATGCTCTATAAAATGTTTTGGATCTTAATCATTTTTATGGTTCATAAGGTTAACCATTTATAAAACATATTATGGTAAACATTGGATAGTGTTTTAGATATTAAGGTATTAAATTACTTATGGTATTTTATTCATATTGTATAACTATTTCTAACCATATATTTTTTAGGAAATATATGGAGATAGACTAAAAAAATTCCACTCTTTTATGGTTCTGAGAATCCACTGAATGTGAAAATTTTAAACTGTGATCATAAAAAACTATGTCATGGATATTCATTTCACTGAGTAGGGGATGAATTGGAAATTTATTAAAGCATAAAAAAGGTTGAAATTGTTCTTGTGAAATAGAGGGGAATCAAGTATGTGTATTTTATTATATTTATATATAGTAAAATAGTCCCTCACCATTATGAAAAGGATCATGAAATAAGAAAATTATCCTAATAGCTGCATATTTGATGATTTTGGTGGACTTTTAAATCATCACAGATTTATGATTTTTAGGTCATAAATATTTTATTTATCATTCAAATTTTTATGATCAATGAACATAGTTACTCTAAATAATTATTTACACCTATTCTTCAATTCCTATATATTCATATTCCAAAAATTATCTCATATATATGAACCTAGTTATGTGTTATTACATGTGATCTTTTAATCTATTTCCTCTCTTATTAAGATGATATTTTATTATCCCTTTTTATGATTTTTGTTTTTAAAAATTGTATTTCCAATATCATACTTTTCATTACCAAAATCAAATTCTAATTGGGGAGGAATAATTTATTTAATTTGATGGGAATATAAAAATTTGAGACATTAAAAATAAATCATTGTATCTAAGAATGTATCTGACCCGAAACAGGAAATATATAAAGATACATTAAAACCTAAGACATTATGATATATATATTTTTTTAAAATAAATATCTTCAAATAATGTTTTACAGGAAACACTGTTTTTATATTTTATTACACACTGTGGTGAATTTTTCTTGTATTATACATGACATCGATTTTAAGAGAAAAATTACATATTATTAAAATATTATTATTTAATGTGATAGTTATAAGTCATCAACGAGAAGATAATTTATGAATAAAATTAAATAAATAAATAAAATATGTATTTTTCACATGTTCATTGGTTATTTATTTATTTGAAATAAAATAAGAATGTTTTACATTAAAAAAAAAATTTAATGAAAAACTCTATTTTCCTAAAAAAATAATTAGTTACACTTTCTTTACATAATATAAAATGTAATATTTAATATTTTTTAAAAGATAAATTGAAATAAAACTTCATTTTTTGATATGTGAAAACTATAATTGGATTATGGTTAATTTTTATGTGTATTATGAAAAGTTTTATATTTTCAGAAATAATAAAAAATTATTAATTATGATTGAAAACTTCTTTTTTACATTAAATAAATTATAAATATAAAAATTATTTTAATTTTTTGTAAAGAATCATTTTCCAACATTTATATCAATTAATCCAATATAGTTAACTAGATTTATTTTCATATTTAATTTTTATGTAAAAAAAATATTAATCTAATTAATATTTTTAATATGTAAAATTGGTTTTTCCTCATGTCTATAAGATTAATTTGAAATTAAATACTGACTTTTATAATAATTTAATTTTAAATAATGTATCACATATTTTTAATCATAAAAATTTCTAATTTCTAATATTGTAAACTTATTTTTATAAGAAAATACATATTGATAAAATAAGAAAAATAATTATAGCATTTCACATGAAAATGGGAATACATGTGGAAAAAATAAGAGGACAATGGTTAAAAACGACCTAAAAACTTATCCTGAAACATCTTTGTAGACATACTTTAAAATTATATCATCTTGGCTCTATGAATTCCTATTTTGAAATCTATTGGGTTGATGAAAACATTGGTGTGATTTAATCTTCTAAAAATATTAAAAGTGTCCCACTCACCTCACATATAAAGAGGCCACCTATTCTCTCTTATTAACACAATAAAGTATTTTGGTTCATCCAAAACCTTCTTAAATAACTTCCCAACTTCACTCCACTAATACATGAAACCTTATTTTAAGAATAAATCCATCAAATGAATTATTTAGTCAATCCAATTGAATATACACAAAGAAGTGGTAATGTTTTTAAGGGGTGATTTTATTTTATTCAATTATCTACATAAAAAAATTATTATTCCAAAAAATGATGTTATAATAACATCAGTTCCACCCATATAATTTTATTTATTTAAAAAAATAATTAATGAAAACCACCTTCAGTTCAATTAAATGTTTTATAGAATCGTTATTCAGGAGTACTTTGGACTACCACCTCACGAACGAATGCCATTTGATCTTCCATTATCATAATTAAATGATATATATGAATATTGTTACAAAGTATATATATTATATTGAAAATAAATTAATACATCATGATTGATTATATATATATATTACATTTCATTCTTTGTGGATATGATAATGTCCCTGGTGTGTATTGTAGACTTCCAGTTCACGAAGCGATGTGATTCTTATTTCGATGATTCGTTACATTGAATGTATTGAGGGTAAATTTAATGATTATAAGTGATATATATTACATAATTATGGAATTTTATTTAATATTTTTAATTTATGAAATATAAAATATCTCATTTTTTGTGAAACCTTTTCACACAAAAATGGAGGATAATATCATTCGGTTACATGCAGACTACCACCTTCAGAAAGGGAAGTGAGTCTCTTTTAATCCCTATGATACATGGATGATATATATATAAGTATATAAAATGGTATATATGATATTATTTTATTTATAGAATGATTATAAATTTTATACCTTTATTCCTTATTTATTGTTGAAAAATAGAAAAGTTACATATGTGTATGCATGCCCTACCATCACTATGATCATAGAAAACTTTATTTCATGTAACCATATTTCATGATTCATTTTAATGGTATAATTACCAAAAAAAATTTAAATTATTTCATTTTTATTTACATTGATATGATATAACTATATAATATTCTCAAGAACTAGATCTTTCATGATGAAATATCCAAGATAAAACATGGGAATTATTGAATGAAACAATGAGAACAATGGAATATTGTTTATGAACTACGGATAATATGTTATTAAAGGATCATATATGACAATAAAAAAATAAATTTATTTCTGGATTAATTTAATAACATCTTTAAAACCATGATCAATTTTTTAAAATTTGAATAATTTGAATATATTTGTAAGTTAAGGTTTCTCTGAACGAAAATTATATTTATTGGGTTAATATTTATCTTAGTTGATCATGTAATTATAAGATTATATATGTAAATAATTTTGAATACATTATTTTTCATTTACTCTTTTTTATGTGTATTTATAGTTCAAACACATAATTAATTTTTATATTAATTATAACTTCAACATTTAGCTCATTGTAATGGTTTACATCATAATCTCATTCCAATCATGGTTTATTATTCTTAAATTTTAGTTAAAAGGAAATTATTTGAAAACATACTAATAAAACCATTTAATTATATTATCATATGGTTACTCACTAAATTTTAATTTAATATTATTATTTTCAATAGTTTTTACTTAAAGTAATTTTGAATGTCTATTTATGAAAATTTGACATCATTTCTCTCTTTGGTAAGAAATATTATTTCTTATAAAACCATGTTGTCTATAAATTTTATCCAAAATGTATATGAACTTATTTAAGTAATTTTTTAATTTAATTTTTCCAAAATATACTATATAAAAGAATTTATAAAATATTACTATTTTTTAGATCAAATACCATTAGGATTTTAACAAAAATGCTTATAGAATTTTCTTATCATTTTTCAAACAAGGATCTTTCCTAACCTTTATAGAGTGAAAATGTATTGTTCTTTTTAAATAGTATCATAATGTATATAAGTACGATAAATCATGAATATATTTTCTATAAAGCATTATTATTTGGTTTTCAAAGATATTTTTATGGAATATTTTCCCTTATTATCTCTAAATTATTTTTTAATATGATTTTAAATATTTTTTAAAGAATCATTTTAGTTTTTAAAATGTGATTTTGAAAATGAAATTGAATTTTTACAAAAGATTTATTTCAAATAACTTTTTTATTGTATTTAAATTTATCAAAGAAAAATACACTTTATCTTTAATCCAATGCGAATACATATTTTATTGATACCAACCTTACACTTCGTCTAGATGTTTTATGATCACTTGGACCATGAAATGTATTGAAATTCATGACCTTGATTCATTTTTGTAGTCATTGACGTTCCTTTTAATTATTCACTTTTATGTGGGCATTTAATTAATTACGTCATATATCATTTCAACACATTGTTTTTTGATTTTGGAATTATTTGATTGTATGGTGAAATGTTGATTAATCTGTATCTATTATTTAATATTGATATATTTTTTGATAAGGAATATTGTTCATAAATTAAATTTACTATTTGATTTATAACTAATTATTTGAAATTATAGTGATGGGAATTTTTTAGACATTATATATCCTATAGATACAGATACATGTCTCACAAGACAACATTAGTTGTCCAAACCCTATTAGTTTATTCCCAGTAGCCTTAAATTTTCTAGTGAAGTATCTAGACAGTAGAAGTCATGTTGGAAAAACTAGATTGGTTTTTACCATGATGTTTAAAACTATCTTGTAATTGGTCTTGACTGTAGTAAATTTAATGTGCCTATAAAATAACATCCAACAATTATTCACATCCTTCAATATCAATTCAGTTATTATTATCCACGAGAGTTTAATAATGATATTATATTTTCATTCATTTCATTTATTTTATTAAATGGAATTTTTTAGTTATTTTCCTCGCAATATTTTTTATGAAATATCAAGTTAATGATATGGAATTTGTTCTCAGTTATATACCTTTCAATAGTTATAATTCATATTGATTCATGATAACTTTGGTTATACATAAACCTTTCTAATTATTTGATCTTACCCTTATTGTTTCCATTATCTGAAATCGTTGATGTGTGATGTATTTCATACTTACGGATAATACAAGATGGAATAATGGTATTCTCAACAAATATTATATTTAATATTTCCTTTCCAAATGTAATGAATGAACCTAGTATATAACAAGTTTTTCAAAACTAATAAACATTTATTTATTTCAAGACACAACTTCTTTTTTCTTATTCCAACTAGGAAATTTAGAAACCATCCTCTATCTTTTATGTTTGGGTCACAAAAAAGTAATTATAAAATAAAAAAACATTATCGAAATTGGTTTTATAATTAAAATTATAAAAAAAACATAATTATATAATATATATCATTTTTATTCTTCCCAAATTATCACTTTTATATTGAAACATCGAATAAAATCCATAAAATTTCTAATTCATTTTAAATGGTTAAAAATAACCGTCTAATAAAGATTCGATATTATCCCAAAATTATGGAAACATATCCATCATTAAATTTCAAAATTTAATCTAGAAAAACATTATATATGTATAAGAATATTGGATAGATGTATAAAAAATAATACAAAAATAAATACTATAAATATAGTTTGAATAAATCTATTAACATTAAAAAAATAATTTTATATTGTTACAAATATTAAAACCATAAATAAAAAAATTCACAATTTTGAAATATTTATTTTAGATTTATTTTTGAATATAAATAAATAAAATATTGGTTAGATAAGTATAAAATTAACTAAAATACATTATATAGTATTATATAATAAATATGTATTTATGAAATAGTAAAATTGATAAAATGAACTAAAATTAACCTGCAGTTTGTTAAATTTTCATCATACCTAAAAACCATTAAATTTTGGAAAAATCATATTTTAGTAAAAAAATGATAATGTAGTGGATCGATTGTATGATTTGTTCAACCACTTAGATATTCCATATTTTTTCACATAACATGATTTAACACCTATTTGATAGACCCATCTGTATGTGACAAAATATAGACTATTCATATTGATAATGTGAGTCAAAAATAGGACACATGAACAAATTTTTGTGTGATAATAAATATACTATTGGATAGAAACATGAAAAGGGTAGAATTACCATAATGTGTGTGGTTGGTGTAGTACCCCTATAAAAATATACCTAAAATATATATAAGTACATTGAAAAGAAATAATCCACTATTATATATAAAATATAAAATGCATAATTAATATAATTAGAAATTATGTATAATTTATTTGAGAGATTTTATTCACAAGATTAAATAATTAATATTTCTTGAAATATTTTAGATATTTGAAAAAAATAACTAACGAAAAATTTAATATTATAAAATTACAATAAAACTCTAAAAAACAACGTTATTCCAAGTGAAAAATATAAATATGTCTATCTGTCTTCGTCAAATGAGATGAAGTATCATTTTATCATTAGATAATTTTAATGTGTAAGATAAGGGGCCATGATGATAATAAAACCAAAATAAAATCAATAAGCACATATCATTAACCCTTGAATAAGCCTATACACCCATTAGGGAATAATTGAAATTTGGAAAAAAATTATAACATGTTAGAAAAATAAGGATGGAAAAAAACTAACAAAAATCCAAAATTACTCAAGGAAAACAAAAAAATCATATAGGGTTTTAATATCCCGGTTCTGAAGCCTCCTTGAGGCACTCGATACCCGGTTGGTCACATGGACTCAAGCGTATTTCTCCAAACGCCATAGGCTGCCGACTAGCAGCGAGGGCCTTGGGCGTGATAGTGGGCAAATTATGCCCTCATTGGCAGAGTACACAGCGGAAGAGAAAAACAAATAACAACAATAGAGGAAGCAGTAGACATACATACAAGAGTAAACAACAGAAGACTTACAAATAAACAACTGGAGCAGAAAAATATGTAATGATGCATGATACACATGTGTCTAGGAAAACAGCCAAACAAGTCACAATACTGAATACAATACTAAACCAAAGTACAAAAGAAAAACATATGAGCAAATCCTCAGCATCGCAAGCCCCGGCTTGGTCCCATGGTATTAAGCTCCAGTGCAATCAAGAACCTAAATTATAAGGGAAGTTTCCCTTATCTATACATGTAGCAATATAATCTGTTTTGGCCCAAAAGCATGACCCAAATAGGATATGAGAAAAAGTCCCAATAGGCAACCACCCCATGATCTATGCCTAATAGTCAGTGAATATAGGGTAGGTAAAGTATAGTAAGCGGTAAACAGTAAACTGTAAACAGGATAATACACAGTAGTAATCAATCCACTATTTCTAGAATATAATCCTCAACATGAAACAACCACTCAAGAAAGTATAACAAAAGGTAACCTCTAGGTAGTTCCCTCAATCTTCCTCATAATGTTCAACCTACAAAAACTAGAAACACTCTGGGAGGGACACACAACCTCACCCCTCTGGTTCAGCTAAATAATAGAATCTCTGAGGAAGCACTCACCATAAATTCTACCTATAGTCTAGTATCGTACTATAGGCTCTATGGGGAAGCACTCAACGTCAATTCCTCATGTTGCCCGCGTCGATAAACTACACTCTCTAAGGAAGCACTCAACGTCAATTCCCCCTATGGTCTCGCATCGTAAATTAAAGACACTCTGGAGAAGCCCTTACATCCATTCTCTATATTGTCCACTACAATATGTTCTCACAACCCTGTGTAAAACAAACATGTATAGCGCACGTATCGGCCCAAGTAAACCTCAAGAACTACATGGCTATCATCTAAGGCATAACAGCATTATAGTGGAATAGTTCAACTATCCTATAACTAGGCATGGATACTGGCCAAATTCTGAACAAGAAAACAAGCATATAAAACCATCCATAGAACAGTAAAATTTAACCTATTTACAAGTAATTACATCTACTCAAGAAATAAAGCAAGCAGTCACACAATGAAGGAAAAACAGGAACACGCAATACCCCGTTCAAGGGTATTGGTGGAATATGAACAAAATATTCATAGACTTCATACAGAAAGGAAAAATCCATATACCTCGATCCTAGGAGATCGATATACTTGAACCACAATGATTGATTCTCCTTAGAATGTCAAAGATCTGAGAAAACGTCCAAAATGATCAACCAACGATATCTTGAGGAAGATGAGGAATTGGAAAAAAAGGCACTAAGAGAAGGAAGAACTCATCGCTATAGTTCCAATGCATTCGACAATGGTCGATTCGGAGAACAGACAGAGGCTTGGGAATCAGGTGAAGAATCACGACCGTATTGGTCCCTCCTAGATGAAGAACCTGAAGAAGGAGAGTGTTCTATCAATCAGGAGAAACCCCAATCCGTTTAATGAAATTAAAGAAAATAAATGGAATGTACTTCTAGGGTATATGGTGTGTACTCTGTGTTTCCGTAATCCTCTTTAAGCGGCCTCCACATTACCCCCACACACCGTGTGTGTGGCCCAGACATGGCCATCACACGACCTGGCATGACAAGGGAGTACTCGGCGTGTACATCAAAATTTTCCAGAAACCCCACATTTCTCAAAAACACCAGAAGAGAATTAAATACCTGAAAACAAAGAACTGGGTTCTTAAAAACATCCCCAATTAACGATATTCATCCCCAAATTTCCCTAATAAGGCGGAGAAGGAGAAACCCTGAACAGCTCCAGCCACTGCGATCACACATCAGCCTCCATTTCCCAAGTCTCGTCTTGTACTCTCCCATACAGCCATAGCACCCGTACTAGAGGAACAGACCACCCACAGAGAAACTTTGTACTGCGATCGACAATCTGGATAGGATGCTTCTCAAACGATGCATCTGTATTGAGCTCAACCTCCTCAGGCTGAAAAACATGAGACGGGTTTGAAAAGTAACATCAGAGCTGAGAGATGTGGAAGACATCGTGCATGGCCTGGTACCTCTGAGGTAACTATAATCGATATGAAATCGGCCCAACTCTCTCCAAGACCTCAAACGGACCAACATACCGTGGTGAAAGTTTACCATGTCTCTGAATCCTTTTGTGTCCCCACCTCGGTGCGACATGTAGGAAAAAATGATCCACGACCTCTAGCTCGAGAGGTCATCTCCACTAATCAGCATAAGTCTTCTGTCGAGACTGTGCTGTAGCCATCTTCTTCTGAATCAACTCTATCTTCTCTGAGGTCTCCTGAACAAGACGAAGTCCCAATAAATATGCCTCTCCTAAGACCAGCTAGCATAAGGGTTATCGGCATGGCCTAGCGTACAAATCCCCATAAGATGCCATCTGAATAGTCGCCTAAAAACTGTTGTTATAGGAGAACTCCTCCAGAGGGATATGCTCCTCCCAAGAACCGGAAAAGTCTTGAATGCAAGCTCGGAGCATATCCTCAAACACCTGGATCTTATGCTCAAACTGGCCAACTATCTAGTGATGTTATGTCGTACTCACAAGTACTTGTGTACCCAAAGCCTTATGAAGTCCCTGCTAGAACCGAGAACTAAAGCATGAATCCCTGTCTGAAATAATAGATTGGGGGACTCCATGCAGACACACAATATCTCAGATGTATAGCCATCCTAGTTCATCAACACTGAAGGTATCCTTGATCGGCAGGAAGTGAGCAACCTTCATAAGCCTATCGATGACAACCCAACCAACATCGTTCCCTCGAGGTGACCTCGGAAATCTGGTCACGTAGTCCATCGTGACATCATTCCACTTCCACTTAGGAATGGGTAACTGCTGTAAAAGTCATGCTGGTTGTTGATGTTCCGCCTTCCCATGATGAAAAGTAGAACACCTCAAGATGTAACCAGCAACATCTCTCCTCATACCTGACCACCAATAATGGCGATGAAGATCCCGATACATCTTGGAGACGCCATGATGAACTGCCCAAACAGAGAAATGGAAATCCCGCATCAACTCCTCGCATATGTCGGCTGTCACCCATACGTGTCCCTGGAAATGCAAGATCCCATCCTCGCCCACTGTCCATCCAGGAAGAGCATCCTCTCCTGACACACTCTCCCATAAGACAAAGACGTCTGAGTCTGATAGCTACCTCATCTATAACAGATCATGAAGTTTAGTGGTAATAGCTACAGAAGATTGGAAAGTCTGTCCCTGTATGTCATGTACCTCCAGATGCATCTTATAAAATAGAGCCATAAGCTGTCACTCACTACTGGCCTCCTGAACTACATGAATCTGAGTTCTCTTTCTCAGTGCATCTGCCACTGCGTTTCCCTTTCCTAGCGTATAGGAAAGCTCAAAATCGAAGGACGGAAGATACTCGCCCCACCTGCGCTGTCTAAGATTTAGATCACACTGGGTGAATATGTACTTGAGACACTTTTGGTTGGTGAAAAACACAAAGTGCTCTCCTAGAAGGTAATATCTCCAACAGCGTAAGGCATGAACAACAACTACCAACTCCAGGTGATGTGTTGGGTAGTTCCTCTCATGTGGCCTCAACTTCCGAGACCCGTACGCAACGACTCCATCTCCCTGCATAAGAACATCGCCAAGAATGATACCTGAAGCATCACAATAGACTGTATAGCTCTTTCCTAGATCTGGAAAGATGAGTATCAGTGCTGAATTCATCCTTCCCTTCAACTCCTAAAAGGATGACTCAGAAGAATCTGACCATAAGAACTTCGCCCCTTTCTTGGCCAGACCTGTCAAAGGTGCTGATATGCATGAAAAGTCTTGAATTAAGCATCTTTAGTATCTATCCAACCCTAGGAAACTCCGCACCTCCAAAAAGTTCTTCGGATTCTCCCATGAAACTACAGCTCTCACTTTCTCTTGGTCCACGGACACTCCTGCCTCTAAGATGACATGTCCTAAGAAGTGAATCCGATCCATCCAGAAGTGGAACTTCGAGTGTTTAGCATAAATTTGATGCTATATCAGTGTAATCAAAAAGATCTCAAGGTGGGTAGCATAGTTGTGTCGAGTGTGAGAGTACACCAAGATATCCTCCATGAAGACCATGGCGATGGAATCCAATTAATGATGGAATACTCGGTTCATCAGTGCCATGAAAATAGCTGGCACATTTGTGAGACTAAATAGCATAATTGTATACTCCTAGAGAGCATACCTACTCCTGAAGGCTTTCATAGGTAAATCTGGTGGTCTGAAGCCCAACTGATGATAACCGGACCTCAAATCGATCTTCGAGAACACAAGGCCTCCTTGAAGCTGATTGATGAGATCATCAATCCTAGGAATGGGATATCGGTTCTTAACTGTCAACTGTTTTAGCTTCTAATAATCCACACAGAGCCTAAGAGTACTATCTACCTTCTTCGAAAACAGGACATGAAAACCCCATGGAGAAGTACTGGGTCAGATGAAACTCTTTTCCTTTAACTCCTCCAACTACTTCTTGAGCTCCTGCAACTCAGGTGTAGCTATCCGATAGGGAGGAATGGACACTGGTGTTGCTCCTGGCACAAGCTCGATAGAGAAGTCTACATCATGCTCTAGAGGAAAACCTGAAATGTCCTCTGGAAAGACATCTCTGAAACGATCCATCACTGGAGTAAATTCCAACTGTGAAGTCCCCTAATCATCCAGATAAACACTAGCAATTTGGTTCGTCACCCCTTATAGCCCATGATGCTCGAGTCCTGCTCGACTCACCCGAACATCCCAATTGCATTTATGAAGAAACGAATCACCCTATGGTGAGATAAAACTCACCCTGTGGCGATAACTGTTGATGAATTCATGGAAGGGAACCAACCAGTGCATCTTGAGATTTTCATCATACCCTGTCATCTTTAGGACATAGATATCCTACAAGAAACGAAGCCCTACAACCTCGAGAGGGTACTATCTTCACTAACGTACACTATGTGTTCTCGTCACCAAAGGTTTGTATACTGTCAACAAGTCAGAAAAATAAATGATACAGAGCCCAAGGCTCTCCACAACAGCAACAGAGATAAAGATATGTGTAGCACCAATATCAAAAAGAGATGAAGATATAACTGAGGCTACTACGATCGTACCTCGAACTGTAGAAGGACCGGGATACTTTTATTGATAGGTATGTTCCACTATAAAAGTTTGGCCTACCTTTTGGCCTTGTGACACTTCCTGACCACTCTGATCTGATCCTCCCTACTGACACTGAAATACTGGTGACTGACAGCCATGGCCTCAACCTATACCCTGGCCCGAATGGCGGGAGGAACTCCAGTTCCCCAACTGGTGAGAAACTGGTGGTGCTGCTCCTGAATGAGGAGTCATGGAAGAACCCCCTTAACCATATCCTGGTGAAAACACTAGGCAGAAACACTGTTGGTGACCCATCTTGTAGCAAGATCGACACTCCACTAGGTCTCTCTGGCACTACGGCCTCGTGTGCCCTTCTCTTCCACACTGGTAGCATACTACCTGGCTACATGAAAATGTATCTCACCTCCTCGAATCACCGTGGGTAGACTCCCTACAGCGCTTCCTATTGTTAACTGGAGGAACACTATTTATGGAAGCATAACTTCCATGGCTCGCAGCTCCAGATTCTCTCAGATTGTGCTCCACAATCAGTTCCTGGATGACGATGGAAGTGATTAAAGTCAACTGGAATATATTCACCTGCGAGCGGAACTCCCGCCTAAGACCATCTTCAAACATCCTTTCTAAGAAAACCCCACTTCCATCCCGAAGGGATGTGAAATGATACAACTCGGTGAAATGAGAGGAATACTCCATAAAAGAAAGAGTACCCTGCTCTAGACTCATGAATTCCTGGGCTCGATCGGCCCTCAGGGTCTCCAAGGAGAAGTAGACGTAAAACATGCGTTGGAACTCCTCCCAAGCCATGAACTACTGATAACCTACCAGTGAGATCACGTCCCACCACCTCTTTTCAGAGTCTCATAGCATATAGGTGGAGAGCTTGACCCGCCTCTCTGGAGGTGTTTCCAGATGCTCAAGGATAGTCACTATGGCTTCCAGCTAAGACTCTGCAGCATGTACTCCTCCTTCAGCCGAGAAAGTAGGAGGATGTTGCTGTTATAAAACTACGTCAGGTATTCCATAGATGTGGCAGGAGGCAGTGCTCCCAAAAAAGTCTGCATCATCCTCATAAAGCCTTCCCTGAACTGCACATCATTTCCTGAAACTTGTATAATAGCCAGTGCCATGGCTGGCTCGACTAGAGGATCGACCAGAAGTCCCTGATCATCCATATCTGGCGTCTGATCACTTCCCTGCAATTTTCGTACAATCGGAGGATGTCTTCGAGGCATAAATATGAAAGATCAAAAGAATACCTTAGATTAGGAAAACAAGGACAGAGAACAAGGGATGAGAAAATGGAAATAGGGGAAAGAAACAATCATGTTCTTCAAAACATGACTACATGGCGTGTATAAACTCTAAATGGCGTGTACTTAACTTTGTTCCCCTGCCCGAGTCTCCATGAACGGTTAACCCACATGGACTTTATAAACTGTGACTACACGATGTGTTTACTGTGGACACAGCATGTAGTGGGGAAGGTTTCAACAACCTGTGTTGTTAGTTACACGGCCGATCACACGGCTGAGACTACACGGCATGTTCCGAACAAACACAATGTGTAGAAAGGGAGAGAACATTGTCCCGTGTTGTTCGTGACATGGCCGGGTACTGGGAACAAGGATACAATGCGTGTTCATACAAAACATGGCGTGCATGACATGACCTTCCCCAACCCGTTTTGTTAGTGACACGGTTGGGTACACATCTTACTACTACACGACATGTACCAACCGTACACGGCGTGTTCCTGGAGATTTTTCACAACTTTTTTTTCTGCTCACATGGTCAGTGACATGGTTTTAAAAACTACCCAGCTTGTATATATAAAGTGCAAACCATGTATTATGGTTTTTTCTGGGTAGTAGCTCTGAAACAACACTGAAGCCTAGAAACACTGATAAATGAGAAAAGGGGAGCTGAATTCCGATCCGTGAAGGCCCATACTCCCCATGAATCAAAACATGGCATCCAAACTAGTCACATATATGGAAAACAGGTCAATGATTCACCAATTTCTGATTCAAGAGGGCCCATAACACCTTAAGAACCAAAAGTTGGCATTCATTTATGTAAGGTACAAACAAACAATTTCCCTTCCCTATCAAGTAATAGAGATTCAATCAAAGAATCTATCACAACATCATGCATAATCTACAAAATGTCTATCACAACAACATGCAATCGCTAATGCACCATAGATGACATGGTAAGAATTCATGGCATGTGATTTCTAATAAGTGCCTATATGATGCTTGAGATGGCATATCCGCATCTCATCGGGTTATGACAGAAATAGAACCATAATAGCAACAACAATAACAACACAAGTCAAGTGGATCACTCTAGGTGAAATCATATTAACTGTAAAATCTCAAAAACCAGAAAACTGCAATAAACGAGGTAGTATGGAATTTCCTTATACATGAGTTAGCTACTCTCGAGCACAGATTAATACCAAGTACCAAATCCATCATATTCCTTGTAACATCCCATGTAAGTAATGAATAATAGATATTTTTTTCTATGTAAACAAATGAATTAGATATTGTTTAGAGGCTTAAAATGAGAATTAATTGAATCTTAAGCATGGAATACACTAATATTTTTAAAAGATTGTTTTACCTCCTTTTGATGAAAAATAATTTTCAATTCAAAATTTTGACAATTTTATACGATCTATTTGTCAAAATAAACTTATTATTTATGATTGAAACATTTAAATTTACTTTGGGTATATTTTTGGAATTTTTCTGACAATGTTCATTTTTTAATGAATAGTGAAAAATACTGCATTTTACATCAAAACTGCTTTTTCATCTAATTTAATTATATGGTTAGGTTATCTTTTGAATTGGTTTTAAAGTTCAATTAGAATATATTTTTACCATTTAATCCAATAGTGGTCGTTGTAATTAATTTCACTTTGAAATTCGACATAACCTAGTGTCAATCTTTTGATACTTATTGTTTCATAAAAACACGTTATTTGCTCTGAATGCGGGAATTAATTATTAAATTAATTTATGTAACTTATATGTTTTGAATTTTGTAAAATATACATCATTTTTGAATTCGGAATATCAAATATAGGTTAGGGTGACGTTTTGGTATGTTTTTGAAAAACATCAATTTTTGATGAATAGTGAAACCACTAAATGGTACTTAAAAAACTGATTTTTTGTTTATAAGAAATTCTAACACCTCTGTGCTATGAATTTCAAAAAACCGATATACATGGTTGTCATTAAGAAGTAAAATGTGGTTCAATTGGATTAAAATAATTTTTCGGTGAATAGTAACTTTTAAGTTTTTAATCGCAATTAGAGGTAATTAGTGTAATTTAAGGTAAGAATAATGTTTTAATAATATGAAATGAACCTGACACATCTCCTACACTTATTGGATGTGTCATGGAAGACCAAGAAAATAAATGGGTCAACTTGGGGACCCCATGGAGCCACTTTAGAAGGAAAATGACATTAATATCTTTTTATTTTATGTTGAAGTAAAAATGACACAAACATGAGTTGTTTTACTAAAACAATTTTTAAATGGGGTTATACAGGTCATATTGTTGACTATAAATATTCATTAGAAAGATAAAAATATTTCCTACATCATTATATTTTTGTTTATAATTTTTAGACATTAAATAAATTAAATTATTTATGACATCATGATGATGCAGCGATTACCTCATTATTTAACGATTTAAATAAAATGGAAAGATAATGTAAAATATATGACCTACAAATGTACAAAACCTATTGGAAGGGTTTATTTAGAACCCGTATCACATTAAACTCAAATAATATCAATGTGGGACCTTTTAAATCCGAAAATCATTTTAAAATAAAGTAACATTTCTTTACATTCCAAGTGTGCCCCTCCTCTCCTCTTATAAAAGGCCCCCACCTCTACCACCTTACCCACACATCAAAAGCCTTTGTCTCGTCCAACCCCTACCCATTTTGTCTCTCAACATCCCTCTATAATTCATAGAAGCCTCACTTTAGGCAGAAGTCTTCCCAAGGAAGCCTTTGAGATCAAATCAAAAAGAGTTACCCGTTTTAAAGGTAGTGTTTTCTCTTGTGTTCTTATGTTTAATTTTGCTTATCCAACCCTATAAACTCTTTTTATTCCTTTATTTTGTAGAAAAAAAGTATCTTCAATATACTAGGATTTTGTTATAATAAGTATTTGAGCTATAATTACACACACCTACATCTAATGGTTAAAGAACATACTATTTCTGTGGATGGTGAATTTCTGCCTCACGAAATGATGATTGTTCAACACTCATATAACACCTTAAAAAGTGGCTATTAAGATGTCACTATATTTATATATGATATATAATATTTTTATGTTTTCCTTAAGCATCTGTATTTTACATTTATGTCAAACCCTTACGGTTACAATTATGGGTATACGCGATATCTTCATTTTAGGAAGTGCGGACTACCGCCCCATCAAAGTGATTTTATTTGTTAATGCTATATGTGGGATGTATAAAGGGTTTAATTAATGATATTATGTATGATATTATACTTTAATTATAATATACCTTTATATCATTATGATTCCATTCCATAAAATATGAAATATAAATGAAAGTAGTGTTCATGCGTACGTACGGCTTAACGTCTCCATGAACGGTGCATTTCATTTATTACCTCTAAAAGTTTTGTAATATTATAAATGCATGTATATAATGGATATATATGATATATATGATATATAAATCATTATTATAACTCTGTATATAATGGATACACGAACAACATGTAATTATAAAGAGCATATTTTTGACTCAAGTACTAATGATCGTTAAAATGACAGTTATTAACTAAAATAATTACAAAGTGTTCATGACATGGTAATAAGTGATATAATAGGAATAATGAACTTGAAAAAAGGTTCCTAAGAAAGTAGAAATTAACTCATGTTTACTATTCAGGACGTTAAAGAATGATAGAGTCAAGTCGGACCCGAGGTAAGTGACTTCGTCTCAATCTCCATTCATTAATGCATTTTTCTTTTATACACAACTTTATTTTATAAGGTGTATAAACCCATTTGACTTTTATTCTTATTCAAAAAGAATCATTTTTTATACGAAGCGTTTTACTAAACAAAAAAAGTAAATGTTTTTGTCGAACGTATGCGGCGACAACAACTTCTCCGCCGCCATGACCATTATTTGAGTTTCGGCTTCCTCTACAAGCCATTCCTTTTTTAGATGAAAATTAAATACAATGTTTTTTATTATTTTATTTTGGTATTGAAAATGGTTTTCATAATGTTTTTATATCAATGTGTTGTATTGATATCTTGTGATTGAAAAGTGGAAATGTTATGTTTCCTTTATGCATGTTTTATGTAATACGATTATGTTATGGTTCTTGGGAATTATTATGAAGACGAGTGGTTCTATGATAAATTAAGGGCGGGTGAGCCCGATATAGCTATCCAATGCATTGGGTAACGCAAAGGAGTTAAACGGTGAGGTTTCTCCGAAGATATTTTGGGAGTATATTGTGATGGGTATTCCAAACGTAACCAAGAGGGTTACTCCCTATGTAAGAATGTTATCAATGCCTCAAGTTACCTTTTTGTCTTATGATTTCTATGATTTATTCATGATTTGATGAGTTCTGGTAAAGTGCTTATGTTTTATGAGTAAAGTATGATTTCATTGATTCTTATGTATACATGTACTCTTGTTTCCTTTCCATATTTTTATATCCCTTACTGAGCTTTTCATGCTCATCCCAAATTTTTGAAATGTTTTCACAGGTCAAGGGAAGGGTACATTATATGATGATAGTGTCAAGGAAATGTCAAAAAAAATCCACGTTTTATTTTAAATATGTTTCCGTTGTTGGGAAAAATTAATTCTGTGTTTTATGTTACCACATTGTTTAAATGTAGAATATAATGCAAGTTTTACGATCTAATTCTCTAAAACTCTAAACCTGAAAATATCCTCACAGTTTATTCTTGAAATAACTCAAGAATAAGTAATTATTAAGGCTGGGGACTTATAGTTGGTATCAGAGGTTGGTTTAGATGACTTTTGAAGATATAATTCTATTAAATTATTTTCCAAAAAAAAATTATGGTCAAATTTAAATGATATAGCATTTCAAGATTACCATGTTGCTTCATCTAAGACATGTTTTTTTAGAATGGTTTTCCATAGAGGAAATAGAGCAGCTTTTCAAGGAAGGCATATAGAGGGAAATGACATTTCAAATCAGTATCTTGAGATGGTCATAATCAGAACTAAACAGTTTGTTGTAGTGATGGCTCAGTTGACTCAGGTGAAAAATGTTGGCTGTTTTTATTGATGATATTTTGGTGTTTTATAAAAGTAAAGAAGATCATGAAAGACATTTAAGGGTTAGTTTTCAAACCATGAAAGAAAAGAAAATGTATGGAAAATTCAGAAAGTGTGATTTTTGATTACAACAAATTTCTTTCCTTGGTCACATTGTTTCTAAAGATGGGATAACTGTTGATCCCGCAAAAACAAAGGTTTTTGAATAATGTCCAAGACCCACAAATGTAACAGAGATTCGTAGCTTCATTGGTTTGGCAGGCTATTACCGATGGTTTGTTAGAAAATTTTCACGGTTATCTAGTCCAATGAATAAGCTAACTCGGAAGGGTGTTAAGTTTATCTGGACAAAAGAATGTGATGATTTTTTTCAGGAGTTGAAAAGAAGATTGGTGAATGCTCTGGTTTTGGAACTACCTTCCATGAATGGTGATTTTGTTATATACAGTGATGCTTTATTGAAAGGACATTGTTGCATCCTAATGCAGAATGATCAGGTAATTGCTTATTCTTCACGACAGTTGAAAACTCATTAGGTAAATTACCCTACACATGATTTGGAATTAGCTACTGTTGTTTTTGCTTTAAAAATTTGGAGGCATCATTTGTATGGAGTAAAGTGTGAAATATATACCGATCAAAAAAGTTTAATATATATATTCACTCAGAATGAATTGAACATGAGACAGAGGAGATGGCTAGAATTAATCAAGAATTAGGATTGTACAATTCATTACCATCCGGGAAAAGAAAATAAAGTGGCTGATGCTTTGAGTCGAAAAAGTAATGCTTATTTAGCATTGTTGAGTTTGGAACGTGATCCTTTGGTTAAGGATTTGATGACATTTGGCATAGAAGTTGTTGGTTCAGGATGTCCTTCTATTTTGTTTCAGGTATCGGTGAAATCTTCTCTATCAGACAGAATCAAGCAAGAACAGAAGCAAGACAGTGAGTTGCAGAAAAAGGTAGAGCTGGTTCAGAATGGTAAGATTCATGAATTCAACATTGATAATGATTGTGTTTTGAGATTTGGAAAGGGATTGTGTGTTTCTTGTGATTCACAATTGAAGAGATAGTTGTTATGTGAAGCTCATAGTTCTCCGTTTTCAGTTCATCCAGGCAGTACTAAGATGTATAGAGATCTTCGGGAGTATTACTGGTGGGATGGAATGAAAAGGGATATTGCTGATTTTACTGTGAAGTGTTGGACATGTCAATAGGTTAAAGCAGAGTGGAAGTTACCAAAAGGGATGCTTCAGCCTTTACCAGAACCAGAATGGAAATGGGAAAATATATTCATGGACTTCATTGTGGGATGGTCGAAGACACCTCGAGGTAATAATGAAATCTGGGTTATTGTTGATCGATTGACTAAATCTTCTCATTTCCTTGCTATACGGGATACTTTTTACCTAGATCATCTTTCCTGTTGGTATCGTAAAGAGATAGTCATTTTACATGGAGTTCCTCTCTCCACTGTATCTGACTATGATCCCAGGTTCACTTCTAACTTTTGGAAAGGCCTTCAAAAGTTGTTGGGTATTGAATTAAATTTTTGTACAGCTTTTCATCCTCAATCAGACGGGAAATCATAACGAACAATTCAGACATTGGAGGATATGCTACGTGCTTGTTCGATGGATTATCAGGGAATTTGGGACAAACATCATTCTTTGGTTGAGTTTTCTTATAATAACAGTTTTCATTCCGGTATACAGATGGAACCAATTGAGGCGTTATATGGGAAGCGGTGTCGAACTCCAGCTTTCTAGGATGAAGTGGGTGAAAAGAAGCTAATGGGACTAGAATTGGTAGAAGAGTTGGTAGAAAAAGTTCAGATGATACAGAAACACATGGGGACATCTCAGAGCAGGCAGGAAAGTTATGCGGACAACAGGAGGAAGGATCTCTCTTTTGAGGTAGGTGATCATGTTTTTCTCAAAGTCTCACCATGGAAAAGTGTGATGCGATTTGGTAAGAAAGGAAAGCTGAGTCCAAGGTTCATTGGACCATATGAAATTCTGGAGAGAGTTGGATCAGTTTCATACTGAGTGGATTTACCTCCGAGTTTATCTTAGGTACACAATTTTTTCATGTTTCGATGATGAGAAAGTATATGCCAGATCCATCTCATGTTTTGAGTCCAGAGGTAGTTCAGCTGGAAAAAAACCTATCTTATGAGGAACAATCGGTCCAGATTCTTGACCACATGGAGAAAGTGTTACGGAATAAGGTGATTTATCAGGTAAAGGTTTTGTGGAAAAACCACATTGTTGAGGAGGCAACATGGGAATATGAAAATGCAATGAGGGCTAAATAACCCCACTTATTCGATAAATAAATAAATTGCGGGGACACAATTTTCTAAAGGGGGGAAGTATGTAACATCCCAAGTAAGTAATGAATAATAGGTATTTTTATATATGTCTACTAATTAATTAGATAGTGTTTTAGAGGCTTAAAATGAGAATAAATCGAATCTTAAGCATGAAATACACTAATATTTTTAAAAGATTGTTTTACCACATTTTGATGGAAAACCATTTTTAATTCAAACTTTTGACAATTCTATAATCTCTATTTGTCGAAATAATGTTATTATTTATGATTGGGACATTGAAATTTACTTTGGGTAAATTTTTGGTATTTTTCTGACAATGTTCATTTTTTTAATGAATAGTGAAAAATACTGCATTTTACATCAAAACTTCGTTTTCATCTAATTTAATTATATGGTTAGATTATCTTTAGAATTGGTTTTAAAGATCAATTAGAATATATTTTTACTATTTAATCCAATATTGGTCGTTGGAATTAATTTCACATTGAAATTGGGCGTAAACTATTGTCAATCTTTTGATACTTATTGTTTCATAAAAACACGTTATTTCCTCTGAATGCGGGAATTAATTATTAAATAAATTAACGTAACTTATATTTTCTGAATTTTTTAAAATAGGTATCATTTTTTATTTCGGAATATCAAATATATATTAGGGTTATGTTTTGGTATGTTTCTGAAAAACTTCATTTTTTTATGAATAGTGAAACCACTAAGTGGTACTTAAAAAAATGATTTTTCGTTTAAATGATATTTTACCACCTCTGTGTTTTGAATTTCAAAAATCCGAATGAAATGGATGTCATTAAGATGTAAAATGTGGTTCAATGGTATTAAAATAATTTTTTGGTGAATATTAACATTTATGTTTTTAATCACGATTAGAGGTAATTAGTGTAATTTAGGGTAAGAATAATGTTTTAATAATATGAAATGAACATGACACATGTCCTACCCTTATTGTATGTGTCATGGACAACCAAGAAAATCAATGGGTCAACTTGGGGACCCCATTGATCCACTTTGGATGGAAAATGACATTAATATCTTTTTATTTAATGTTTAAGTAAAAATGTCACAAACATGAGTTGTTTTACTAAAATAATTTTTAAATGTGGTGATACAATTCATATTATTGACTATAAAAATTCATTATAAAGATAGAAATAGTTACTACATCATTATATTTTTTTAATAATTTATATACATCAAATAAATTAAATTATTTATGACATCATGATGATGCAGCGATTACCTAATTATTTAACGATTTAAATAAAAGGAAAAGATAATATAAAATCTATGACCTACACATGTCCAAAACCTATTGGATGGATGGATTTCTAACCCTTATCACCTTATCCTAGAATTATATCAATGTGGGATCTTTGAAATCCGAAACTCATTTTAAAATAAAGTAACATTTCTTTAATTTCCAAGAGTCCCCCTCCTCTCCTCTTATAAAAGGCCCCCACCTCTACTACCATACCCACACTTCCAAAGCCATTGTATTGGCCAACCCCTGCCCATTTTGTCTCTCAACATCCCTATATAACTCTTAGATGCCTCACTTCGGGCATAATTCTTCCCAAGGTAGCCGTTGAGCTCAAATCAAAAAGAGTTACCCGTTTTAAAGGTATTGTTTTCTCTTGTGTTCTTATGTTTTATTTTGCTTCTCCGACCCTCTAAACTCTTTTTATTCCTTTCTTTTGTAAAAACACCAGTATCCTCAATATACTAGGATGTTATTATAATAAGTATTCTAGATACACTTAAACACACCTACATCTAATGGTTAAAAAACATACTGTTTCTGTGGATGGTGAATTTCTGCCTCACAAAACGATGATTGTTCAACACTCATATAACACCTTCGAAGGTGGCCATTAAGATGTCACTATATTTATATAGGATATATAATATGGTTATGTTTTCCTTAAGCTTTGGTAATTTTCTTTTATGTCAAACCCTTATGGTTACAATTATGGGTATATGCGATGTCTTCATTTTAGGAAGTGCAGACTACCGCCCCCTCAAAGTGATTTGATTCGTTAATGCCATATGTGGGATGTATAAAGGATTTAATTAATCATATTATGTATGATATTATACTGTAATTATAATATACCTTTATATCATTATGATTCCATTTTATAAAATACGAAATAGAAATGAAAGTAGCGTTCATGCGTACGTACGGATTACCGTCTCCATGAACGGTGCATTTCATTTCATACCTCTAAAAGTTATGTAATATTATAAAATCATGTATATATTGGATATATATGATATATATGATATATAAATCATTAGTATAACTCTGTATATAATGGATACATGAACAACTTGTAATTATAAAGAGCATATTTTTTGACTAGAGTACCAATGATCGTTAAAACGACCGTTATTAACTAAAATAATTACATAGTGTTCATGACATGGTAATAAGTGATATAAAAGGAATAATGAACTTGAAATAATTTTCTTAAGAAATTAGAAATTAACTCAAGTTTATTATTCAGGACATTAAAGAACAATCGAGTCAAGTCGGACCCGAGGTAAGGGACTTCATCTCAATCTCCATTCGTTAAGGCATATTTCGTTTTATACACTACTTTATTTTATAAGGTGTATAAAACCATTTGACTTTTATGCTTATTCAAAAGGAATATTTTTTTATACGAAGCGTTTTACTAAACGTCAAAAGGGAATTATTTTGTCATACGTATGCGGCGACAACGACTTCTCCGCCGCTGTGACCATTATTTGAGTTTCGGATTCCTCTACAAGCCATACATTTTTTTAAATGAAAATTAAATACCATGTTTTACTTTTCTTTTATTTTGGTATTGAAAATGGTTTTCATAATGTTTTTATATCAATGTGTCGTATTGATTTCTTGTGATTGAAAAGTGGAAATTGTTTGTTTCCTTTATGCATGTTTTATGAGATACGATTATGTTTTGGTTCTTGGGCATTGTTTTGAAGACGGGTGGTTCCATGATAAACTAAGGGAGGGTGAGCCAGATATAGCTCTCCAATGCATTGGGTAACACGAAAGAGTTAAACGTTGAGGTTTCTTCGAAGAGATTTAGGGAATATACTGTGATGGGTATTCCAAACATTACCAAGAGGGTTTCTCCCTACGTAAGAATATTATGAATGACTCTTGTTACCTTTATGTCTTATGATTTCTATGATTTATTCATGATTTGATAAGGTATATTAAAGTGCTTATGTTTTATGAGTAGAGTATGATTTCATTGATTCTTATGTATACATGTACTCTTGTTCCCTTTCCATATTTTTATATCCATTACTGATCTTTTCATGTTCATCCCAAGTTTTTGAAATGTTTTCACAGGTCAAGGGAAGGTTACATGATTAGATGATAGTGTCAATGAATTATCAAGAAAGAATCCATGTTTTATTTTAAATATGTTTCCATTTTTTGGAAAAATGAATTCTGTCTTTTATGTAACCAGTTTGTTTAAATGTGGAATGTAATGAATGTTTTATGATCTAATTCTCTAAAAATCTAAACCTGAAGATATCCTCATGGTTTATTCTTGAAATAACTCAAGAATAAGTAATGATTAAGGCTGGGGACTTATAGTTGGCATCAGTAGTCGGTTTAGATAACTTTAAGAGTTAGAATTCTATTAAATTATTATCCAAAAATATTTTTTTATGGTCAAATTTAAATGATATAGCATTTCAAGATTACCATGTTGCTTCATCTAAGACATGTTTGTTCAGAATTGTTTTACATAGAGGAAACATAGCAGCTTTTCTGGGAAGGCATATAGAGGGAAATGACCTTTCAAATCAGTATCCTGAGATGGTCACAATCAGAACTAAACAGTTTGTTGCAATGATGGCTCAGTTGACTCAGGTGAAAAATGTTGGTTGTTTTTATTGATGATATTTTTCTGTTTTCTAAAAGTATAGAAGAGCATGAATGACATTTAAGGGTTATTTTTTAAACCATTAAAGAAACTAAATTGTATGGAAAATTCAGCAAGTGTGATTTTTGGTTACAACAAATTTATTTCCTTCGTCACATTGTTTCTAAAGATGGGATAACTGTTGATCCTACAAAACAAAAGGTTATTGAAGAATGGCCAAGACCCCCAAATGTAACTGAGATTCGTAGCTTCCTTGGTTTGGCAGGCTATTACCAAAGGTTTGTTATAAATTTTTCACGGTTATCTAGTCCAATGAATAAGTTAACTCGGAAGGGTGTTAAGTTTATCTGGACAAAAGAATGTGATGATTGTTTTCAAGAGTTGAAAAGAATATTGGTGAATGCTCTGGTTTTGGAACTACCTTCCAGGAATGGTGAGTTTGTTATATACAGTGTTGCTTCATTGTATGGACTTGGTTGCGTCCTAATGCAGAATGATCATGTAATTGCTTATTCTTCATGACAGTTGAAATCTCATGAGGTATATTTCCTTACATGTGATTTGGAATTAGCGGCTGTTGTTTTCTCTTTAAAAATTTGGAGGCATCATTTTTATGGAGTAAAGTGTGAAATATATATCGATCACAAAAGTTTAATGTATATATTCACTCAGAAATAATTGAACATGAGACAGAGGAGATGGCTAGAATTAATCAAGGATTATGATTGTACAATTCATTCCCATGCGGGAAAAGCAAATAAAGGGGCTGATGCTTTGAGTCGAAAAAGTAATGCTTCATTAGCATTGTTGCGTTTGGAAAATGATACTTTGGTTAAGGATTTGATGAAATTTGGCATTGAAGTTGTTGGTGCAGGATGTCCTTCTGTTTTGTTTCAGGTATCAGTGATATCTTCTCTATCAGACAGAATCATGCAAGAACAAAAGCAAGACAATGAGTTGCAGGAAAAGGTAGAGCTAGTTCAGAAAAGTAAGTTTCCTGAATTCAACATTGATAATGATTGTGTTTTGAGATTTGGAAATAGATTGTGTGTGCCTTGTGATTCATAGTTGAAGAGAGAGTTTTTATATGAAGCTCATAGTTCTTAATTTTCAGTTCATCCAGGCATTACTAAGATGTATATAGATCTTCTGGAGTATTACTGGTGGGATGTAATGAAAAGGGATATTGCTGATTTTACTGTGAAGTGTTTGACATGTCAACAGGTTAAAGCAGAGCGGCAGTTACCAAAAGGGATGCTTCAGCCTTAACCAAAACAAGAATGGAAATGGGGAAATATATCCATGGACTTCATTGTGGGATGGCTGAAGACACCTCGAGGTAATAATTCAATCTGGGTTATTGTTGATCGATTGAATAAATCTTCTCATTTCCTTTCTATACGGGATAATTTTTACCTAGATCATCTTTCCTGTTGGTATCTTAAAGAGATAGTCAGGTTACATGGAGTTCCTCTCTCCATTGTATCTGACTGTGATCCCAAGTTCACTTATAACTTTTGGAAAGGCCTTCAGAAGTTGTTGGGTACTGAATTAAATTTTAGTACAACTTTTCATCCTCAATCTGATGAGCAATCATAACGAACAATTCAGACATTGGAGGATATTCTACGTGCTTGTTCGATGGATTATCAAGGAAGTTGGGACAAACATCTTTCTTTGGTTGAGTTTTCTTATAATAACAGTTTTCATTCTAGTATAATGATGGCACCATTTGAGGCGTTATATGGGAAGCGGTGTCGAACTCCAGCTTTCTGGGATGAAATGGGTGAAAGGAAGCTGATGGGACTATAATTGGTATAAGAGTTGGCAGAAAAAGTTCAGCTAATACAGAAACACATGAGAACAGCTCAGAGCAGGCAGGAAAGTTATGCGGAAAACAGGAGGAAGGATCTCTCTTTTGAGGTAGGTGATCATGTTTTTCTCAAAGTCTCACCATGGAAAATTGTGATGCGATTTGGTAAGAAAGAAAAGCTGAGTCAAAGGTTCATTGGACCATATGAAATTCGGGAGAGAGTTGGATCAATTGCTTACCGAGTGGCTTTACCTCAGAGTCTATCTCAGGTACACAATGTTTTTTCATGTTTCGAAGCTGAGAAAGTATACGCCAGATCCATCTCCTGTTTTGAGTCCAGAGGTAGTTCAGTTGGAAAAGAACCTATCTTATGAGGAACAACCGGTCCAGATTCTTGACCACAGGGAGCAAGAGTTACGGAATATGGTGATTCATCAGGTAAAGGTTTTGTGGAAAAACCACATGGTTGAAGAGGCAACATGGGAATCTGAAAATGCAATGAGGGCTAAATACCCCCACTTATTCGATAAGTAAATAAATTTTGGGTACACAATTTTCTAAAGGGGGGAAGGACGTAACATCCCAAGAAAGTAATGAATAATAGATATTTTTATCTAGGTCTACTAATTAATTAGATAGTGTTTTAGAGGCTTAAAATGAGAATAAATCGAATCTTAAGCATGGAATACACTAATATTTTTAAAAGATTGTTTTACCGCATTTTGATGGCAAACCATTTTTAATTCAAACTTTTGAAAATTTTATAATCTCTATTTTTCGAAATAAACAAATTATTTATTATTGGGACATTGAAATTTACTTTGGGTAAATTTTTGGTATTTGTCTGACAATGTTCATTTTTTTAATGAATAGTGAAAAATATTGCATTTTATATCAAAACTTCTATTTCCTATAATTTAATTATATGGTTAGATTATCTTTTTAATTGGTTTCAAAGTTCAATTAGAATATATTTTTACCATTTAATCCAATAGTGGTCATTGGAATTAATTTCACTTTGAAATTGGATGTAAACTAGTTTTAATCTTTTGATACTTATTGTTTCATAAAAACACGCTATTTCCTCTGAATGTGGAAATTAATTATTAAATTAATTAATGTAAATTATATGTTTTGAATTTTTTAAAATAGACATCATTTTTTAATTCTGAATATCAAATATATATTAGGGTGAATGTTTGGTATGTTTCTGAAAAACTTCAATTTTTATGAATAGTTAAACCACTAGGTAGTACTTAAAAAATTGATTTTTCGTTTAAATGAAATTTTACCACCCCCTGAGTTTTGAATTTCAAAAATCCGACATAAATGGTTGTCATTAATATGTAAAATGTGGTTCAATTGTATTTAAATAATTTTTTGGTGCATAGTAACTTTTAAGTTTTTAATCGCGATTAGAGGTAATTAGTGTAATTTGTTGTAAGAATAATGTTTTAATAATATGAAATGAACCTGACACATGTCCTACCCTTATTGTATTTGTCATGGACGACCAAGACAATCCATGGGTCAACTTTCGGACCCCATGGAGCCACTTTGGAAGGAAAATGACATTAATATCTTATTATTTAATGTTAAAGTAAAAATGACACAAACATGAGTTGTTTTACTAAAAAAATTTAAATGGGGTTATACAAGTCATATTGTTGACTATAAAAATTCATTAGAAAGCTAAAAAGATTTAATACTTAATTATATTTTTTTCATAATTTTTAGACATTAAATAAATTGAATTATTTATGACATCATGATGATGCAGCGATTACCTAATTATTTAACAATTTAAATAAAATGAAAAGATAATGTAAAATCTATGACCTCCACATCTCAAAAACCTATTGTATGGGTGTATTTAGAACCCTTATCACCTTATAATAGATTTATATCAATGTGGGACCTTTTAAATCTGATGCTCATTTTAAAATAAAGTAACATTTCTTTAAATTCCAAGAGTGCCCCTCCTCTCCTCTTATAAAAGGCCTCCACCTCTACCACCTTACCTACACTTCCAAAGCCTTTGGCTTGGAAAAAACCAGCCCATTTTGTCTCTCCACATCCCTCTTTAACTCTTAGAATCCTCACATCGGGCAGAAGTCTTCCCAAGGTAGCCTTTGAGCTCAAATCAAAAAGAGTTACCCGTTTTAAAGGTACTGTTTTCTCATGTGTTCTTATGTTTTATTTTGCTTCTCCAACCCTATAAACTCTTTTTATTCCTTTCTTTTGTAACAACACCATTATCCTCAATATACTTGGATGTTTTTATAATAAGTATTCGAGGTACACTTACACAAACCTACATCTAATGGTTAATGAACATACTGTTTCTGTGGATGGTGAATTTCTGCCACACGAAACGATGATTGTTCAACACTCATATAACACCTTCAAAGGAGGCCATTAAGATGTCACTATATTTATATATTATATATAATATGTTTATTTTTTCATTTAGCTTCTGTATTTTTCATTTATGTGAAACCCTTATGGTTACCATTATGGGTATACGTGATATCTTCATTTTAGGAAGTGCGGACTACCGCCCCCTCAAAGTGATTTGATTCTTTAATGCCATATGTGGGATGTATAAAGGATTTAATTAATTATATTATGTATGATATTATACTGGAATTATAATATAACTTTATATCATTATGATTCCATTCCATAAAATACGAAATAGAAATGAATGAAGCGTTCATTCGTACGTATGGCTTACCGTCTCCATTAACGGTGCATTTCATTTCTTACCTCTAAACGTTATGTAATATTATAAATGAATGTATATACTGGATATATATGATATATATGATATATACATCATGAGTATAACTATGGATATAATGGATACATGAACAACTTGTAATTTTAAAGAGCATATTTTTGACTCAAGTAATAATGATCGTTAAAACGACCATTATTAACTCAAATAATTACATAGTGTTCATGACAGGGTAATAAGTGATATAAAAGGAATAATGAACATGAAAAAGGTACTTAAGAAAGTAGAAATTAACTCACGTTTATTATTCAGGACGCTAAAGAACGATCGAGTCTAGTCGGACTCGAGGTAAGGGACTTCGTCTCAATCTACATTCATTGAGGCATACTTTGTTTTATACACAACATTATTTTATAAGGTGTATAAACCCCTTTGACTTTTATGATTTTTGAAAAGAAATATTTTTTTATTCGAATCATTTTACTAAATGACAAAAGGGAATCTTTTTGTCGTACGTATGCGGTGACAACGACTTCTCCGCCGCCGTGACCATTATTTGAGTTTCGGCTTCCTCTACAAGCCATACCTTTTTTTAAATGAAAATTAAATACCATGTTTTACTTTTCTTTTATTTTGGTATTGAAAATGGTTTTCATAATGTTTTTATATCAATGTGTTGTATTGATATATTGTGATTGAAAAGTGTAAATGTTATGTTTCCTTTATGCATGTTTTATGTGATACGATTATTTTATGGTTCTTGGGCATTGTTTTGAAGACGGGTGGTTCCGTGATAAAAAAAGGGCAGGTGATGCCGATATACCACTCCAATGCATTGGGTAACGCGAAGGAGTTAAATGTTGAGGTTTCTTCGAAGTGATTTAGGGAATATACTATGATGGGTATTCCAAACGTAACCAAGAGGGTTACTCCCTACGTAAGAATTTTATGAATGTCTCAAGTTACCTTTATGTCTTATGATTTCTATGATTTATTCATGATTTGATGAGGTATGTTAAAGTAATTATGTTTTGTGAGTAGATTATGATTTCATTGATTCTTATGTATACATGTACTCATGTTTCCTTTCCATATTTTTATATCCCTTACTAAGCTTTTTATGCTCATCCCAAGTTTTTGAAATGTTTTCACAGGTCAAGGGAAGGGTACATGATATGATGATAGTGTCAAGGAAGTGTTAAGAAAGAATCCATGTTTTATTTTAAATATGTTTCCATTGATGGGAAAAATAAATTCTGTCTTTTATGAAACCACTTTGTTTAAATGTGGAATGTAATGCACGTTTTATGATCTAATTCTCTAAAACTCTAAACCCGAAAAGATCCTCACGGTTTAATCTTGAAATAACTCAAGAATAATTAATGTTTAAGGCTGGTGCCTTATATCCCTGACTAAAGGCTCCAAATAGTAAATCAAGAAAAATGATACCTCCTTTGATACCACTTTGTAACATCCCGATTCCTGAAGCCACACAGAGGTGCCCCGTACCTGGTAGGCAACATGGCCTCAAGTTCATTTCCACAAATGCAAGAGGCTACCGACTAGCAGCGAGGTCCTTGGGTGTGATAGTGGGAACACTATTCCCTCAATAGCAGTGTTCACATCAGGAGAGAAAAAAAAAATAACAATAATAGTGGAAGCAGTAGACATCCAAACAATATTAAACAGCGGAAGACTTACAAAAAAAAAACTGGAGTAGAAAAATACGTAATGATGCATGATACACATGTGTCTAGGAAAATAGCCAAACAATTAACAATACATAATACAATACTAATCCAAAGTACAAAAGAAAAACATATGAAAAACTTCTTAGCATCGCAAGCCTCATCTTGGACCCATGGTCTTCAGCTCCAGTGCAATCAAGAACCTGAAGTAGAAGAGTGGTTGCCCTTATCTATACCTAGAGAAATATAATTTGTTTCGGCCCAAAATCATGACCCAAACAGGGTGTGAGACAAAGTCCCAATAGACAACCACACAAAGACATGTTCCTAACAATCAGTGAATATAGGGCAGGTAAAGTACAGTTAGTGCTAAACAGTAAATAGTAAACTGGATAATACACAGTAGTAATCAATCCACAGTTTCTAGCATATAATCTAAAACATGATACAACCACTCAAGCAAGTAGAAAAAAAGGTAACCTCTGGGTAGTTCTCACAGTCTACCTCCTAAGGTTAAACCTACAAGAACTAGGAACCCTCTGGGAGGCACACACAGTCTCACCCCTCTGGTTCAGCTAAAGAATAGACTCTCTGAGGAAGCACTCACCGTCAATTCCCCCTATATTCTCATATCATACTATAGGCTCTCTGGGGAATCACTCAACATAAATTCCCCCTATTTCATGCGTCGACGAACTACATACTATCTGAGGAGCAACTCAACATCAATTCCCCATGTGGTCTCACATCATAAATTAAAGACACTATGTAGAAGCCCTTATGTCCATTCTCTCTATGGTCCACTACACTAGGTTCTCATAGCCCTGTGTAAAACAAACATGCGTAGCACGCATATCGGCCCATGTAAACCTCAAGAACTACTTGGATATCTTCTAAGTCATAACTACATAATAGTGCAACAGTTACACTATCCTACAACTAGGCATGTCAACTGGAAAAACGCCGAACAAGCAAACAAGTAAAGAAAACTGCCCAGAGTACAATACAATTTACCCTATTCACAAGAAATTACCTTTACTCAAGCAATCAAGCAAGTAGGAAAACCACAAGGGAAAAACAGGAACATAAAATAACCCGTTCAAGGGTATTGGTGTAATTTGTACAAAATAGTCACAGACATCCTACTGAAAGGCACATACCACATACCTCGATCCTAAGAGATTCATATACTTGATCCACGATGATTGATTCTCCTTAGAACGTCAAATATCTGAGAAAATGTCCAAAACGATCAACCCACGATATCTTGAGGAAGAGGAGGAATTGGAAAACAAGGATCTAAGAGAAGGGAGAACTCATCGATATGGTTCCAACGTAATCGATGGCAGTCGATTCGGAGAACAGACGGTGGCTCGGTAATCTGGGGAAGAATCACGGTCGTACGGGTCGCTCCTGGACGAAAAACCTGAAGAATGCGAGCGTTCTGTCTATCAGGAACGACCCCGGTCCGTTTAATGAAAAAAATACATAGCGTGTACTTCTGGGGTACACGACGTGTACTCTATGTTTCCATACTCCTCTTTATGAGGCCTCCACATTACCCCCACACACTGTGTGTGTGGCACGGACACAGCCAGCACACGGCCTGGCATGACAAGGGAGTACACAGTGTGTACTCAGAAAGTACACGGCGTGTACTTCAAAATTTTCTAGAAACCCCACTTTTTTCAAAAACACTTGGAAGAGAAAGACATACATGAAAACAAATATCTCGGTTCTTACAAGGGGAATCAATTTAAATAGATATGATAAGAATCCTTTAACCTGGGTAGATCCAGTTTAGTGAGGGGGACTAAATGTGGGAAGAGGAAAATTAAAAATCATGTATTACAATATTTAATTTACAATTTCTTTTAAAAAAATGTCAGTGAATATGATTTTGAAACACTTGTTTTCAAACCTTGTTCAAACATTGATGGACTAAATCTATGCACAATATATTTTAAAAGATAACCTTGAGTATCGTCCACTAGTTGGCTTACCAAGTAAAATAGCTCTAAATTCCCTCACCCACAAATTTCATGGTTTTTCCAATGGTTACTTATAACTATTATATAACCATGAAAACCATTTTATTTGACCCAAATTTCATTTTTACCACATTATATATTAAAAAAATATACAGTAATTTTAATAAAGTATAAAATTATTAAAAGACATATGTACTAGTAAAAAATATTTTTTATAGTTATCTCGCAATGGAATATCCATCACTTTCCTCATAGCAATCATAACCATTCACCCATAGAAAAAAATATAAAAGAATTGATTTACCTCAACTAATAAAAACTAAACTATCTATTATAAAAAAATTATACTCAATATCATAAACACCATGTACCAATTACATTACCTCTAGCTCCGCTACATGAGATGGGTTTAGTTACTACCCTATCATGTTGGAAACATAGAATAATAAATGAATATAAGTTACTTGTGATATAATTGAAACCCAGTATTCCGTAATCCTAAGACACTCCATAATTTCAAAATTCCCAACATAAAACTATTTCATCATACCCTACTCACCCAAATTACAGTACCAATATTGAGGAGAGACAGTAAGAAATGATAAATCACTTATATAAAACATTTTTGGAAAATAAATATTGTTATTATATTATTTCTAGACACCCATAATATTATACAACAATTTATAATTAATCAAAATATTTCTCATTATCACATGAATGATTCATGTTCCCAGCAATGTACTTCCACCTTCATTAAAATAATATAGTTTTGTCCTACAAAAACCTAACTATAATGAATTTAATGGGACCATATATATTCCTTCATGGTAGATAATGATATTAGAGAACATAATGTATGATAATTATCTCTCTCTAAGACACAAAATTCAAGGACTATAACTTGATGTATATCCTGATGAATCGGGATTACTCCCTCTTTTTGTAAATTTTTCTTTCGATGGTATGTCATGATCAGTGAAAAAAATAACAAAAAATATTCTGAATTCTATTACATAAATTGGATATTGTTTTTGGTTCTTGATCTGAAAAAATAATAGAAGGAAAATGATTATTCTAAAAAACCAATTGGATGTAACAGTCTCTAATCTCCTACACCTCTATTAACTCCTCTAGATATATGAAATGTGATGAATTTTCTAACCAATCAACAACCTACCATATTTAATTATTCCCAATATGAGAACATATTAATCCACTAAGTAAATTCATGGACATCTCTTCCAATTTTCATACTGGAATTGGGATATGTTATAGCAAACCATCTGGATTTTGGTGCTGAATGTTGATTTACATTAAGGTGATGAATCAAGATAATAACTGAAAATTTTATCATTTCCACTACATCTATTAATATTAACATTTAATATCATAGAACATGTTGGGGTTACCCATAGAAACTACATGTTTTATGTGTTTATCCCTACTATCTACAACCTACCTGAAGGAAAAGTGACAATCAAACACTAGGACATCATTTATGTAGACCATAAAAAGTGAAAAATTGTATTTTCTAAATTACTAAATCTAGTATATAAAATATTATGTTTGATACCTTAGGGTGGCGATATGTTATTCGAGACAAAGAATTTAAATAAAAAACTCAAGTAAGTCAAACAAAAATAGTAAAAAGTGATAGTATTATCATTGGTAGAAGTGTATTGAATAGAAATATGATGCTGGTAAAGAGTTATAGGGAGATAAAAAGGTATCATAGATAAACTGGGAATTAATAATTTATGAGATATAAGAACATGACTATTTGTATTTACATGTATTATTCTTCATTCAATCATAAAAATCTGTGGAAATAATTGTATATATGATTACCAACATTTTCAGATTTTGAATATATGAATTATTGAACCCTATGATACATTAAATATGGAACCCAAACAATCTATGTAATTTTTAAATCAGTTATATTTAAAAAATGATATTTATTTTGACCCTAATAATCACAATACTTTATTGAAAATTTAAAAAACTATGAATTTTAATTTAAGTTAACATTCATCATAAGAGTGTATGAAGGAAGTAATAAAAATACCAATCAGAATCTAAATCCACAAAAAACAAATTAGTCAATGAAATTATTTATTTCAACTTAAATTAATATATTCATTATAATTACAAAATCAAATGATTTAATAAAGGATGGTTAGTCCTCTATTTTGTGAAGATTAACTTTTAGTTCAACTAATTCTAAATTTAATGGTTCATTCACATTAATTACAATAATCCTTATGTTTCATAATTTTTTTCAATTAAATTCTGAATATATGTCTCATGGTACACATTGATTATCAGTAGAAATATTCTCAAATTTCTTAGTTCCCTCCATAAAATTAAATTTACATTGTAGTTCATCGCGGAAATTCATATTCATAAACTCTAAAATTATCCCTCATCATTCATGTGGATGCATTCACCATATATCTTCTTCCACACTGGTGAAACTATTTTATCCCTTAAAGTTGAATGTGGTACGCTATATATTGTGAAATATCTAGAATCATCTCTAACATCTCCTTGCATTTGATGAAATTATTTCCCCCTTTGACTATGATTTTTGTATTATGGAATATCACACATGTATTTATATTTTGACCACACTTTCAAAAAATTTTAGTGATTTTTTTCTTATCTCAGTGACTTTTAAATAGGTTGGATAGAGGGGGGTACTATTATTCCAGAAATCAAAAGATCATAATAACCTTTATATAGTGATTTGAATTATAGGTTACCCTTTCATGAGTGTCCACTAACTATTACACAAGTCCAGGATTATGTAACTACCCTTACAATCTACTTTTAATCACTAACTTCCATTATAAAGATACTAATTTTATATAAATTTCCCTTCAAAAGGTGTCATTTCTCAATGTTACACATCTGAAAATGATCACAAACCCTACTTCATGACTACTAATCCTATTACTATACTTTAATATAAAAGGACTACGTATTCTTCCCAATATCCATCCACCAAAAATACTCATTAAACCATTTAATGTGATTATTATTGGATTCAAAATTTTGGGGGACTAATCACTCAATCTTCTCCATCTACCATCACTTAAACTAGTTGGTTGAAAACCTCAAAAAAATATCCTTATATTTTTTCATAGACTAAAAACAAAATAATAGAATTTATTCTATCATTGTTTAGAAAATATCATCAATCCATGAAAATATTCTTTTTATTACTCAATTTTGTATGCAACAAAATAACATGATCTCATATCTCTTATCAACGTTCATCAACAACCAACTTTTCACTCACATTCAAATATTTAAGTGAAATAATTGTTAACATCAAGGACCATTATTATTTAATAAAAATTATAAAAATATATAGGAAAATATATATCGATTATTCAGTTTCACTCATCTCTATGTCATAGTTCAATATTAATGTTGTTGAGAAATTAGATTAAGAGAGGTTTTATAATTTAATGGGTTTAAATTAGATGATGTTAAGGCTTAAAAAGATTCTTTTCATTTGATATCAATCATGGATAATAAATATATGGGTTTTATAGGCTAATTAATACTCCTTAATTTTATGTATGGGATTCTACTAGTCTTTGGTGTTCATACCCTAATATTGGATCACAAGTAGTCCTATTCTCAACTGATCCTTCTTCCCCTTTTGTTATTCTATGATGTACACTATAGTATCATCCATGGTTGAGACTAAATGATTTTTTTATCCAATCATGGAAATATAAATGGAATCTTGTTAATCTGGAGGTTAATTGACTATGTTATACTGAGGATTGTATTATAGAAACTCTACATATAGTTATTCCTTCCTTCATGTTATATTTCCTATAGTAGGTCCCCTAGTCTAAGGACCTAGACCCTAGTTTCCTAGATTTGGTTCCTTATATTAATTCATTGGTATGTTTGGAAGGATTTCGAATCCCATAGAAATGAATATTTTAGTAATTTTTTCAAACTATATAAAAAGATAAGATTTAAATTATTGATTGATATAAAAATTAACATTGAAACTCCATTATAAACACCCATAAATTATTGGATTATTCTTTTCAGTGGTTCATAATAATATTCATCTCAGATTCAAGGGGAAAAATAACAAATAAGAAAGAAGTGAGATCATATTCTCATTAAGGGTATTTAATATAGAGTATGTTATCATAAACATAAAAATTTGGTAGGATGAATAACTAAAAACACATGCCATTAAAAATGATCATGAGCATAATAGAAAAGGAATAAAATATGGTTACATAGAGCCATATAAATGATCCTAAGAGAATGAAACATAGACATGGATATTATAATTGTCAGATAATCACATGTTCATTCAATTATTTTTATCATTATGAGGGAATGTATAATGACAGACATCTGAAACTTTTTATTATGTCCTTGTCCAAGACGTATGAAAATACTAGGGTAAGGATTCAGACAAAACACAATTCTGTTTTCTCTCATGAGACCTACTGATGCATCAAGGACCTTTAACAAGCCACACCCATCAATTTTTAAGTCAAATTCATTATTCATATGAATGGGGATAAACACAATCCACATGAACATATGAAGTGAAAATTATATTCCATAATTTATAATCCTAATCACTAACCAATCTTAGTAATAGGGTGAATGATATCCAGGTAGCACATTTATAGTCAAACTAGTCATAAGACATTTAATAAGATATGGATGATGACAATATAAATATATAAATATAAATAATCAATAAAATTAAACATAATTGTTGAAATATATGAAAACAATCTACTAAAATTATCATGGATTTGTTTTGAAGAATATCCCTTTCACTATGAAAATAAGAGTTCTCTTGAAAAATATTTTCCATTTTTCCTGATTTTTTTTATAAATCTATTAATGAACTAATTTATATTATTAAAAAAATAATTTTATAAAATAATGGTTTCTTAAAACATATTTTATATTTTATTTCAAAATCAGTAAGAAATTGAGACATTCCCTTCAATCTAGTTGGCATATCGGTAAGTTTTTGAGAAATATTTTTATAAAACAAGTGACTACCCATCAAATAAATAATGATTATTATTGGTAAACATATAAAAAACATTAAAATCTATTATTTTGGGAATAAATAAGAATAATATAGAAATTCATTGTGGTATAGGGGTAGAAAGTGTAATCTTGAATAAAAAATAGAGGGTCGGGGAGAAACCCTACTTCATGTCCATATATGTTATTCACTTGACCATAACAGCATAGATAATAAAATTAAATACATTAATTAATTAATTTATAATCATAATTACATTTATATTATTTATTATAATTTTATTACATTATTTTAAGGAATTTTTTATGAGTGATAATATATACTTTTATTGCTTGAGAATGTTCATTTTCTTGGTTTTACGGATCAATATACTTTCATATGAGTATGGAAGTTTATATGGTTTGGGTATAATTATACAGAATATATATTATATGATTTTTATTAACATAAAAAAATTTAAATGGTTATATATAACATTTGTATATATGATATGAAGATGGATCATTTTATAATACCTATAGTGATAGTCGTTTACAATATTACGACCGTTATTGATCAAAACTAACTAAATTTCTTTTATCATTTAATATTCTGTTAATATTTAACATATATAACATAATAAATGTTTTAATAGTTATATTATAGAGTGGTTTAAATAATAATAATGATATCATGACCATCCTTTAAGTAGAAATTGAGGAATGAATCCTTTTCATCCATGAAGGTTTTAAATCAGCACCTCCCGAAAGATTATTAATTATTTTAAAATGAAAGAGGTAGAGTAATGTTATTGAGTAAGGTTACCCAATATCATGATATTTTTTAGTATATAAATTATATATTTTTTTCAATATGATTTGGATATAAGAGATGTTTTGATAATAATGAAAGAAATAACTTGTAATGAAATCAAAAGGAAATGGAAGAGGGTTTACATCATAAATACTCATCCTTGAGAATCTGTTTAAATAGATTGATATTAGTATGTTGATGAGGAAAATAGCTTATATATGTTGCGTTATCATGGGAAGATAATTGAATATACATGTGAGAAGGCACAAAGATTTGAAGGTGTAAGGAGAACAAGGGGTGAGGTGTGGTTTTTATAATGCAGGGGAGGGGTAATTTCTCATTATTTTATTCATTAGTATATTATTATTCTGAAAACACAAAATAGTGAAGATTTTTTGACAATATAAAGTAAAAGGTGAATTTGAGATCAATTTATGGGTGTTTATATGATCTAATCATCATATATGACCCTTTAAATCATGTATTTTTCATTTATCATAAATTATCACATTTTAATATTTTGCTAATATTCAAGTATTTAGAGAAATCACAAAACATTACCCTGACCATTTTGTGATGTGTAGAATTCAAAAATGAACTACATATTCTGAAAATAATTTTCTAAATATGAGAAATTTATTATTAATTAAAATTATAGTTTATTCAAAAAAGACAATTAAAATTTAAAATAGATTTTATAAATCCTTGAAAAATTAATTAAGGTATTATTAAATTATCCCAGAATCATAGTAATATAAAATATTAATTTATGAATACATCTTATGAATTTTTTTCATTAAAATAAATTTATATATTTTTAATGATATATTAACTACTCATAAAAATACCAATACATAATTATTAATTTGAAAATACTCACTTATATGTACTATGATAAAATTATATTAAACATTAATTTATAGGGTTCCTAATTTTTTTGTAAATTAGTGACTGAATTTTCAATTAATTTGGCCAATTTATTTTTCATAAGCATACTACTATTATTAATGGTAAATTACTATTCCAAAGGTTAAAATTACTATTCTCTAAAAATGTAAGATGATCCGATTAAAATCTAAATATCTTTCTTATCGCAACTGTGTATGTCCTTTTCTCAAAATTCAGAACACAGAAGTTGAAAAAAGATTTTTAAGAGCATGTTTATAACTATCTCTTTTATGTTGAATGTTTTTGTTTCTTAAAGACTCGGTATTTCATGAATTTTATTATATATTAAATATAAATTTAAATTCTTTGGGTGTTACATGTTCCCTTCCTTCAATAATTTCATCATCAAAATTACTAGATGGTTTCCACATAAAATGATTTTTATCGATCATCATTATAAATTCCTTAGGCTCCCACGTTGTCTAATTAATTTTATGATAATTCCAATATACATTTATCAGCTGAGTCTTTCGAATCCTCAAAACATTTTATTTAGTTTCTGTATTCTAGATAGGCTCTTCAATGAAAGATAAGTGAGGTTCCAATTATATTTCATCATAAATTAAGACATGCATTGGTTCTGGAATTTACTTCTTTAACAATAAGATGTGAACACATTTTTTACCATAGAAAGGATATGGGACATTTCCAGATGATTATCCCTATCATCGATTATACCCATTATTTTAAATGGGAAGATGTTCTTATGGATCAATTTCCCTTTCTTCACAAATCTTATAACACCCTTCAATTGAGATACTTTCAAGAAAACATGATCTCCCATATAAAATTCCCAAATCCTTACTTTAATTATCATTATATATATTTTGACTACTTTGAGCTGGTTTGATATTGGTTTTAATTGTCTTTCCCATTTTCATTGTTTCCACTATACACTCTAGGCCAGCAAGGTTCATTTCACAAGCTTCATCCCATCCTATTTCTCTAGAACATCATTTTTTACAATGCTTTATATGGTTCCATTTGAATGGTTCAATGAAAAATATTATTGCAGGAAACCAATAACAATGGTAAATACTACTCACACATACCTTCAAAAATCATTTGATCCTGATATCCAAATGTCTTATAATGTCTAGATCCTCTTTTCAGACTTCCCTTTTGTTCGAGGGTGATAAGAAGATCTCAAGTGAATCTCATTATCCAAATATTTCTAAATTCCCTACAATAATTTCGATGTAAATAGTGGTTTTTTATTACATACAATTGGAAAAGATTATAAATGATGCCTTACAACTACATTAATGTAGAGTCATGCAAGGAATTCTAGTTGAAAATAATCCCCTATAGCAAGAAAATGGGCAGATTTGGTATGTTGATCAACAATTAGCCATATTTCATCAATTCTACTTGGAGTTTTCGATAATCCAATGAAACAATACATGGTAATTTCATCCCATTTTCGTGTAAAAATAGTTATAGTCTTGATAAATCCAATATTATGTTTTCTTTAAACATTCACATGTTGAAGAACAAAATATCATGATACATAATTAAAAAATTCACACTTCATGTGTTCCCATCAAGAATGTTCCGTAGATCTCTATGCATCTCTGTGTAGCTTGGGTTTATAGTGAAATTTGATCTTAGGGAATCATCCAATAACTTCTATTTTATCTCATGAATATATGGAAGAAATTTCATTCTTCCATATACTAGAATTCCATCCTCACCCAGAGTCTGAATGTATCCCATCATTCAAAATATTAATTTTATTTTGAATATTCTCATCATCAGATTGAGTTAATTTAATACATCACAATAAATATGTCTAGGAAACCAATGAATAAGTAATAATGCCTCACCTTATTTGATATTTATCATATCTAACCTCACTATATAAATTTACACAATATTTTTATTAATCCACATTTAGTTCAGAACTCCATGATTAGTCATGTTCATTGCATCGTCCACATTATTTTCCTTCATTGGATGGTAGTGTAATAAATAATCGTAATCCATGATTTTCCCGAACAATCTCCTTTTATTCATGTTTAGTTTTTTCTTTGAGAAAATATATTTCAAACTATTATGTACCATATATATCACACATCTTTCATCATAGAGATAGTGTATCCATATTTTCTGAGAAAATATTATAGACATTAACTCATGATCATGAGATGGATTTTTTTGATCATGATATTTTAACTAACTTGATGTATAGGCAATGAATACATCATTCTACATAATAACAAAACCATGTTATTTAATTGATGAATCACTATAAATCACAAATCCACTATTTCCTAATAGTTTTTTAATGATAAAATAATTCACTAATATCTTCTTCAATTATTCAATGAATTACTCACATTCTTTAGTCCATTAAAAATTAACCCCATTATGAGTAAGTTTGGTTAATGGACTAGATAATTGGGTGATGTTCTGAATGAAATGCTGATAATAATATTCTAAATCAATAAAACTACATACCTCAGTTATGTTCATTAGAGTTGGCCATTCATGGACTATATTTGTATTTTCTGGTTCCACTATGATTTTATCCATAAGGATAATATAACCAAAAAAAGAAACTATTTCTGGCCTGAATTCAAAAATTCTTAAATTCTTGTATAACACACTTTTTTCTAAAAGTATTTAGAAGAATGTTAAAGTAATTATAAAGATCTTCATAGCTTTTATGGTATACCAATATATATCAATTAATTACCACAACAATGTCATCAATATATTCTTTCAAAACATTATTAATTAGATCTATCAGAATAGAGGGTGAATTAATCAATCCAAAAGGCATTAGTATAAGCTCATAATTCTCATACATTGTTTGAAATATGTTATTTTGGATATATTCCTTCCACTTATGAAACGGTTGATATCCAAATCAAAGTTATTCATTGAAAAATATTGGTCTCTATGATGTTTATCAAATAAATCATCAATGTGAGGAAGATTATACTTTTCCTTTATCATAATATAATTTATCTCCATGTTGTCAATGTAATGTCTCATATATCCATTAATATTATTAATGAAAAAATTATATCTCCCCATGGAGGAACACAAGGGTTGATCAATCCCTTATCACTCAATTCCTATCTTTATTTTTTAAGATATACTAATTCCACTGGAGAAATTATATAAGGGGTATTTTATATGGGCCATGGACCCATAATTAAAAATATTGATAACTAAATTTCCCACTTTGGAGGATATTTAGGTAAATATTATAAGAATGCATCAACATATTATTTAACTATATGTAAATTCTCAATTTGATGATTTCTGTACTCACCCATTGATATTTTTTTATCATCCTACCCATTAATTTCATTCAATATAGCTATTAGGGGTGGATCTATATAAGAATATAATGAAGTGGTATCCACTCTAATGATAAGGGATTCTATATCGGTCTCAAAAATTGTAACACCCTTCTTCATGAAATATATTTTTCAATCATAGATATAAATACAATTAATACAAAGAATTATATCCAATTCAATTAAGGGTATGATGTTACGGTTAAAACAAAATTATTTTTATGTGTCATAATGGGGACTGATCAACAAATCTTTATGACAATGATACTCCTCTACAGATTTTTTTCTGACAACTTCACTATTAAGTTAAATTATAAAATTTTTATTTTCATGAAAATATTAGATTATATAAAAGAATATGATGATCCAAAATCAATTAAAATATTGTATAAGATTGAGGAAATGATTAGAGAACCTACCACCACATCATTTGGAACTTCATCTTTAATATATTTCGTCAAATAAGCTTGGACTTTCTCCCTTGTCCCTCATTAGGGAATGATTCCTAGAGGCATTGGATATTAGCATAATGTCTTATCTATTTACAATTGTATCATTGAAAAATGGTTGCTCATTTATTCTCTTGTAGTCATCAGATTTGTTGCATCATTCTCCACATTATTAATAGACTCCTTTTATTTTTAAGTAGGATTTGGATTGTTTCTTTCCACAAGTATCAGATGTTATAGAAATCCTTTTTTTATTATTCCATTTACCCATTTTTCATCAACCACCTTCTACTTCTCTTTAGTTCCCCTACAGGCATAATACATAGAAAATTATTTATCTTCCTTGATAACACATGAGGCAATATCTTTGAATGTTGATAATGTTTAGGATGATAGTTCCTTTTGGAAGAATGGTTTTAAACAACCAAATAATAAATAAATATCTCTCCTTAGATTACAGATATAGTCAAAATCATGCCTTTCTAACATTGTAAAATTGACTTCATACATTGCAATGTTTCTATCCTCTTTCTTTCTTAAACTCAAGAATTCTCTCTCCATATCCACTAACTGTTGTTGATGAAAATGTTTTTCTATGAATATTTCTATAAAATCCTTTTATTCCATTTCTTCTCTTTTATCATCCTAGTTCTTATTTTGAATTAATAACCACCGATAGTCGACATCTCCTGATAGATGATAAACTTCCATGTTAACCTTCTCCCTTTAATTACTTCCCAAAGTGAAAAATATCTTCTCTAAGGAAATTATCCACTACTATAGTATATATGGGTTTTTAGTCCCATTGAATGATAGAGGATATTGTCACATAAAGTGGTATAAAAATTATATTCCATGTTGTGGATAGGGATTCTCCATATGGGTAATGTTATTGTTCATAACTTGAGTTTGTTTTCCCAGTATAGTTATAAGATGCTCAGAACCAGTCACATCTCCAGAACCAGCTTCCTTATCATACATACGTGGGAAATACCTACATGAGAAACATTCATTCATGCAGTTTCCATTCCTTCCCATATGCTTCATTTCTAAACAATTTCATACACTCTATTAGTCTTTGAATCATAATTCATAATATCTAACTAGAATCACACATAAGAGAAATTATAATTTTTTTCACATCTCATCTCATAATCATAAGAATTGTTTCATTAAGGACATATTTATAACTAAATACTTTGTAACCCTTTTAAAATAAAATGTGAATTATCATAATAATATCCCCCAATAGTTTCATACTAGTTTCAATTTATGGTCTGTTTTCATTAAACAGATTACTTAGAGTCCGGGCTAGAACACCATTTTGGAGTTGTAACTCCAAATGCATATGTGTCATAACAATGTCCACTTGTAGAATCCAGACAAATATATATTTTCTTACTAGATCCAAAAAATATATACCTTATAAAAATTATAGGTTGTTCATATATGATTATCGTCAAATTCTATCTTGGTTTTTTATTCCCAAATCTATATTTTATATATCTAGTTTCCATAGTTTCTTCAAAACATTTTGTGATACAAATTTTAAGGACACATACCATATATTCTAGTAGCCTATGAGTTATATTAACACATTGGTATTTTACAAGGATTTCACATCCAAGACGGCCTAATAGTTTAGTAGTTTTTAAAAAATTGAAACAAACATAAGGTTTAGATTACAACTTGAATGAAAAAAAACACTAATGAAAATCCATTAAAAATGCTTATAAACTATTATATTATTACATCATTTGATTTATAATAAAATTCACCCTCCCATCCTAGGGAAAATCAAAACATTAGAAAGGGGTGATCTCAAATTCTCAATAAGGGTATTTATATAGAACAGGGTATCAGAAACAGAAAGATTAGTCATTGTGGAAAACTAAAAACACATGCTATTATAAATGGACATGATCATAATTTTGAAGGAATGTAAACTGATTACATAATGCCATATAAATGATAAAAATATTATGAAACATTACCAGGGATATTATACTTTACAAATAATCTAATTATTTATAAATTACTATCAAAATAATGAATGAATGCATAATGTAGTGCATCCACATAATAATATGAATTCATTTTCCAAGACATATAAAAATACAAGGGTAAGGCCTCAGCCAAAACCCAATTTTGTTTTGTCTCAAGAGACCTACTAATGATTTGAGGGGCTATAGTGGGCCCCACCAATAAACTTATAAGTCTAATGCATTCCTAATGTGTATATGTATAAACATAAAAACATGAACATATGAAATTTAAATAATATTCATTAATATGTAATCATAATGACATGCAAATAATAGTAGAATGGTGAATGGTATAAAGATATAATAACTATAGTAAAACTAGTTAGAAAAAATTTAATAACATTTGGTAGATTAGAATAATAATATATCAATTTCAATAAATCTTAAAATTAAATATAGGTGTTTAAATAGATGAAAATAATCTAATAAAATTTTCGAGGAATTGTTGAGAGAAATACACATATTAGTTTTTAAAGAACAGTTATTTGGAAAAGTAATTTCTATTTATCATAATTGTCTTTATAAAACCAGTAATGAACCAATATAGATTTTCATGACAAAAACTGTAACTTTATAAAAAATAATGGATTCTTAAAACATATTGTATCTGGTACATAAAAATGGATGTGAAATCGAGTTGTTCTATAAAATTAGGCCTGCTTATCAGGAAGAATTTGACAAATATATTTATAAAAAGGTAAATACTAATAAACAAATGATGGATTATGATCTATAATCATATATTTAACAATAAAAAAAGAATTTTAGAAACATTGCATGAGAGTAATTAAGAATTTCATTAGGGTAATGAGAGTGAAAGCATAATCCTGAATTAAAAATTGATGTTTGGGGAGACACCCTTACCATATTCTTGAATGTGTTATAAACATGAACATAACATCAAGTGTAATCAAATTAAATCCATTAAGTAATTAAACAATAACCTTAAATAAATGTATTTTATTTAATATAACTTTATTAAGTTCATCTATGAACTTTTTGATGAGTTATAATATATAATTTTATTGGTTAGGAGCATTTGTTTCCTTGGTTTTCAAGTTTCGTATACTTATTTATGGTTATGAATGTTCAAGTGGATTGGGTATAATCATCCAGAATTTAATTTGAATGATATTTATAAACATTAATTACTATAAATGTTTAAATATAACATTTTTTATAAAGTTATAATGATTGAATAACAACATTGGGGGTTAATAAACTGTTTACTTTTTATTATCTTCAAAACATTTAGAAACATAACCCTTGTAAAATATTAGGATTTATATACTTATCAAATATTATTAAAAACTCATGCATGAAAAAGAATTTATGAATGGAAATAAAATGTGATTTACAAGGTTAGGCATAAAATTTGGGAAATGTCATCCTTACCATAGCCACTCTCATAGGATTATGGAAATAAAGTATTATGAAGAAGTGAATATAACTTGTGCTGAAAACCATTAAATACATTTTATCTCCACGAATTAAATATTATACTAACTCTAATTAGTTTACAATGTATTTTTTAATAAATTGATTGAAATAAAAGAATCAATAATTTATTGAAGATGCTTCACACTTGTCTAGTCTGAATCCTCTATCTAATTTTTCTGGATCTGATTTTCTCAATTTAATGATAATGGATTGTAGATCCTATTTCTTTCAATCCATTGATTCTATAATATAAATCTTATTTCATTCAATACAATGATTTTGTAATTTAGATCCGATTTATTTCTATATAATGAAAATATAATCCGGATCAGATTTATTTCAATACAATGATGCGGTAATACTGATCCAATTTAAATCAATACAATCATGTTTTAATGTGTATCCAATTTCTATCAATACAATGATGTTGTAATTTGGATCCAATTTCATGCAATATAATGATGTTATAATCTAGATCTGATTTCTTTAAATACAATGTTGCTATAATCTAGATCATATTTCTCCCAATACAATGTTCTTATTATATATATCTAATTTCATTCTAAATAATTAACTCAATGTAAATCTATAATAAACACAAACTCTTCTAGAATTCTCAAAGAAATTCTCCTTCAATCAGATAAGAACATTCAGTTCAATTTCTCAATTTCTCCACCATTCACACGTGTATAGAAATTTTTGACAATGAATTAATTATCTGAGGAATTATTTATAAGAATCCTAGAAGAAAATGTAGGAATAATGAAATCATTCATGATTCATTATATCTCTAAACTCTAAGAAACACTCTCATTTAAAATTCAACTTTTACATTTTCAATCATCCAAATAATTCTCTGAGATTTATGAAAAGGTGATTGTTAACTATAACCATATTAATACTTCTTAATAATATGATCATTATAAAAAAGTCATCCTATTAAAATTTGTTTCATTTTATGTCTAATATGTTCTTTTCAATATTATGGATACAATTGTCAGTATCCCTTCTTCATTCCATCTAGTTTCAATTTTTATAGAATTTTAGTCACGCTTCTCTCAGAAATCTAGTTACGATTCTCTCAGAATAGTTATTATGATTCTCTATAGAATTTTGGTTATGATTCTTTCATAAAGATGGTTATGATTATCTCATAATGTTGGTAATTATTATCTGGGAAATTTGCTTATGACTTTTTCATAATGTTGATTTTGATTCCTTGTAGAATGTTGGTCACATTTCTCTTAAAATAATGGTTACTATTCTCTCATAAAGGTGATTATGATTCTCATATAATGATAGTTTCAATTATCATCAGAATATAGTTTATGATTATTTTAGAACACTAGTTAGGATTATTCTGAAGATGTTGATTATGATTATCTGATTACAAAAATCTAATTAAGAATATATAATTTCCAAAATCTGAGTAAACAAATCCATTTTTCATGTATTAAATTCTTCTTACCATTCACTATATCATCAAAAGAGTTTATCATGAAAGTTTTCATGAATTATGAGAACTTCTTGATCATTAATGAAACTTATGATTTTGTTTTAGAAATTATGAAAACATTCTATATCCTAAATTCACACTATTCATTTAATACCTTTTATCAGGTTCATTATTTTTCTGAATAGAAAAAAGATAGTCCTCTAGTAAAAAATATATTCTAATTACAATAATTTTTTATCTGATGGTCTGAATATGATGAAGATGTATCTAATTCATGGAAAATATAGATTTTTAAATAAAAAAGGATAGTTGTCAAAAAATAAAAAAACAATGTTAAAACAATTTATCAAAATTATACATAATTCTCCCCCTTTGGATTTCTTAACAACCCTCGTTACAACTTTTCAACTATCGTAATATTGGAAAACTCATGTTTTTTTAATTTTATCAAATCATATCCTTTATAAAAATAGTGTGTTTAGAAACAAAAATACTTGGTAATATAATGTTTTTAATGTATTACATCCCTCGGTGGAATGTATTTTTTTGGCCATGTAATGATAACTCTCCTAATTTTTTATTCATACATCCTTTTTCTATCCCCTATTATTTCATTTCACACTTTATTTTTCTTTCACTTTATTTTTTTCTTAGGCTTCTTTTCCCTCTCCCCCATTATATGACAACAATATCATCAGATTCTTAAAATAAAGATAGGTTGAGTTTATTCTCTCCACTATTTTCAACATAATCCAAAGAACGGTTGGGGTACTACTTTATGAGGTTTAAGAATTTATCTAATAAGGATGAACAAGATATTCTAGCATCAATTCATAAAACCATTTATTTGAAATTATTTTTGTAATTATATTAGCAATCTTATATATTGTTAAAATATATTCTAGAAAAAATCTCCAGTAACAACATTCTCTTTAATAATGTGAAATTTTATATTAATGTGTTTTGATCATGAATGTCATGAAATATTCTTTGAATGGTCAATTTCACTATTATTATCACAAATTATCTTCAATGGTTTAGAATAATTTACATTCAAATCTCCCAACATAACATTCATCCACAATAGTTGAGTACATGCCTTAGTCGATGAAACATATTCAGATTAATTTGTGCTAAAAATTACTTAAAATTGTTTCCTTCTATTCCAACTCACACAACATTCAACCAGAAAAACATTACCTCCTACGATTGACTTTCTAACATTACAATCTCATTCCCATTTGGAATTAGTATAACCAAGAGAATCTTGTCACAATTTCTTTAGTATGAAATCCATTGTGATGTTATTCCATTGACATATCTCAGAATCTTTATTGGGTCCAACATATGTGATTCCTTTAAATTAATTTGATACCAAGAACCTAAATCTACAACATAAATAATATCAATACTTTAATCTATAAGATAAATAATACTTCCTATCATAATTCATATGACTTTTTTATTTACCATTATTCCAAACTCATATTTACTCTACTTTTTTCTCACTAAAATAAGAGTTAAAACTTATTTATATTCATCTAACCCAAACCCCATTAATAATTCCCTAGAATAATTTTCTTGAGATAAGAAAATATATTTTTCCCTTTGATAAACTTTTATACCAAGGAACAATGTTAATTATCTATAAAATGATATTTTAAAATTCTTTTTCCTTTATTATGAATACTCTTATAAAATACATTTGTTAGAGCATGAAAAAGTTATATCATCCAAAGAAACAATTCAAATTAATGTTATAGATTCAAAATCATTCATATAAAAGGTGTTACCAATATTTCTTTTAGAAATGTTTATCATTTTGAAACAATTTTCATGCATTGAAGACCAATAACATGGATCTTGTTTCAATACATAAAAATCATTCTTTAATTTATATACCCTTATTCACCCTTATCACATAGAAACCCTAACTATTTCTTGTTCTAAACATATTCCAACATCTCACCATTTAGCAAATATGACTTTACATCCATCCGATAAAAATTGTAATTCTAGAGTGCATCTAGTGAAAATAACATTCTTATAATTTCCAATCCTATAACTGAGGAAAATGTTTCATCAAAATCCACACCATCTTCTAGTGCATGTGCTTTACAAATTTGACTTGATATTTTTCTTGAAACATCTACATGATTATTAAATTTTTTCTTATAAAACCCACATGGTTCTGATGACTTTTTTGTGGGCCTTGGATCATGTTCCCATGTTACATTTATCTCAATATGATCCAACTTTTCATTCATATCATCCACTCATTCTTTATAATGAATATCCTGTGAAACTAATTATATTTCAACTTTTGAGATAAGTTAAGTCTGATATTCTATTATATCCTTTCATTTCATTGAACCAAATTCTTTGATTCCTAATAATGTTTTTAGTTAAAACATGTTTTCTTATGTTTGGAAAAATCAAAATTTCATTCCTAGATGGAATTCCTTCATCACACAATTCTTCTGAATATGGATAAGAATTTTTTGAATAACATTCACTATTTTTGGAAATATACAATTTATTATACTTAGTATTATCAATAACCTTTATAAAGGAACATTAATTTTTAATTACCATCACATCATTTGATTCCAATAATATTTGTTAATGTTTGTTCCATCATTTCTATCTTATCCCAATTAGTGAATAACACATGAAATTTCCTTCCTCCACTTTTTCATCAAACATTCTGATGTTTGGATTTAAGAATTTTAGAAAACCAGGACTTCAAAAAAATGAATTATTTCAATGAAGGTTTATTATAATTCTTTATTTTTAAGGTTTCGTGTATGTTTCTGGACTCAAAAAACACCCATTTTGAACAAGCCCAATAGTACTAATTGGTTCTCTCTAATAGAACATTTATTTTTTTATTCATACAACAAAATTCTTCCCATTTCAATAAATACTCAATTATTTGATTCTTTTTCCCCATTTTTTGTGAAGTGTAGGGAGAACAATAGTTATGCTTGATGCAATGATTTCTTTGTTATTTTTCCAATGTATTGTTTCTGAATTAAGTAGAATTATCTATTCTCATATTCATAATGGAAACCCCCAATTCTTTCTCAAAATATTTTCTATAGAAGTTGAACATTTCTATAGACTATGACTTTTGTTTCATGGATATGAGGTTTTTCACCCGAGTGAAATAATCAATAAAAGTGAAAAATTATAATTCCCCTTTTGTTGGTTGTTGTATCATCACCCCATATAGATCAGAATGAATAAGCTGAAGTGGTATGCTAGATTGAATCTTAAATCTTTTTTGACTTTATTTTCATCATTTCTTTTAGACAGGTAATACAAACATATTCATATCTTCTTATAAATTCTTGATAATTCAAGGAAACATAATCTTTAAATATTTTAATATTTTTTTTCTACCCGAGGTAGCCATGTATTCAGCACCATAACTTGTTTTCAGCATCCATACTCCAGTAGTATGGGTTATTGAATTCTCTTATTTGAATGAGATTCCTAGTGGTTGTTTATCTTTTTTAATGAATTTTTTTACACATTTGATCATTCTAAAATCCTTTCTGATGATTACTTCTTTTTCATTATAAATTTTTTTACTTACACTGTGTAAGTGATGTTTTATCACATAAACAAGTAAAGCTTCCTTATATTTCAATTTTTCTTCTTCAGTATATTCTATTTTGATTCCCTTGTTTTTTATGGAAATATTATTTCCAAAAGTAACGACTTCTCCATCATGACATTCAACATGTTTCATTATTTTTATATCACCAATCATGTGGGAATAAAATACACTATCAATAATACAAGGTTTTTTCTTCTTAATTTATTTCAAAGTTGTCTCAACAAACAAAATCTATTTCCTCAAATGTCTTCTTTTAGGATTTATTTTTTTCTATCATAAGAAACATATTATGTAAAGAGTGTCATACACAATTCAACATGATGGCCAAATTCATCACATCTTCCAAAAAATACAGCAAAAAATTAAAATTTATTCTTTGTTGGAATGTTTCTAATAACTTAAGAAATCACCTTTTCAACTTTTTGTGTGTTAGAAAAGTAACACATTCTTCGTTCACTATTTATTCCTCATTTTTTTATCCTTTTTCCTGGTGGAGATAAGTTTTTCCAAAAATTATAAGGCATATGACCATTGATTCTACAATACTATAAATTCATTCAAATCATTATTTTCTATTTCATAAATATATTTCCCTATAGAAACCTTTTTTAGGTTGGTAACTTATTTCATCCAAAACATACATAGGATGTGGACCGACTTTTAATTTGAGTGAGTTTTAAACATTAGTTAAATTGTGAGATTTTTCACTTACTTTCCCGATGTATGATTCCCCAATACCTTTTATGGAACATGAAATATAAAAATAATCAGAGGAAACATTATTTTTTGAAAGAGAATATTTCACTTGATTGTCGTAATGAGCCTTCTCAGCATCTTTAGATGTCTCATATTTTAATTCTATAGCTTTGATGATGTTTTCGTCCATCTTTCTCAAGGTATATTTATACTAAAGAAGTTTTGATTTCAACTTTTTAACCACTTAATTTTTATCTTATAGCTTCTTACCAAGATCTCTAATCATAATTCCCTATTCAGAAATTCTATGTTTGTTGAATAAAATATCCTAAATGTATTCATCGTTCTACATAATGACAACTTTTATTCCATAAGAAACTTCTTCATGAACATTATTTATTATTATAATTTTATTCTTAAGAGTTTTGTTTCTCTCCAGACATGTAACATGTTTTGTTTTGATATAATACTCTATAATATTCTTCACCACCTTCTTCATTCTCTGAGGAATATTTTATTTACTCAACATTTTCAATGATGGTTTTAAATTTTTTGATAATTATTATTCATGATAATCATTTTCAATTGAGCATGATTTATACTTATAACTCAACATACGTCTTTTCTTTTCATAAAACTTCTTCTTGGATTTTTTGGAGGACTTATCTTCTTTATAATTTTTGTTCCACTTATTCTATAGAGGCTTTTCACTTGAATAATTTCTATATTATCCATAATATTTCTTGGGGAAATTCATAGAAATGTGTATGATTCAACCACATTCATAAAATTTATTGGGAGAATTCTTCCATACTTTTCTATTGTACATTCATAGATCTTAATATGAGATACATTTCCTTTTCATTCATCTCATCATCTTACTTATCATCAGACTCACAAGGATTGGCTTCATCAACATAGTGAATTTTTCTCATTATAATAGATTTAAAATCCATTTATCTTACTTTAATAATCTTTTCTAATGTTGGATCTTTTCTCATTTCATAAGAAATAAAAAATTTATGAAACTCATCAAGCTAGAAATCATCATTTTCTTCAAAGGAGAAATTTTACAACTAAACCGGTCTAGAAGGGTTCTCTATATTTTCTTCACAATTGTAGAATCTTTTAGGATATCTCCGAATCCACTAATATTGTAGAAAATTTCATTTAATCTGGTAAAGTATTCATCAACTATTTTCTCATCCCTCATACTAATTTGTTCATTAATAATACACCATATTTGTAGATTTTATTCCTTAACTTCGGTATTCCCTTTGAAGACACTTTATAACTCTTCCCACATAATATTTGATCTCTTGAGACCCATCAACATTAGATTAAATTTATTTTATATGTAAATAAGTATATAATTATTAACCTTTTAATCAAATTATATGTTTTTATTATTAGAAAATGTCATGGGATTATCTTTTTCAACATGTGAAATAAAAATACTAGCAGCATCAACAACTACCAATCTAAGAGATTGGAAATAAGGAATCATTGTATTTTTCCATCCATAATAAATATTTATTTTGAATGTTGGAATTCCTCTAATATTGACAAAATTGATATTATCTATGGTAATGATTTTACAAGGGAACCTAATGCTCTAAAACAAATTGAAGTTACACGGATCAAAATTCAACTGATAGGGGGGTGGGTGAATCAGTTGTTTACTTTTTATATGTTTTAAAAAATAAAAACATAAATCTTACAACATATTATGATTTATATACCTATAAAAGTTTTATGTAATACTCATGAATAAAAAATAAGGTATGAATTAAAATCATACCAGATTTATAATGTTAGGCCTCAATGTGAGAAACTACATCCTTACCATAGCCACTCTCATGGGTCACTAAAAATCCACTACAAACTCTTATTAAGAACCTTCTATGTGTTGATAAGAATTATTATATAGACTCTAGTTATTTTAAAATTATTTATTTTAAAACAATTTAGACAAATAAATGAATGAAGACATTGTTTGAGTTGATCCTCAATTTCTCAGTACGAATCATCTGTCTTATTTGGATGGATTATTTTTTCTAAATACAATGATGCTAGATTTTAGATATTATTTATTTCAATAAAATGATGCAGTAATCTGGATCTGATATCATTCAAAAAAAATGATGTTATAATCTGGATCTGATTTCATTCAATACAATTATGCTATAATCTATATATGATTTCCTTTAATATAATGACACTATGATCCAGATCTAATTTCTTTCAATATAAAGATGTTGTAATCTATATTTGATTTCATTTAATACAATGATGTTTCAATATAGATTTGATTTCATTCAATATAATGATGATGTAATCTAGATATGATTTCTTTTAATATAATGATTTTATAATCATGATCTGATTTCATTCAATACAATATTATTGTTATCTTGATGAGATTTCTTTCAAAATAATGAACATCAAACTCAGTATGTAGAAAATTCAGACTTCACTAGAACGCTCAAAACAATTCTCCTTCAATTAGATGAGAACTACCAATTCATTTTTCATGTTGTCTTCCTTTCATTTGGGTATAAAAAATTTGAAAATGATCTTATGATCAAGGGAAATATATATATAAGAAACTATGAAAACAAAGGCAGGAAACATGAAATCATTCCAACTTCCACAAATCTAAAATCATGAAATATTTCCCAGTTCCTCAAATCTCTTGTTTTACCACATTAATTCTTCTTTATATCTGTATCATTAATAATTAATTTTAAAAAAATTAAATTATGTTTCTTTTTCATCCCATTACGATATTTCGATTATACTATATACAATTATCATTATCCATTCCTCTTTCCATCTGTTTTCTATTTTAATAGATTGTGGGTTACGATTCTATCTGAAAGCTAGTTACGATTCTCTCATAATGTGGGTTAAAATTATCTATAGAAAGTTGGAAACAATTCTCTCAAAAATCGAGTTATGTTTCCCTCTGGATGCTGGTTACGATTATCTAAGAAATATAGATACCAATCTATCAGAATTCTAGTTATAATTCACTACAAAATACTGGTTATGATTCTCCTAGAATACAGGTCATCATTCAATTATAATGCTGGTTATGATTCCCTATCGAATTATAGAAACTATTTTCTCTAAATGATGGTTACAATTATCTTTAGAATATAGGTTACAATTCTTTCAAAATGCTTGTTATGATTCTCATTAGATTGTTGATTACGAATCTATGATTACAAAAATTGAATTATAAAAATATGATTATGAAAATATCATTACAAAAATCCATTTTTCGACTCTACATTTATTCGAACCACTTCACCATTTCATCAAAATATTTTATCATGAAATTTTTCATCACTAATGATAACTTCTTGATCAGAAAAGCATCGTCTGATTTTTCTTTAGAAAAATATAAAATAATCCATCTCCATAATTTACACTGGCCTATCAATACTGTTTATCAGCTTTATTATTTATCTTATTACAATTGAAATACACTTGTAGAAGAAAATAAATTATACCTCTGATCGTTTTGGATCCAATAGTTGAAATACAATATAGATGAATCCAATTTCTGGAAAACAAAGCATTATAATACAATATGGTTAGTTCTCAACAAATTAAAAAACATTGTAAATTTTTTTATCACCATGGTACTTTATGTTATATGGTATGATGATAAATCATTGTATAATACATTTAGTGATAATATATTACATTATTATAATAGTTATTGATCATAAAGAACTTATTTTTTTATCATTTAATATTAGGTAAATATGTTACATCCAAGACATAATAAGCGTTGAAATGCATATGTTATAGTCTGGTTTGAAATTAAAAAGGATATAATTACCATCAATCAAGAATACATTGAATAAAAAATGTCCATCATCCACGATGGTTGTAAATCGATACCTCCTAAATGAATATTTAATTTTTAATATAAAAGAGGGAAAGTAATAAGATTAATGATGATTCTCCAATTGATATGATATAAATATTGTATAAAATCATAATACTATTTTATGGTCATTTTTAAATAAGAGGTGATGATATAATAATAAAATAAAGAACTTGACAAAAAACAAAATGAAAAGGATGAGGCTTTTACATCATGAATACTCATACATTAGAATCTCTTTATGGAGATGCATTTATGTATATTGATGCGACGAAGAGCCTCTAGATGTGAGGGAGGATCGTGGGAATAACATTGAATAGAAATATTACAGGGCATAAATCATAGAAGGTGTGAGGATAAGAAGGGGTGTGGGGTGGTTTTTATAGTGGATGAGAGGGGTTATTTCTCTTTATTTTATTCATTATTTTATTACTTTTATCTAGACAACCAATACTGTTGATTATTATGAATATATATAGTAAGAAGTTCATGTGAGTCCGCAACAATAGATCTTACATCATGCAATCATATCGTATGACTTAATAAATCATTTATTTATTAGTTATCATAAATTATAGTATTTTACTATTCACCAAAAAATTCATGTATTTTAGAAAAAATCCCAAAAATTAGCCCTAACCATTTTTGACACATACTATTCTAAAATGGACTCCATTTTATAATAATATTTTTCTATATATATATAATAAATTTTTTTCTCAATAAAATGTTCTTTTATTCGAAAAATACAGTTTAAAATTAAAATTTAATTTTAAAAACTGGGAAAAATTAACATAGGTCTTATTAGTTTATCCTAAAATCAAATGAAAATAAAATATATAACTATGATTACATTTTATGAAAATTAATTTTAATTTTAATCAATTTATAAAAATGAAATTAAATATTTATTACTCAAAAAAATACCAACACTTATTTTTTGAATTTTTAAAATATCCACTTACTTGAACTATGATATAATTATATCATACTTTCCTTTATATGGTGCCAAAATTTTATTTATACATTCATTTGTGAGGTTCCTATTCATTTACATGATTTAATATTCATAAGGTTAATATTACTATTCAAAAGTGTACATTACAATTCCAAATGGTAATGTTAAAATTCACCAAAAATGTATGTTAATCTCATCAAACTCTAAATATATTATTGACCACAACCATGTATGTCCTTTTTTAAAAATTCAAATCATTAAAGCGGAAAAATTATGTTTAATGGCTAGGATATAGTTATCTATACAAAATAATAATGCTTTGTTATGTATATACATATTGTTGCATGAATTTCATTATATATTAAATTTATTTGTAAATATATGGGGTGTTACAACTTGTAATATCACTCCTCATTAAATCCTATCACAGAAATTTTTATATGTAAATTTTTACATTGTTCAAGTAAAAATCTATAACTATTACTTTACATAGGATTTCAATTTTACCCAACACCTATAACACATCATATTTTCTATAATGTATAAATTATAATTTGAAAATTCTAATAAAATAATAAATTTTTTCAGTGAATAATATTTGAATAGTTTTAATTTTATAAATATAAACAACGAAAGTGACATAATTATTTGTAATTATTGAAAATTAAATTTTCATTCAATGATTACTCAAAAATAAAATAACATTATTATAAAACTTAATGATAAATAATGTTAATAAAAATTTCAAATTTAAAAAAAATAAACTATATATTTCACAATATATTCAAATAATAACATATTTAATAAATATAATTATCTAAAATTAATGAGTTATCCTATAAAAGAACATATGGGAATACAAATCCATATCAAATTCAAAAAATAGGAAGTGAAAGTATTAATTGAAATAAGGATATGGTAAAGTCCCATAAACAAAGAAAATTTATTGTCCTTATGAAATAAATTTCTCAAAATTCAGGGATGAAAAAAATTACTGAACACTCAAAGACCATTTCTCAAAACACAGCAAAAATGAATCCAATATTTAACATTATACACCAAATTATAGAAATTTAAAATTATATGATAATCCAACATGAAAATAAATTATTTATATAAACCTTGATTTTATCATGGAACATGATTTTCGATGATTTTTCAGTTCAATGGATCCCTATATTTAAACACACACCATAAATTATGAAAAAACACACTTCAATAATTTTAAACCTAATCCATCATATTTGAATGTCATTCTCTACTGTACTTCGCACTAAGATCATGTTTCTATTGTTGAAGTGAAAGAATAATATATTTAAATAGAATTAAAACATTAAAATAAGTATCATTCATTAAAAACTCACCACTAGGTTCCATAAACCGACGATCAATTTTCTACATTCTTGATTCAACACAACTGATTTTCCTATTTGTTTATTTCCACCTTCTTCATTTGGATTCAGAATTCCTATTAACTTAATGAATATATATTTTATAATTAATAAAATTTATTTTTCTACTCTACTATGGATGTTCAATTAACTTAATAGATTTACTATTGGACATTATTTACCCAAACACCCAGTTCTTAATGTCTCTTATATTCATTTTATGATATCATTTTTCCATTTTACCGTAATTTTTAATCACTTATATTAATATATTTTTAATTAACCTCTTCAAGTGTTTCATTTAAAAAATGGTTATGTTACTGAGGTTCACATTAAATGATCTGTTTCCTTATGGTCTAATTCCAAATCAATAAATATAATACTTATAACCCTCCCATTATTAGATACTAATTTAAATTTCTCTAAAAAAAGTGGGAAACAATACTCAATAATCATGGAAAATCATAAATTTCATTATTAAATAAATCAGTATATACAATCATGAAATTACCAACAATGAATTAAAATAATAAAATATTATCATTTTTTTATAAAATCACTGAGTAACAAATCATCACATTGAAATGCATCATTCCCCAACCCATAAAACTGACAATTTTCCACAATTCTAAATATCAATGTGGGATAATATTTTGAAAAAAAAATCAAGATGGGGTTTAAATTAAATTAATTAATTTATTCTTAGGAGATTATAAAATATATGACATATAATTTTGCATATAATGTAGAATATAAAACCCAAATTGAAAAATTAAATCTATTACATTTCATAAAGAAAAAGTTAGGATTTTAATTAAATATAAATAATAAACCATGTTGATCTGTGGGTATACTTGAATAAATATTTAAATAAAATGGAATTTTTTATTATCTATAGATGTTTTAGTTTTTGGTTCCAATTGATTAACAAAACTCTATATAGAAACAAACTAAGTACCCAAAGAATAGTCATAAAAATAAACAAAAAGAATGAATAACCCCTCCCCCCCCACCACCACCACCAAACTAGAAATTGGCTATCATTGTGTTGTACAAAAATTAATGGGTATGATAAAAAAATAGTTCATATAGTAGTTATATTAATGTTTATGTTTTTAATACTCGACATCAAGCATAAGTATTCATTTCATTTTATTCTTGACTTTTTCCACTGGTCAACAAGTTCCAACTTCTACAGTATGGGGAGATATATATAATATTCCAGATAATGAATTTCGAGAAAGAAAATTATTGGATCATGAATATAGGGGGGTTTGATTTAGTATAACAAACAATGTGACTTTTTTAAGACGTTGAATAAAGATGGAATTCAACTAGAATATCCCCAACACAATTAGAATATTAGTGGATCAAAATTTAATGAATTACCTCACCAGGATATTTTGGATCACCATTAGCTGTAATAAAAATGATCTAATTAATAGCGTGATGAAAATCTGGGATTAAACGGTCAATAAAAAACAAGAAGATATGATCATAAACCAAACAAACACAATCACCCTCAACCAAAATACCCAAACAGAAGTTCATTTACTTTAATAAAAACAAGTAATAATTTTTGACATATCATTCAACATATTGAACATTTATAAATGGAAAAAGTTACAATAAGTAGAAAATAAATCAAATGCAAGAATATTCAAGTGACATAGACTTAAAATGTAACCATAATGGGTTATATGTGACGATATTTTAATAAATTATTCTTGTGTTGGTTAGACTGTAAGATTAAAGTGCCCATGAGAAGTGAAAAATGTGACCATTTATATGAAAAAAATAATTCTTCAAGTGAGGATGATTAAAAAAGTGGCCAAAAAACATAGAGAATAGAACTAATTTGATTCTTATTGAACAAAATAGAATATTGATAAGGGGTTATGTGTTAGCACCCATGAAAGATAGAATTTACAATCTTCATATACCCAGATTGGTCACTCTATTTTCAATCATGGATATGGAATGTAATTCTCCATGATTTGATTATATAAATTTGGTTTAAATTAATTAATTATGTTTGATAGATTTCTTCTCATAAAAAACCAAGATTAATTCGGTGACAACAAACTCGATGTATATTATTAATAAAATTATAATAAAAAACACTTTAGTTAATAAAAACAAATTAATAAATTAAAAATTCTTCAATTTATAGGACATATAATAAATATGATATATTATTTAAAAGAATGTTTCATTTTCAAATTACTTTTTAATGTAATAATAAATTGAATTGTTAACTTTTATATGGTTAATATGTTAATATATAATATTTAAATTAAATTATATATTCAAATATTTTTAAATTTTCAATTAGTTATAAAGTATATTGACAACACATAATGTTTAATATGATTTTTCTTCTTTAAATTTTTTTTCATTTATAATCTTAATTTTACATTCAACGATAAAATTATAAATATTTTAATTTAATTTTTATAAATAATTTTTTTTAGTTTGACATATCATTATTATTTTATGTTGAATTTAAAAAATTTCGTAAGATAATTATTTTAGTTGAATAGTAAAAAATATCATTTTTACAAAAAAAACATAATTTTTATGACTATACGAAGAAGTATGATTCACTTAAAAATATATAAAACATTTTTCATGAGAAAATATGTTCTAAATAGAAATAATATATATTTCTATATACTATTAATCATTTACAAAACCTACGTTTAGGATCTAAAATATTATTTTCTAATAAAAGAAACTAATTTTTTCTTTTATGTTAATTAATTATAATTTTTTTTTCAAATTTGTTTTTCGGATGATTTTAAATACATGGATTATTTTTTATTTATAAAAATAAATTTATTATATAAATATTAGTGAAATTTTAAATTATTCGTCTATGTATAAATGTTATGATTAAAAATACACTTTTATCTAAGAATGGTTTCATCTGCGTTACAAGCAACAGTTTTAAATTTTTTTTACTATAAATAAATATTTTATCAAACAAAAATGCATTTAATATTTTTATTTTTTATTTTAAAAATATAAATTAAGTAATATTTTAGTTTTATTCAATAATATTATATTACATATTGGTGAATTAATTATAACAAAAAATAAAAAACTCTAATATTGAAAATTCAATGAGTATAAAATATAAAAAAGTGTTTAAAACAAGAGTAAAAATGAATATTTGAGTGATTATTTACCATTTTTTATCCAAATATCCATTATTGTATATTTTAGTGTTTTCCATACATGTGAACAATGTTTTTTCTTGTATTAAGATGAAATAATTATAGAAATATGATTCTCACCACTTATAAAGGGGTTCTCTCAAAACCCCTTTAAAAACACCACATGATTCTCGTTCCCTTATAAAAATATTCTATTTTCTCCATCCCCTAGAATCAAAATTCACTTCCAAATTGTTCTATTCACCCGAAGATAGCATAATACCCTAATTTCAAATGAGTCCTCTAAAGGGAATCCAAATTCATCAACATGAGTAGTATTTTTTCCTAAACATGTTTTTATTATATTCATAAATTACCGAATTTAATTTTTAATTTTCCAATATAAATAATATTTTAATACTTATTTTTACTTCATTGAGTGAGTTATATATGACAAAATTTCACATTATTAATTAAGAAAAATTATAACATACTTCATGTGTTTGTGAAAACTATTTCCATTATAAAGTAGTATGTCAATTTTTTAATATATTTTATTTATTATTTAATAAAATATATTAAAATATGAAAAAAAAACTCAAAATTTATTAAAAAATAATTATACTTATTTAATAAGATATTATACCAAAATAAACCAATTTCATAACCATAATCATCCCTTAATTATGGTAAGTTTATGTTTGGTGTAAATTAACTTCCTATGGGAGGAATTACATAAAATAATGTCTTGGGTGACGATGATACAATAAATACTAATAAAATTTAATATAATTTTGTTAATAGTTAATTATATTTTTTTTATAATTATAACTATAATATTACTCTAATTAATTGTGATACCAATGTTTGTTCATTTAAAATCTGTGAAACACGACCACCATATATTTTATTTTTAAGGATGATAAATGAAATTAAATTATCATGACATAATAGAATTATATGTAAATATTATATACAATCCTAAATTACATTTATAATATGTTGATGTTGAACCATTATCTAGTAGAGAATAACAAAACTGCTATAATGAAAATAATTAAAAACAATCAATACTACTTACACAATATATTACAAACAGATAGTTACTATCTAATATAAATGTAGCGAATAAATTTTTTTTTATAAATGTTAAAAATATAAATTATTTTACATAATAGGTTACTAATATAATTATTTTTATCATAAAAGTGACTCTCATTCTTATTGGAAGTGAAGAATTTATGTAATTGTTTATTTGTCTCAAATTTGACGTCTTGAGAAAAAAATTCCTATTGTGAATCATGATATCTTTGAGATGGTATGATTACATTCTAATAGGTATGTCTCACCATATTTATGTAATTCATGGGGATGAAATATAAAAACCCACAAATTTATAATACTATGATTGATAACTTTCATAACACACCACACCAAGCATTAAGCGAGCCACGATATATAACAATAATATTTTTTTTAAACATAAATTATCAAATTTCCATTAAATTAAAAAATGTATTTTAATATAAAATTTTATAAACTTTTATAATTATTTTATATAAATAATGTTTTTTTGAAAATTCATTATATTCTTCAATAATACATTTTTCTATAAAGTAATAATCATTACTAATTTCTATACATAAATAATAAAAATAACTTATGCCATTTTATGAAAATTTATTTAATAAAATTAAAAAAAATTGTAAAATAATCAAAAAATAATTTGATTAGATTTAATTTTTTATAATATTATGAAATGATTTAATTTTCGATGAATATTAAAAAAATGAATTTTTTTCCAAATTTTATTTTCATTTAAAAAAAATTATTGTATCATTTTGTTTTAATTTTTTTAAAATGAAAATAAATTAAATTAATATTACTGATATTTCAATTATCTTCATATAAATTAATTTTAGGTTTTATTTTAGGCTAATTTCATTTATATAATACAAAATATTTGTTTTGAATAATTGAAATTTATAGTGTTTGGATAGTCTATTTTTAAATTTAATTTTTCCAAAAAATGGATTTAATTTTTTAAAATTTATTCCATATTATTAATCAATATAGTCCCAGTTTGAAATAGTAATTTTTTATTTTCATTCATTATTAATAATTACAATTGAAAAATTTATCAATGTGATAAAATAGTATATCAGGTAATTATGGATAAAAACTAATGTAGTAATGCATTAAAATTTATATAAAACATGAAATTATCATATTCGATATGTTTATTTAAACTATTTCCATAAATTTATTAGAAATATGGCCACATTATACGATTTTTATTTCATATCGACCTTTACATTAATTTAAAAATAGATGGTGAACAAAATGGAACACTTGACAATAATATCTATATTATTCTTCTATAAGAGTATAAATATGTTTTGTTTTATTTCAATATTTTATTTTTAAATAAAAATTAATTCTTTTTATCATGGAAATTTATTCTACATCTTTTTTATTAAATTATTTAATTAAATTCTAACTCAACACCATCACAATCTATGTTTGATTAAATTGAAAAATAATATAAATGATTTAATAATGTTATTTGTAATATATATTGGATAAGTTAATTTATTACATGTAATTTATAAATACATAAGATATATTATTGTTTTTATAAATATTATATTAATATTCATTCCTTATATTAAATTATTTATCAAAAATTTAAATAAATAGTGTCAAATATGACATTAATGGTATTTAATGAAAATATTATTTTATACAATAATTTATTTTTATAAAAAAATCATTAAAAAATTGTATATTTTTTAAACATAATACATGATCCTTTTATGGGACTTTTAAACTTTTATGGATACGTTATTTGAAATTAAAGGATTGAAAACCTTAATATTATGGTAATTGTCGAAAGTGTTAATGGGAGTTAAAACTAATATATTTGAGAGAGAAAATTAATAAAACTTCTCCATGTATTATTTCATGGACTTATTTGGACTCTGAAAAATAATATACTCAAATTATATCAATTTTGAGATATATTTCCATGGAAAGTAATTTATATTAATTTTATACTATAATAAATTCAATGAATTTCCATCCAAAAACATATAAAAGAACATTCCATCTCTCATTCTGTTACACCACTTCGAGGAACACAGGTCAACCAAACACTAAGAAATTCCATTATCAACATCTATATACATGTTATAGAACTTTTTGTATTTATAAAAGAATAACCCAAATCATTAGAAGAGAATATATAAAGGAAGTCTACAGAAGAATAGGTAATCACTATAATCGACTATTTTATTATTCATTCTTCTTCTATTACCTCTTAATTAACTACAGACATCCTAAAAATATAATTTTAATATCTAAAATATATTTATATTTTATTATGTTCATGGTATAGAATTTTCAAACACTTTTTTATTCTATATAAAATGAAAACATCTATTTCCCAAACACACACCTTTCTTCTCTACATAGCGGTACAATTTATTTTCCATCACCACAATACATGGTTTGAAACAAATATATGAATAATTTATATATAAGATATTTTTTAAATAATAATTCAAATACAATTAAACTGTAATATATATCTTCTTTTTTTCAATCACTTTTATATGATACAATCTCAAATTTGTACGTGCGGACTACCAACACCACAAATTCAAGTAGATACTTTTTCTATTACAAAATTCATGTTTTGTAGTAAATATATTTTTAATATATAAATAATATGAATAATTTATAATATTGAACCTATAATGATAAAAATTAAATAATTTTCTTACACTTCATCCCCCAAAAAATTAAAACAATGTTTATGCATACATATGACATATCGTCTCAATGAATGGTTTCATTCATTTTAGTATCTCTATCATTAATGTATTACTATAAATATCAGTATATTTATTATATATAAAAAATATATCTTTATTGATATTGTTTTTCTAATGAATAAAAATGAAAGGACTCAATATATATAATAAAAAATTACATAAATAATAATGTCACTAATAGCCGAAATAATGATAATAATTAAAGATCATTAGAAATTATTTTATTATTTGTTGAAAATTGATTATATATGAAATTAATGATTTTAATATGTTATATATATTTATTAATGGTTAATTAAGATATTTTATAAATGATGTTAATTCACCTATGAGGCAATTCAAATTTGCTTTATGGGGTTTCAAAACATAATTTCCTTTTATTGGGATATACTTATTTTCATGATAATTTTTATGTAATGATTATATGTGGAATGAAAAATTATTGGTTTATATTAAACATCAACATTCCTTATTTAGATTTATATTTATTTCCCATAATCACATCATTAATTAACTATCACATAACTGATAAGATCTTTTTAATGGATTTCATCTGTATTTCAACTCTATTGAGACATAATTGGTGACATACACATATTGTTTTATGTGTTCTATATACTACCACCATTGATATATTTTATAAGAATATATATTTATTTATAATGTCTACAGATTAATTTCATATTTATTATATTATGTATTTTATTACAATTTTTTATTATTTTTAAAACATGAGGAAAGAGAAAAAACTGATTATAAGTAAATCATGTCTTCTTTCTCTTTGGATTGTTTATTTTTTTATTTTAGGCCAATAATTTTTTTATATGTAATTTTTTTTCAAACTAATTACTTACAAATGGTGTTTTTTATTATACATGAATTTGTACACTTATTCGATGAAATTAATCTAATATTTTCTAGAATTTTAATTTTATAATTTATTTTAAAAAATTACATTGTAATGTTTTTTAACATATAAATCAGTAAAATGTATTCTTTATTTAATGACCTCTTTATTAAATTTATATTCTTCAATAAGTTTTCAATGGTTTAGAAAAAACTCATTTATCAAATCTTATTTTAATTTTTCTCATGGAATTCCTTTTACTCACAAAAAAAGTAATTAATATATATTTGAAAACTATATTATTGTCGAATTGAAAGTAAAATTCATTTAAAAAAAGCTGTCATTAATATCATCCTGAATATTTTACTTTCATCTAATTATTTTATTTATAGACATTTTATTTCTCATAAATATTCATCATTAATATGATTATTTCAAAAATTGGTTAACTTATTTATATGCATATTTTTTTAAAAAATAATTTACTAATATGGAAATATTATAAATAATTATTTTTTACTAAATATAGATATATTTTGATAATTTATATTGTTTTAAAATTTAATTATTCATTTAATATATAGGAATTTCATTGTAATTGTAATAACAGGGAGGCTCGTGATTATATATCCCCTCTAGGCTTTGACAAGTATCATCAGAAAAATCAGTTGTAAAATTTTAAATATTTTTTGTGTATAACTACCCATAAATTAATCTTTCCTAGAATATGGTCATAAAATTAAAAATATCATGATTTATAAGATCATATCACAAAATAATATAGATTTTATTCTTTAATAATTAAATTTTTATTATCCAGGAGATTAATTCGGTATTAAACATGGTTAAAATCCTTCTAATGTTGTATATTTCTTGGAATTTTTTTAGTTATTTAAATTTCTCTGTTGATTTTACTGTATTAAATCATCATTATTTATGCGATGAGTAACTATTAATGAGATTCTTATCATACCATTTATTATATCATTTCTTCAATATATGAATAATGTTAATTTTATACAATATCTATGATGTGAGAGTATTTATTATTACTTTGTATTTTATAATTCCAACGTAATATGGTATCCATGTATATATATGTTTTTCAAGACCACAAAAAAGATCAATCCTCTCGATGAGATCACTTGTATCTAATACCAATGTAATAATATATAGAATGAATCTAGGATATTATTTTTTATAATTTTGTAGTGTATATCTGATGAAGTATAGTAGAAACCATATGAATTATATTTCTAAAAATATAGATTAAGGAACATAACTATATGATCAAAATTGAGAATAAGTATATGTATAGGATAGGATAAATTGTTTTTTTGTAAAGAAGTGATTATATGGTTATCCTAAAAATTTATCTTTTTAATGGATACTGTAAGTAAATACTATTTTGTAATAAATGTATCTAGTAGTTATAACCCCTAATGAAGTGGATTGAGTATTTATCTTCCATCATTATGGTTTATATGGACACTTTCATTTCAACACTCCAAGTTTTCAAGACTCCATGTGAATATTCAAGGGTCAATTCTTATTTTCATTATAAACCATTATTAAGGATTTGAATAGATTATGAAAATTTAAAACTTATGTTAAAACTAATGTGTCAATGACTAAAAAGAAGAAGTAATGATTTTGATAACCTATAAGTTATTTTTTTATAATTTATCACATTGATTATTATTTCTCACACTTTTATTTTTTGGATTTAATCAATGTATAGAACTAGGAAGATTCATGTTAATAATGAATATGATTAATAATGGAATGATATTACCCATGATTAAAAAAGTTAAATATGTTAATAAATATAAAAACAAATGCCTAATTAGTAATATCTATATATGATTAACAACCTCAATTTCTGTGATATTATTGAAACATATAGTAATAGAAAAATGTATTCTGATAGGGAAAATAGAGTAATAAAGAATTGGTTGCCTAATTTTCTAGAATTTTTGTAGCATAACATTAAATAATGACTCAAAGAATGAATAATATGTTTCTATGTGGAAATGAAGGCTATAAAGAGACAATTATATATGGAGTTCAATGTATAATGATTGGGGAATATTAGGATTATATTATTTAATTCCATAATCCAATAGTTAACTATTAGAACAAGATATTATCAATCCCATTTATATCATTAATGTGAAGTATTTATGTTTTTATATATTTGAATTCGATTATTATAACAGATATGTGTTATATCAATGAAATTTGGGAAAATAGAGTAATGAAATTTTTTAGGATTGATCAGCAATATTATTTCTTTAATGATTTCAAATAATAATTTGAATGACAGATATAAACAATTAATTTAATTTAGTGTAAAGGTGATCTTATTATAAATCAAATGTTTAATGGAAATATAATAATAAAATTTGGCTCTTGATGTGTTAATAATAAATAGATGATTGATTTTGATTATTTAAATGAGATAGTACTTTTGAACATTAAATTGATTAGTGATTTGATGATAAAATTATTTATGTCACATTATATTGAGTTTATTACATTTTTATTTGATTTTATTTGAGTAGTAAGTAGTTTGTTAAATTTTAACTCCATATTTTTTTTCACTGTGTTTTTTTACATTGAGGTTGTTAATATATTTAATGATAATATATTATCATTGTATTCAAATGTTTTTTATAAGACATTATGAGGTACTTTATTTTAAATTTGGAAATGTTCTCTATTAGGTCTATCATATTTTTTGGGTTTTCAATTTGGTAGTAAATATTTTAGGGATGTTTTATGGATGACTCTTTATGGAATGGATTAAGTTAAGTTTGGGGTAAATCTTTTTGTCATAGCTATTATTTTATTATAAATATACATATTGGATAGATTAGGAAACTAATATTTATCTAATAATTTTAAGGAATAAAATCGACTTATGGATTTTATGATTCATTGACTTTTAATTTTAGAGCATCATACATTTCAATTTCATCTTGAATATCCATTTCATGAAGTATGAGATAATGTGGAAGGGATCCAAGTCCAACCAAAGTATAGAATTATCATTTTTAAATGTAATCGAATCAGGTAAGTATATTTTACCATGTTCTCTATATTTATTGTAATGTAATCCATCAACTATAATAAAATGATCATGAAATTAAAATATCCTCCATTTGGTTTCATTTATGATGAATTTATTTTCTTTTTAACCCTCGCATATTTTTGAATAAATAATTTTTATCATAATGATTATCATGACATCTATCACTCTCTAATATGATATGAACATCATTATTATCTTTCATTTCTATAATTTAATTTCTGATAAATTATCTATATATCATGTAAAACCGAATACCTGATACATTAGGAAACATATATATTTCCCACATTCCCTTTCTAGAAGATGTTTTATTATCCATATGTGTGATGTGGCCTCTAAAAAAAGAACAAACTAATATGATTGAGATAAAATTGTGAAGGTGTAATTTATTTTAGGTGGAAAATATAACAGCATAAAAATATTGAATATTATGCTCAATGACATTCTTAATACACAACATCATGCATTAAGAAAACCACAATATATACTAAAAAAGTATTATGTAATTTTAAAATTAAATACTTGCATTTTAATTGGATAAATGAATCATAATAATAAATTTACAAAAAAATTTATAACATATTTTTATAAAGTTATTATGTTTTTAGTTAAGTCATTATATTATTTAAAAATGGATTTTTTTTTAAAAATGATATTTATTTCTCTTTGTGAGTAAATTATATTTAAAATTTATACTATTTCCATAAAATATATTTGAAAAAATGGAATTTATTTTTGAAATAATAATTTAATAATTAACTAAAGGGTATTTCTTATAATTTTCTAATATGATTGATTTTCCAAATAAGAGTGAAAAATCCATATATTTATTCAAAAACTTCAATTGTTTGAAAAAATAAAAAATAAAAAATTGTTTAATATAATTTCATAATTAATATAAGTTCATTTTTAAAATCAAATTTCTAATTATTTTAATTATGAATTAATTATTCTTTAATTTCTTATAAAAAAATTTATACATTAGTATATATTTTTCCTATAATACAACTATTCATAATTCTTTTTTTTGTTTATTCTTTAAGGAATTTATGAGAACATTCTAAAGTAAATTTTATAAAATTAAATCCATATTTTTAATTAGGATTGTAATATTTGGTAAATAGTTTCATTTTATTATTTTTTATTAGGAATATTAACTATGGTAAAATGTATCACCTCAATAGAGAGTATATTGGGTAATTATAGTAAAAAACTAACATGACAGAAATTTTGAATTTATAAAACTCATTACATTATCAAATTAGATTAGCTGAGTCCAACAATATCCATAAAATTATATAAAATATGGCTATTTTGTCCAATTTGTTTGAATTTACCATTATATTACATTATAAAGTGAACAAAAAGTACATGTCACAATCTTGACGTTAATATCTATAATATTTATCCATATGGAAAAATAGATGTTTTGTTAAATTTTAAATTTTTATTTAAAATATAAATTAATTTTATTAATAATGGAGATTTATTTTATATTTTTCTTGATTTTATAATTATCTAAAATGCTTATGCAACACTAACACAATTTTATACAATTAATAGAAATATTAAATTAATGAATCTAGAATATTTTAATTAATTTTAATTTGGATATGTTATGATATTATATTAATTTAATTTATACATAAGACATATTAGATATGTTTAAATGGTTTTTATAATAATTTTCTTATTTTTTGATGTATTTAATATCAAATTAAATGAATATTGTTGGAAATGTAATGAATTATATATTATGAAAATAATTTATTTAAAATGAATTAAACTACATAAAAATATATTAATTATATAATTGAATTGAATATTGTCTAAAACATATACCATGGTTCATATATGGGTCATTTTATCTTTTATGGTTAAATTAATGACCATTAAATTGTAGATAACTTTAATATTTTGTAAATTGTCAAAGGGTTAAGATAGGTTAAAACAAAAATATATTTATTGAATCATTACCAAAAATTATATAAATTTGTAGAGATTATTGTATTTAAAAGATTTATCATATTAAATAGTATGTATATCAATTAATAACCATTTAGAAACTAATATTAATTAATTTTAATTTAATACTGTGGGAAATTCTAGGATTTGTCCTCCCCTCACTTTTAAAAAGACATAACTTTTCTCATTTTTTACAGCACATTAAGAAACCTATGTCTACCAATAACTAAAAAAATTATAATAAAAATCATTATTCATGTTATAGATTTTTTAGTTTTCCAAAATTATAAATCTTAATTCCTATAAGATGATATTTAATGAATGTTTCCTCAAAAAGAAGTTATTGTCATTATCCACTCATTCATGTTTATTTATTATTTTACATCCTATTAATGTGATGTACCATGAAAATATAAAAACTCTAGTATATCTTTTTTTTAGTTTATGTTATTATTATGATAAAATATATTTCTTCACTTTTCCATCCAATGAATATATGATGACATTGCTCCTACGTATATAAGACTTAACGTCTACACATAGATGTGTAATTTTTTCATTTCTAATTTATGTGGTTGGTCATAATGTTTTAAATAATGAATATATATAATATTTATGAAATAATTATTATTGTAAAATTATAATACAATTTCTTCCTTATTAACTTCCAATCCCTCAAAAAGTGATAATGTTGCTCATGCGTATGATTGGACCACAACTTCCTGGAAGATATGTGATTTTTTTCATTACTTGTTTACATTGAAACTAATGAATAAATATTTAAAATATATATATGACATGTATATGTCATTAAAATTATCTTATAAATGTCAATTATTTTTTACTATTCTTTTGTTTAATATATTGTATAGTTAAATTAACATTAATGGGTTTGTACCCCAAACATCCCCATTAAGGATGAAATTTTTTATTCTATATATTTTTTGGTTGACTATTTATATTTTTAATATATATTATATTTTAATATTGAATAATATTCAATTAATTATAAACCCATGATTACATCTAATGAACCATGACATCTATCTAAAAACAAACATGAAAAAAAAGCGGTTGTATCAAGAAAAAAAGGATAAAAATAAAATCATTTTAATTGACGGGCGATAAATTGTTATCAAAGGAGAATATGAAATTTTATAGATATAAATATTGGTTGGAAATTTATTTATAATAAATTAATTTTTATTATATATTAGTTTATAAAACTAAAAAAGGAAACTCAAACTTAAGGTAAGTTTATTCATAACGTAACTTCCTTTCATTGGGTTATATTAATTATGTATTTTATATATTATGCCATGATTGTTTGTATACTAGAATATTATTGTTGTATGTTTTAAATAAACATTGTTTATGGGGATTTATATTTGTTACAAAAAATAACCTCATTGATTAATTCTCCATCCAATGATATGATAATTTTAACATCCCCAGTAAATAAAGAAAATGACATTTTAGTATTTTTGAATTAAATAATTATTTTATTTTTAAGGGGATTCTATGTTCAATGGTTCACTCGATACACAACAATAGATTTTTCTAAATCTTACATTGCACGCAATGTTGAGTTATAGAGGAAAATAATAAAATAATATTATATTAAATGGTAGTTAATTCCTAGCTGTTGTATTGGTTGGAATAAATAAAACTAACTAAAATATTATTATATATGTTTGTTAAAAGTTATTTCATTTATCCAAAAAAATTTTGGCTTAAAATGTGAATGAATCCAATTTTAAGAATAAATACTCTAATATTAATTAAAAGGTAGATTTACCACCTTTTGATAGAAAACCATTTTTAAATATAGATTTTATCACTTTTATATGTTCTATTTGACAAAATAATATTCTTTTTTAGAATAGGGACATCAAATTTTACTTTGGATGAAATTTTTGTATTTTTTTTCTGAAAATGTTCTTTTTTTAATGAATAGTGAAATTTTCTGTATTTTAATTCAAAATTAAATTTTAATATAATTTATTTATATGGGTAGATTATCATTTTAATTGGTCTTAAGGTATAATTAAATTGTATTTTAAAATTTTAATACAATGTTTGTCATTGTATGTAATTTCACTTTAAAATAGGATATAAAAAAGTGCCAATCTTTTGATAATTATTGTTGCTTAAAAACATGCTTTTTATTTTAACAAAAGGAATTATTTTTAAATTAATTATTGAAAATTCAATGTTTTGAATTTGGTAAAATAAGAAATCAATTTTTTTTAATTTGGAATATCAAATATAGCTTAGGCTGAATTTTTTTCCTTTTTTCTGAAAACCATAAATTTTTTATGAAGAGTTAAATATACTTCCTAGTAGTTAAAAACATTCTTATTCATTTAAATGAAAATTTACCACTTCTGGGAATTGAATTTAAAAATTATGATATACATATTTTTTATCATTAATTATGTAACATCCCAGGTAAATAAATAATAATACATTTTCATCTTTATTAATATTTTTGAATTAAATATTAATTTTACTTTAAAGGGGTTGATATGTTCGATAGCGTACCTAATACGCAACAATGAGTTTCTTTGAAATCTTACGTTGTACACTAGTAATATAATAATATTATTTTAAATGGTAGTTAACACATAGATGTTGTATTGGCGGGAATGAATAAAAATAACTAAAATATGACTTTATATGTTTGTCAAATGTACTTACATTTATCCAATAAAAGATAAAAGATTAAAATAATAAAAGAATTCAATTTTAGGCATAGATACTCCAATATTCCTCAAAAGGTCGATTTATCACCTTTTGATGGAAAAACCTTTTTTAATTTAGTTTAGGTCACTCTTATACATTCTGTTGGACCAAATAAAATACTTCTTTAGAATCAGGACATCAAAATTTACTTTGTGTAATTTTTTAGTTTTTTTTCGGATAAAGATCATTTTTAATGAATAGTGAAAAATGTTGTATTCTAAGTCAAAACCTCCTTTTAATATAATATAATTATATGATTAGATTGTATATTGAGTTTGTTTTAGAGTGAAATTAGAATATATTTATACCATTTAATCCAATGGTGATCAGTGGAATTAATATCACTTTGAAATTGGACTTAAAGTAGTGTCAATATTTTGATATATATTGTTTCTTAAAAACACGCTATTTGTTTTGAAAATGGGAGTTAATTATAAAATTAATTAATGTAACTTATATTTTTTGAATTTTGTAAAATAGACATCATTTTTTAATTCAGAATATCAAATATATCTTAGGGTTATTTTTTGGTATTTTTCTGAAAAACATTATTTTTTGATGAATAGTGAAACCACTAAATGGTAGTTAAAAAACCGTTTTTTCAATTAAATGAAATTTTAACACTTCTGTGAATGTAATTTCAAAATCTGACATACATGGTTGTCATTAGTAAATAAAATTTTGTTCAATGGGATGAAAATAATGTTTTGGTGGATAGTAACCTTTATGTTGTATTAATCGCGATTAAAGGTAATTAGTGTAATTTAATGTAAAAATAATGTTTTAATAACATAAGAATACCTTGAAACATGTCCTACCCTAATTGTATGAGTCATGTCCGACCAAGACAACACATGGGTCAACTTTGGGACCCCATGGAGCGACATGGGTAAGAAAATGACATTAATAACTTTTTATTTAATGTTAAAATAAAACTGTCAGAAACATGTTTTATTTTACTAAAACAATTTTTAAATGGGGTTATACAATTCATATTTTTTACTATAAATATTAATTAGAAATAAAAAAATATTTCCTACATCATTGTAATTTTTATATAATTTTTATACATCAAATAAATAAAATTATTTATGACACAATGATGATGCAGCGATTACCTCATTAATGAACGATTTAAATAAAATGAAAAGATAATATAAAATATAAGACATAGACATGACAAAAACCTATTTTATAGGTGGATATCGAACCTTTATCTCCTTATCCTCGAAATATATCATTGTGGGACCTTTAAAATCTGAAAATCATATCATAATAAAGTAACATTTCATGACTTTCCAAGAGTGCCCTTCCTACCTCTTATAAAAGGTCCCCACCTCTACCACTTACCCACACCTCTCTAGCCCTTGGCTCATCCAACCCTTGTTCTTATTTTCTCTAAATCTCTCTTTATTCATCCGAGAAGCCTTAACATAGGCAGAAAGCTCTTTAGGAAACCCTTTTGGTTCAATCCAAGGGGAGTTACCCGATTTAAAGGTAATGTCTTCTCTTATGTTCTTTTGTATTATTTTACTTATCCAACCCCCTAAACTCTTTTTATTCCTTACTTTTGTAACAAAAACAGTATCTTAAATATACTAGGATGTTTTTATGGGAATTATTATAGCTACACATACACACACCTCCGTCTAATGGTTAAAGAACATACTGTTTCTGTGGTTGGCGAATTACTGCCTCACGAAATGATGACTGTTCAATCTTCTTCTAACACCTTTCATGGTGGCTATTAAGATGTGACTGTATTTATATATGATATATATTATGTTTATGTTTTCTTTATGCTTATTTATTTTTCATTTATTTAATTCCTTTATGGTTTCCATAATGGATAAAGGCTATAATTTCATTTTTTGTATGTGCGGACTACCGCCCCCTCAAAGTGATTTGATTCGTTAATGACTTATGTGGGACGTATAAAGGATGACGTTAATAATATTATATATGATATTATACTGAAATTATAATTTATTTTTATATAATTGTGATTTCATTCCATTAAATACTAAATAGAAATGAGAGTAGTGTTCATGCGTACGTACGGCTTACCGTCTCCATGAACGGTGCATTTCATTTCTTACCTCTAATTGTTATGTACTATTATAAATACATGTATATGATGGATATATATGATATATATGATATCCAAATCATGAATATATTTTTGGATATAATTAACCTTTTACCCCATGAACAACATGTAATTGTAAGAAGCCCATTTTTGACTCAAGTACCAAATATCGACAAAATGACTATTATTAACTTAAATGATTACATAATGGTTATAACAAAGAAATAAGTTATATAAAAGGAATAAAAAAATTAAAAAATTTCTTAAGAAAGTAGAAATTATCTTTAGTTTATTATTTAGGATATTAAAGAGCGGTCGAGTCAAGTCGGACATGAGGTAAAGGACTTCGTCTCAATATTCTTTCATTGAGGCATATTTGGTTTTAATATAAGACTTTATTTTATATGTTGTATAAACACCATTGACTTTTCATTTCATTCAAAGGGAATATTTTTCTACGAAGATTTTTACTAAACTAAAAAAGGTAATGTTTCTTTTAACGTACATGGTGAAAATGAACTTTTCCGCTGTTGCGAGTGTTATTTGATATTTGGATTCCTCAACAAGCTGAAAAGTTTTTAAAATGAAATAAATACCATATAATCCTTTATATATATTAGTATTGAAATTTTTTTGTTAATGGATTTGTTATGTAAATATATTTTAGTGATATATTGTGATTGAAATGTGTAAATGTTTTCTTTCCATTATATTTGTTTTATGTTTTAGGACTTTATAATAGTACTTGGACATTTGATGGGTGGTTACCTGATAAACCATATGACGGGTGGTGTCGTGAATACCAGGATGGGTGGTTACAATATAACCTCCAATGAATTGGGTATGGAATTAGGCCATATGGCTATTCCATTTAGTGAAATGTGTGGAAGTTGACCATATGGTTATTCCATTGAAGTATGTTTATGTCCCATGTTACCTTTATATGTTATGTGTTCTTTATATGGGTTTTATGGTAATATTTTGGTTATAAAAGGGTATCTAATGATCTTCTATTCAGTTAAGAGTATTTACTACTTCATAAAGGTGAAAAGAATTACTTATGTTAATGTATTCATGGTTTACTTGTTATTTTCAAATACTAACAGTTTTCATTCTTTTTGAATCCCTTACTGAGCTTTTTATGCTCATATCAAGTTTTGGAAATGTTTTTCCCAGGACATAATGTTAAATAGGGTCAAGGATGGGATCAAGGAAAATTAATGATGTCGTAATCATGGAACTAGACATGACTCCTTTTTTTGAGAGTTCATGGTTTGTAAAAAAAATGGAAACTGTTTAGAAGTTTCTACTTTGTAATCTTTTGATATGTAATAGTTATGTCCAAATTATCTAAAACACAAAACCTAAAAATATCCTCATTGTGAATTATTCATTTAATATAATATTTAGTAAGGTTTAAGGTAGGGGCCTTATAGTTGGTATTAGAGGTCGGTTTAGAAAACTTTATGAGTTACAAAATTATTAAATTTATAAATTAATTTATGGTATGATTGAAATGATATAGAATTTAAATATTACCACGTTGCTTTGCCAAAGATATTTCAGTTTTCAGAATGGTTTTCTGCAGAGGAAACAAGGCAACTATGTTGGGACGACATCAGGAGGAAGACATCCTTCCAAATCAGCAACCTGAGATGGTCGGAATTGGAACTGAACAGTTTGTTGCAGTGATGGCATAGTTGACTCAGGCGATATATAGTGTTGGTATACATGAATGAGATCAGCCAGATCAACCACAGCGGAACATGTCAGTGGTGGAACATTTCATGAGGCAACATCACCCATCATTTAGAGGATCATCTGACCCTATGCTAGCAGATTGGTGGATTAAAGAACCAGAGAATATTTTTTATGTCATGGGGTGTTCAAAACATCAAAAGGATAGTCATTATGTTTACCGTTTTGAAGGTGATTCTGATTAGTGGTGGTAGATGGTGAAAAATATCAGGGAAAGTGATGAGATTGATGATCTTCACTGGGAAGAATTCAAAGGTATGTTTCTTGAAGAATATTTTCCGATGGTGGTTTATCTTATGATGTAAAAACAATTCCTAGAATTGAGGTAGGAGGATGACTTTGTGGCTGATTACGAAGCAAAGATCACTCGACAGGAAAGGTATGCTCCAAATATCATAAGAGATCGTGATAGTAAAATCAACCATTTTTACTCAAGGTTAAAGCCAAAGTATCGAAGTAATTTATCTTCTCGTGAGTTAAAATGTTATGAAAAACTTGTTCGATTTGTGGAGAAGGTGTAAATGGAGTTTATCGATGATCAGGTGTTCTTTGACAAAAAAACAGAATAAGAGGTCCAGTTGGTAGGCAAAGGGAGAGAATTAATCAAAGAAACTAGGAGGTAAGGATACCAAATATCCATCCTATGAGAAGTGTTGTAAAATGCATCCTGGAGAATGTTTTTCCAAGTCTAGAAAGTGATATCGGTGTTTTAAGTCTGATCATATTTCTCGTAACTATAAAGAGGATGATCAACCAGGCAATGAAAAGCCAGCAGTATGCTGTTTTAAGTGTAATGAAATGGGTCCTTATGCAAATGAGTGCCTAACAAAGAACTCAACTGAGGGAATGTAGACAGACTACAAGACAAAAGGGGTGTTGAAATCCTTTGCATCTATTCCAGCAGATGTTGGGCCATCGAATGAAGTATTATTAGGTAGATTGTTTGTTTGTTTAGATTATGCCAATGTTTTGTTTGATTCAGGGTCTAGACATTCCTTAATTTTTGAAATTTTTTCAAATAAAATTGGAATTCCATATCAAGATATTAATCTTGAACTTATGGTAATAACAATCAGAGGAAATGTTGAGAAAAAAGAAATTATAATAACCTTATTATCCTTATGTGTGGAAAGAATCTACATGTAATCCTTATAGTTTTACCTCTAGTAAAGTTTGATGTTATCATTGTAATGGATTGGCTCTCTGCTTACCATGCTAATATTGATTTTAGATCTAAAGAAGGTTCTTTTCATAAAGGCATTCAGTTTGTGTACAATAATGAACCCTTACTATTGATAACATATCAGAAGTCTGAGAAACTTATAAAATATGGAAATGAATATTACCTTGCACATATTGTTGAAAAACAATAGTTGTTAAAGAATGGACAAGACCCAAAAATGTAACAGAGATTTATGTTTTCATGGTTTGGTAGGCTATTACCAAAGGATTGTTGAAAAAATTTCATGGTTATCTAGTCAAATGACTAAGCTAACTCATAAGGGTGTTATGTTTATCTAGAAAAAAGAATGTGATGACTGTTTTCAGAAATTGAAAAGAAGATTGGTGAATGCTCCAGTTTGGTCACTACCTTCTAGGAATGGTGTGTTTGTTATCTACAATGATGATTCATTGAAAGGACTTGGTTACATCCTAATGCAAAATGATCAGGTAATTTCTTATGCTTCACGTCAGATGAAAACTCATGAGGTAAATTACCCTACACATGATTTGGAATTAGCTACTGTTGTTTTCACATTAAAAATTTAGAGGCATAATTTGTATGATGTAAAGTGGGAAATATATACTAATCACAAAATTTTAAATTATATATTCACTCAGAAGAATTGAACCTGAGACAGAGGAGATGGATGGAATTAATCAAGGATTATGATTGTACAATTCATTACCATCCAGGAAAAGCAAGTAAAGTGGCTAATGCTTTGAGTCAAAAAAGTAATGCTTCATTAAGCAAGCTACGTTTGGAACAAGTTCTTTTGGTTTTTGATTTGATGAAATTTTTAATAGAAGTTGTTGGTGTGGGATGTTCTTCTATTTTGTTTTAGGTGTTAGTGAGATCATCTCTATCAAACAGAATTAAGCAAGCACGGAAGAAAGATCGTGGGTTGCTGAAAAAGGTAGAGCTATTTCAGAAGGGTATGTTGCCTGAATTTAAAATTGATAATGATTGTGTTTTGAGTTTTGGGAAGATATTATGTGTGCCTTGTGATTCACAGTTGAAGAATGAGTTATTATGTGATGCTCATAGTTCCCCGTTTTCAATTCATCCTGGCTGTACTAAGATGTACAGAGATCTGCTGGAGTATTACTGGTGGGATGGAATGAAAAGAGATATTGCTGATTTTACTGTGAAGTGTTTGACTTGTCAGCATGTTAAAGCAGAGCAACAGTTACTGAAAGGGATTCTTCATCCATTACCAGTGCCCGAGAGGAAATGGAAAAATATATCCATGGATTTTGTTGTGGGATTACCAAAAACATCTCGAGGTAATAATGCAATCTAGGATATTGTTGATCGATTGACTAAATCTGATCATTTCCTTCCGATTCGAGATACATTCTCTCTAGACAATGTTTCTTGGTTTTATGTTAAAGAGATAGTTAGGTTGCATAGAGTTCCCCTCTCCATTGTATCTGATCGTGATCCCAAGTTTACTTATAACTTTTGGAATGTACTTTAGAAGTCGTTGGGTACTGAATTAAATTTTAGTATAGATTTTCATCCTCAATCAGATGGGCAGTAAGAACGAACAATTCAGACCTTGGAGGATATGTTACGTGCTTTCATGATGGATTTCCAAGGAAGTTGGGACCGACATCTTTGTTTAGTTGAATTTTCTTATAATAACTGTTTTCATTCCAGTATACAGATAGCTCCGTTTGAGGCATTATATTGTAAACAATGTCGAACTCTAGCTTTTTTGGGATAAATTAGGGGAAAAGAAGCTGATGGGACAAGAATTGGTAGAAGAGATGGCATAAAAAGTTCAGTTGATTCTGAAACACATGAGAACAACCCAGAACAAGCAGAAAAGTTATGCGGATAACCGGGGGAAGGATCTATCTTTCGAGGTATGTGATCTTGTTTTTCTCAAAGTTTCACCATGGAAAATTGTGATGCGATTTGGGAAGAAAGTAAATCGAATTCCAGGGTTTATTGGACCATATAAAATTCTGTAGAGAGTTGGATTAGTTGCGTACCGAGTGGCTTTACCTCTGAGTTTATCTCAGGTACATAATGTTTTTCATGATTCAATGTTAAGGAGTTACATGCCAGATCCATCTCATGTTTTGAGTCCACAGATAGTTCAGCTGGAAGAGAATCTCACTTACGAAGAACAACCAGTCCAGATTATAGACCGAAGAGAGAAATTGTTCTGAAATAAGGTAATTTATCAAGTGAAGGTTTTATGGAAAAACCATATGGTTTAAGTGGAAACATGGTAATCTAAAATTTCTATTAGAGATAAATACCCCCACTTATTTTGATAAGTGAATAAAATTGTGAGGACGCAATTCCCAAAAGGAAGGAAAGATGTAACATCCCAGGTAAATAAAGAATAATAAATTTTCATATTTAGTAAAATTTTTGAATTAAATATTAATTTTACCTTAAAGGGGATGCTATGTTCGATAGCATAATGATACGCAACAATTTGTTTCTTTGAAATCTTACGTTGCACACTAGTAATATAATAATATTATTTTAAATAATAGTTAACACGTATCAATTTTATTGGAAGGAATGAATATAAATAACTAAAATATGATTTTACATGTTTGTTAAATGTTTTTACTTTTATCCAATAAAAGATAAAGGATTAAATAAGAAAAGAATTCAATTTTAGGCATAGATACTCCAATATTCACTAAAAGGTTGATTTATCACCTTTTGATGGTGAAACATCTTTAAATATAGTATTGGTCACTCTTATACATTCTATTATACCAAAAAAATTTCTTTTTTATAATCGGGACATCAAAATTTACTTTGTGTAAATTTATAGTTTTTTTCCGATAAAGTTAATTTTTTAATGAATAGTGAAAACTATTGTATTTTAAGTCAAAACCTCCTTTTAATCTAATTTAATTATATTATTAGATTATCTTTTTAGTTTTTTTTAAAGTGAAATTAGAATATATTTTTACCATTTAATCCAATGGTGTTCATTGGAATTAATTTCACTTTGAAATTGGACTTAAACTACTGTCAATCTTTTGAGATATATTGTTTCTTAAAAACACGCTATTTGTTTTGACAACAGAAATTAATTATAAAATTGATTAATGAAACTTATATGTTTTGAATTTTGTAAAATAGAAATCATTTTTGAATTCGGAATATCAAATACATATTAGGGTGATTTTTTGGAATTTTTCTGAAAAACTTCATTTTTTTATGAATAGTGAAAACACTAAGTGGTTGTTGAAAAACTGATATTTCATTTAAATTAAATTTTACCGATTTTGTGAATTTTATTTCAAAAATACAACATACATAGTTTTCATTAGTAAGTAAAATGTGGTTCAATGGAATGAAAATAATTTTTTGGTGAATAGAAACTTTTATGTTTTATTAATCGTGATTAAAGGTAATTAGTGTAATTTTAGGTAAAAATAATGTTTTAATAATATAAAATTACCTTTACACAAGTACTACCATTATTGGATGATTCATGGCCGACCAAGACAATCTATGGGTCAACATGGGGACCCCATGGAGCCACTTGGGTAGGAAAATGACATTATTAACTTTTTATTTAAAGTTAAAATAAAAATGTCACAAAAATGTATTGTTTTACTAAAACAATTATTAGATGAGTTTATACAAGTAATATTTTTTACTATAAATATTCATTAGAAAAAAAAAATTCCTACATCATGGTAATTTTTTTACAATTTTTAGACATCAAATAAATAAAATTATTTATGACACCATGATGATGCAGCAATTACCTCATTAATAAATGATTTAAATAAAATGAAAAGATAATGTAAAATATAAGACATAAATGTGTCAAAAACCAATTGGATGGGTGGATATAGAACCCTTACCACCTTATCCTCGAAATATATCATTGTGGGACCTTTAAAATTTAAAACAGTTCATAATAAAGTAACATTTCATGACCTTTGAAGAGTGCCCCTCCTCCATCTTATAAAATCCCCCCCTCTACCCCTTAGACACACCTCTCAATCCATTGGCTCATCCAACCCCTACTCCTATTATTTATCCATATCCCTCTCTTATTTCTAGAAGCCTTAACATAGGCAGAATTCTCTTTAAGAAACCATTTTGTTTTAAACAAAGGGGATTTACCCGATTTAAAGGTAATGTCTTCTCTTATGTTCTTTTGTATTATTTTTCTTCTCCAACCCCCTAAACACTTTTTATGATTTTATTTTGTAAAAACACCAGTATCATAAATTTACTAGTATATTGTTATGTGATTTAATGGAGCTACACTTACACAAACCTCCATCTAATGGTTAAAGAACATACTGTTTCTATGGTTGGCGAATTACCGTCTCACGAATTGATGACTGTTAAATATTCTTTTAACACCTTTACTGGTGCCATTAAAATGTCACTATATTTATATATGATATGAATTATGTTTATGTTTTCCTTATGCTTCTGTATTTTTCATTTATGGTATTCCATTAGGGTTTCCATAATGGATAAATGCGATAATTTCATTTTTTGGAAGTGCGGACTACCGCCCCCTCAAAGTAATTTGAATCGTTAATGCCATATATGGGATGTATAAAGTATGGAGTTAATAATATTATATATGATATTATACTGGAATTATAATGTACCTTTATATCATTTTTATTTCATTCCATTAAATACGAAATAGAAATGAAAGTAGTGTTCATCCGTACATACGGCTTACCGTCTCCATGAACGGTGCATTTCATTTCTTGTCTCTAAATGTTATATAATATTATAAATACATGTATATTCTGGATATATATGATATATATGATATCCAAATAATTAATATCATTCTGGATATAATGAACCTTTGACTCCATGAACAACATGTAATTGTATGAAGTCCATTTTTGACTCAGGTACCAAATATTGAAAAAATGACCGTTGTTAACATAAATGATTACATAATGATTATAACAAGGAAATAAGTTATATAAAAGGAATAATAAAAATTAAAATGGATCTTAAACAAGTATAAATTAACTTTAGTTTATTATTGAGGAGATTAAAGAGTGATCGAGTGAAGTTGGAGAAGAGGTAAGGGACTTCATCTCAATCTCCTTTCATTGAGTCATATTTTGTTTTAATTCAAAACGTTCTTTAATATGTTTTATAAAAACCTTTGACATTTCATTTCTCTCAAAGGGAATATTTTTCTACAAAGTGTTTTACTAAAAGATAAAAATTAATGTTTATTTTAACGTATGCGGTAACAAAAACCTTTTCAGCCATCGTGAGTATTATTTGATATTTGGCTTCCTCAACAAGCCGTAATGTTTTTAAAATGAAATAAATATCGTATACTCTTTTATATATTTTAGTATTGAAAATTATTTTGATAATGGAATGGTTATGTTAATATATTTATGGGATATATTTTGATTGAAATGTGGAAATATTTTCTTTCCATTATATTTGTTTTATGTTTTATGATTTCATAATGGTACTTGGACATTTGACGGGTGGTTACATGATAAAACATATGACGGTCGGTGCCATTAATACCAGGACGAGTGGTTATGTTATAACATCCAATGCATTGGGTATAGAAGTTGGACGTATGGCTATTCTGTTTAGTGAAATGTGTGGAAGTTGACTGTATGTTTATTCCATTTAAGTATGTTTATGTCCCAAATTACCTTTATATGTTATGTGTTCTTTATATGGGTTTTATGGTAATATTTTGTTTAAAAAGGGAAAGTAATGATCTTTTATTTAGTGAAGAGTATTTAATACTTTATAAAGGTGAAAAGTATTACTTATGTTAATGTATTCAGGGTTAACTTTTTTTTTTGAAAAACTAACGGGTTTCATTCTTTGTGTATCCCTTACTGAGCTTTTTATGCTCATCCCAAGTTTTTTAAATATTTTTCACAAGACATGATTTGGAATAGGGTCCAGGATATGATCAAGGAAAATTCATGATGTCTTAAACATGGAAGTATACATGACTCTTTTTTTAGAGTTCTTGTTTTGTAAAAAAATTGAAATTGTGTAGAAGTGTCTACTTTGTAATCTTTTGAGATGTAATAGTTATATCCAGATTCTCTAAAACTCTAATCCTGAAAAGATCCTCAATGTGAAATATTCATTTAATTCAATATTATGTAAGGTTTAAGGTTGGGGCCTTATAAATTAAATGAGGTTCTATAAGATAAAAATAATTTTATGTAAATAGTATTTTTTGAATTTTATTTACCGCGTTTAAAGGTAAATAGGGTAATTCAAGGAAAATATTATATTATAATAATTGAAAATTACCATAACACATTTCCTAACCTTATTTTACGTGTCATGGTTGATCCATAAAATCCTTGGGTGAGATTTGTGGCCTTTTAAGGCCATTTGGGCTAGATAATGACATTAATAGATTTTTATTTAAAGTAGAAATAAAAATATCATAAACCTGTATTGTTCTGCTAAAACAATTTTAATGCTGTTTTTTATAAAAGTTGTATTTGAATGTAAATATTCATTGTAATGATTAAATGATTTTATACATTATGGAAGTTTATTTATAATTTTTAGACATCATATAGATAAGTTTATTTGGGACACATTGTTAAAGTAATGATTACATCACTAATGAAAGTTTTAAATAATTGAGATTATAAATATTAAAATAAATTTATTTTGTATCATTTGATGCCATAGAAGAACAATACATATTAGGAAGACTTGTTATATTTTAATTACTGATGTTTTTTCAAAATAAACTAGTTTATTTGGATTTTTTAAAATGCCATGATATGAATAGTATAAAAAATAACATAAATGATTTTTTAAATCAATTAATATTTTATTAAATAGTTAAAAAATCTTAAAAATCTATGATTCATCCAAAAGACATATTTGATGTTATAAATATCACTAATTAATCATTTTGGGTCTCTTGGAATTTTATAGTAAATATATTAACAGTATAGTATGAATACAAAAGAAGACATGATAAAGGTCAAATTAATTAACTAATGGTTAAAGGTAAATGATAAGGTTAAATTTGAAACCCAAACGTGTCTAAAATATATTGGCTGATAATATTTATAATAATAGACATATTTTCTTCAAATTTAATGAGTTTTTTTCCATTTGAAATCGAAAATAATTTTATGATAAAATAATTGTTTCAAAATTTACTAAAGAGCCCCTCCTCCCCTTATAAAAAGCCATCACCTCTAACCCTTACTCACTCCTCTCAATACACCTTGGATCATCGAAAAACATTCCAAATAATCTCCCAATATCCCTCTCTTTTTCCTAGAAGCCTTAACTTAGGTATAAGGCACTTCAAGAAAGCATTTTTGTTCAAACCAGAAAGAGTTAACTAATTTAAAGGTAACATCTTCCCTCAAGTTATCTTCAATTATTTTTCATCTTCACTCCCTATGATCATTCTATTATTTGATTACATAACAACACCAGTATCCTTAATATATTAGATTTTTTAATGAGATGTATTCTATCTACACTTACACACACCTCTATCTAATGGATAAAGAACATACTATTTATGTGGATGACAAACTACTTCCTCACGATACAATGATTGTTCAATATTCTCCTAACACCACTTATGGTGTCCATTATGATGGAACTATATGTATATGTGATATATTATATATATATATATATATTGTTTCTATGCTTCTGTATTTTTCATTTATATCATTCCATTACGGTTTCCATAATAGGTAAATGTGATAATTTCATTTGAGGATGTATGGACTACTTCCCACCCAAAGTGATGTGACTCATTTATTCCATATGCGGAATGTATAAAAGAAGGAGTTAGTGAATTAATATATGATATTATACTAAATTATTATATAATAATGAATAATTATTTTTTGATTCTGTTAAATATGAAATAGAAATGATAGTTGAATTCATGTGTACGTACGACTTACCGTCTCTATAAACGGTGCATTTCATTTCTTATGTCAAAGTGTTAAGTACTGTTATAAATAAATATATATGATGGTTATATATGATATAGATGATATCTAAATCATGTATATAATTCTAGACATACTAGAATCTTGACCATAGGGACAACTTGTAATTATAAGAAGTTCATTATTGACTCAAGTACCAAATATAAAAAAAACGGATGTTATAAACATAAATGATTATATAATGTTTATAACATGATAATAAGTGGTATAAATGGAATAATAAACCTAAAAAAGATTCTTAATCAAGAATAAATTTACTTTAGTTTATTATTTAGGAGATTAAATAATGATCAAATCAAGTCGGATACGAAGTAATGGACTTTATCTCAATCTCCTTTCATTGAGGCATATTATGATTTTATGCATGACTTTTTTTACACAGTGTATAAACAAAATTGAATATACATTTCATTAAAAGGAAATATTTCTCTATAATTTGTTTTACGAAATGAAAAAATAAATGTTTCTTTTAAATGTATGCATTGACAATGACCTTTATGCTATTGTGAGTATTATTTAATATTTGTCTTCACTAACAAGTTGGTGTTTTTATAAATGAAAAATAAATACCATATTCTATTTTTATGTATTTAGGTATTGAAAATGGTTTTTATAATAAATTTATTATCTCAATATATAGAAATTATATATTGTGATCATAATGTGGGAATTTTATCTTTTCTTTATGCTTGTCTAATTTGTTGTGATTATGTTATAGTTATTAGGAATTGTTTACCTATGCAGGTGGTCTTGTGATAAACTCGGGATAGGTGAGCCTGAGATACCTCTCCAATGCATTGGGTAATGTGATGGAGGAAAAAATTAATTTTTATCTGAAGATATTTACGAAATATACTGTGATGGGTATTCCAACGTCACTCCCTATGTTGATGTGATTGATAAAATGTAAGTTTGATTTGGATTCCAAAAGTTACCTTTACGATCTATGACTATTATGTGTTATTCATAAATCTTATTTTTCCCTGAGGTATGTTAAAGATCTTATGTTTTGTATCTATTGATGAACTAATGTTTTCTTTCTTTATTTTATAACCCTTACTAATATTTTTATGCTCATCCCTAGTTTCATGAAATGTTTTTCATAGGAAATAAAGATGAATAGGGTAAATGATGGGATCAAGGAAAAGTCATGATGTCTAAAACGTGGAACTAGACCTAACTCTTTTTTTCAATACTTTTTATTTTATAAAAAAATGGCTACTGAATAAATGTTTATATTTTGAAATATTCTTGATGTAATATAATAGTAGTGGACTATTTCTCTATTACTCTAAATAATTTTAGATCCTCAATGTGAATTATTAAGTTAATTCAAGTTTGTGTATTTTTAAGACTAGGGCTTAATAGTTCATATCAAAAGTCAGTTTAGATAACATTATAAGGTAGGATATTGTTAAACAAATATCAACAAATTAATTTATGTTTAGATTGAAATGATATAGAATTAAAAGATTACCATGTTTCTTTACCTAAGATATTTTTATGTTCCGAATGGTTTTCTATAGATTAGACATGACAACTATGATAGGACGACATCAAGTGGAAAACAACCTTCAAAATCAGCAACCTGAGATTGTCAGAATTGGAAATTAACAGTTTGTTGTAGTGATGGAATAGATGACTCAGGATAAAAATGGTGTTGGTATGCATGGAGGAGATCATCTGGATCTACCACATAGGAACATGTCAGTAGTGGAGAATTTCATGAAGAAGTATCCATCATCATTCAGAGGATCATCTGACCATGTTCAAGCTGAAGAGTTTATTAAAACACTAAGGAAGATTTATTATGTCATGGGGTGTTCATGAAATCAAAATATTAGTCTTGTTGTTTACCATTTTGAAGGAGAATCCAATAAGTGGTGGTCGATGGTGAAAAATATCAGGGATTGTGAGTAGATTGATTCTCTTGATTGGGATGAATTAAATGGTTTTATTCTTGGGAAATATTTTCCTATGGTTGTTCATTTTATTATGGAAAAATAATTATTGGAATTGAGATAGGTCGATTACTCGGTGGATTCCGATGAATAAATATTCACTCGACTATCAAGGTATGTTACAAATTTCATATAAGATCTTGATTTTAAAATCCACCAATTAAACTAAAAATTAAATCCAATGTATTTAAGAGATATTGATTCTCATGAGTTCAAAAGTTATGAAAAAATTATCTGATGTGCATAGAAGATGGAAATGAAGATTTCTGATGATGAGGTGTTCTTTGGTAATAAACAAAATAAGAGGTTGAGGAGGCAGATGAAAGGTAATAACTCTTCAAAAAATTCTGATGTTATGAAACATAAGTATACAGTTTGTGAAAATTGTGGTAAAACTCAAATTGGGGAATGTATTTTGAATTATGGTATGTGTTATCGGTGTGGTAAAATGGGGCATAAGGCTCATAATTTAACTGAAAATATTAGAATAATGGTAAGTAAAAATCTGATTTACAGTCACAAAACTATTTTAGTTCAATAAAATGGGTCAATTATGAAAATAAGTGTTTAATGAAGAACTAAACTGAGAGAAAGTAGTTGGGATACAAGCAGAAATGGGTGGTGAAATCCTTTTTAACTACTTAAGTAGATGTTGGGCCATCAAATGAAGAAGTATTTGGAACACTGTTCGTTTATTCAGATTATGCCAATGTGTTATTTGATTTAGGGTATACACATTCTTTCATTACTGAGAAGTTTTCTAGTAAATTGATAATTCTATCTAATTATATGAATCATAAACATATGGTAAAAACATTGGGATAATATTTTGAGACAAAAATAAATTATAAGAACCTTCTTATCCTTATGTGCAAAATGAATCTATATAAAAAACATATTATTTTTCCTATAGTATAGTTTTATGTTATTTTAGATATAGATTGGATTTTCGTTTATCATTCATTGATTAACTGCAGAGATAAAAAATGATCACTTTTAAAAAGAAATTTATTTTGTGTAAAAACATGATCCCCTACATCAGATAACATATCAGGAAGCTGAGAAACTAGTAAAAGGTGGAAATGAATGTTACCTTGCACATATTGTTGAAAACAAAGTAACTGTTTTGATTAATGACTATCCTTTGGTAAATGAGTATATTTATGTTTTTACTGATGAGTTTCCTTGTATAATACTTGATTGGGAATTTGAATTTACTGTTGACATAGTTCCTGATGCTAAGACAATTTCAAAAACCCCAAATCGACTACATCAAATTGAACTATTAGAGTTAAAGAAGCAATAACAAGATTTATTAAATAAATGTTTCATTCAACGTAGAACATCACCATGGGGTACCCCTGTCTTGTTTGTTAAAAATAAATATGGTTCAATAAGGTTTTTCATTGATTATAGATCATTGAATAACATTACTATTAAGAACATGTATCCTTTGACTCATATAGATGATTTGTTTGATCAGATCCGAGGAGGTTAGTATTTTTCATAGATTGAATTGAGTTCGAGGTACCATCATATAAAAGTAAATGAATAATACATTCTAAACACCATGTTTCGTACTAGATATAGACATTATGAATTTTTAATTATGCCTTTTGGGTTAACCAATTCACCTATTATATTCATGGATCATAAGAATATAATTTTCTGTGAGTTCTTGGATAAGATTATAGTTGTGTTTATTGATAATATTTTGGTCTATTTCAAAATAATGGAGGAACAAAAATGTCATTTATGGGGTATCATTAGAATGTTAAAAGAAAATAAATTTTATCGGAAATTCAACAAAAGTGAGTTTTGTTTACAAAAATTTCATTCTATGGTCACATTATTTCAAAAAAATGTCAAAACTATTGATCTTTCTAAAATGAAAGCTATTGAAGAATGGACAAGACCCACAAATACAACCGAGATTTGTAGTATTCTTGGATTAGCAGGTTATTACCAAAGTTATGTTGAAAATTATGAACTGTTATCTATCCCACTGACTATCTTAACTCAAAAAGTTTTTATGTTTACCTAGAAAAAATCATGTGATGATTGTTTTCAAGAATTGAAAAGAATATAGGTGAATGCTCCAGTTTTGACAGTGCCTTCCAGAAGTAGTGAGTTTTTTTATCTAGAGGGAACCTTCATTGAAAGTAGTTGGATGTATCCTTATGAAGACTGATATGGTAATTGCTTATGATTCACGCCATTTTAATCCTCATGAATTAAATTACCCACCACAAAATTTGGAATTAGCAACTATTTTTTTTCTTTAAAAATATGGAGGCATCATCTATATGGAGTAAAATGTGATATATATACATACCACTAATTTTTTAAGTATATATTCAATCAGAAAGAATTAAACAACATACAGAGGATATGGATGGAATTAATCAAGGATTATGATTTCATGATTCATTTCCATCCAGTAAAGGGAACTAATGTGCTTAATGTTTTGAGTCAAAAATGTTATATTACATTAACCATGTTATATTTAGAGAAAGATCCTTTGATTAATGATTTGTTGAACAATGTCATATAAGTTGTTGGGGGAAGTAAATTCCACTATTTTGTTTTAGGTTATAGTGAAATAATATCTATCAAATATAATTAATAAAGCACATAAGGACGATTGTGAGTTGTAGAAAAATGTAGAGCTCGTTCAGAAGTATATGTTTCCTAATTTTAAAATTGACAATGATTGCGTTTTTAGGTTTGGGAATAGATTCTGTGTGCATTCTGATTTACATTTGAACAATTATTTTTTATGTGAAGCATGTAGTTCTCCATTTTTAGTTCATCCTAGCAGTATTATGATGTACATAGATCATCATGAGTATTACAGGTGGGATAGAACGAAAAGAGATATTTGTGACTTTACCCTGATGTCTCTAACTTGTCAACAAGTTAAAGCAGAGTTTTAGTTACCCAATGGGATGCTTCAGCCTTTACCGGTGCCATAGTGGAAATGTGGTAATGTGTCCATGGGTATTGTTGTGGTATTACCAAATAAATCCAAGGGTAATAATACAATCTGAGTTATTGTTGAATGATTAACTAAATCTGTTCATTTCTTTACCCTTTGAGAAACATTGTCTCTAGATCAACTTTATCGATTGTATATTAAAGAGATATTCTGGTTTCATGTATTTCTTCTTCCCATTGTAACTGATCGTGATCTCAGGGTTAATTCTATCTTTTTTAAAGGCCATCAGAAGTCTTTGGGTACTAAATTAAATTTTAGTACAACTTTTCATCCTCACTTAGATGGGCATTCATAATGAACAATTTAAGCATTGGAAGATATGTTAAGTGCTTTTTCAATAGATTACCAGGGATATTGGGACCAATATCATTATTTGGTTGAAATTTCTTATAATAATAGTTTTTATTTCAGAATATATATGTCTCCATTTGAGGCATTATATGGGAAGCGATGTTGAAATTCATAATTTTGGTTTGTATTATATTAAAGGAATTTTATGGGACTTGAATTGGTAGAAGAGATGGCAGAAAAAGATGATTTTATTCAGAATCACATGAGAACAACTTAGAGAAGGTAGAAAAGTTATGCTGATAATAGGAGGAAGGATATTTAATTTGAGGTAGGTGATCATGTGTTTCTTGATTTTTCTCCATGGAAAAGTTTGATGAATTTTGGTAAGAAGAGAAAGCTGAAACAGAGGTTCATTATACCCTATGAAATCATGTATAATGATGAATCTGTTGTTTAAATAGTGGTTTTACCTCTACATTTATCACAGGTATAAAACATTTTTCATGTTTAAATGTTGACAAAAAATATACTGGATCTATATCATTTTTTAAGTCTAGATGTAGTTTTGTTAGAAGACAATATTTCTTATAAGGAACAACCAGTCCATATTCTTGACAGAAGAGGGACGGTGTTGCAGAATAATGTAATTCATCAGGTTAAGGTTTTGTGGAAAAACCATATGGATGAAGAGGAAACTTGAGAATCTAATAATGCTATGAGGGATAAATACCGTTTTTATTTGATAATTGAATAAAATTGCGAGGACACGATTTTTGAAAGAGGGGAAGGATATAAAAACTCAGGTAATTAAAAAATATAACATTTTCATATTTGTTAATTAAATATTAAATTTATATTAATGGGGATTCTATGTTCGAAGGCATACCTGATAGGAAACAGCGGATTTATTTGAAATCTTACATTGCACACCACGTTGAGTTATAATGAAAATTAATAATGAAATATTATTTTAAATGGTAGTTAACACCTAGTCATTGTATTAGTAGGAATGAATATAACTATCAGAAATATGAATATATATTTTTTTTAAATGTTTTATATTTATCCAAAAAAGTTAGAGGCTTAAAATGTGAATGAATCCCATTTTAACCATAAATACTCTAATATTATTACAAAGGCATATTTAACGCCTTTTGATGGAGAAAAATTTTTAAATATAGTTTTTACCACTTTTATACATTCAGTATGACAAAATATAATAATTATTTATAATCTAGACATCAAAAATTACATTGGGTGAAATTTTGGTAATTTCTGATATTGTTCATTTTTTTAAGTAATAGTGAAAATACAGTAATTTAATTCGAAATTTCCTTTTAATCTAATTTATTGATATGGTTAGATTATTTTTTTAATTGGAATAAAAGTACAATTAAATTATATTTTTACTGTTTAATCCAATTTTGGTCATTGAAAGTAATTTTACATTGAAATTGGACATAAATAATTGTCAATATTTTGATAGTTATCATTTCTTAAAAACATGCTTTTTGTTTTGAAAACAGTAATTAATTTTAAGATAATTAATCAAACTACTATGTTATGAATTTGATAAAATAGACATAATTTTTGAATTCATAATATCAAATATAGCTTAGGATTATTTTTTTAATTTTTCTAAAAACCTTCAAATTTTGATGAATTGTGAAAAATAATACATAGTTGTTAAAAACCGACTTTTACATTTAAATTAAATTTTAGCACTTATGTTAATTGAATTTCAAGAATTTGATATTCATTTTTTCATCAGTATGTAAATTTTGATTCAATAAGATAAAAATATTTTTTGGTGAATAGTAACTTTTGACTTTTATTGACCACGGTTAAAGTTAGATAGGGTAATTCAAGGTAAATATTATATTATAATAATATAAAATTACCGTAACACTTATCCTAACATTATTGGAGGAGTCATGGCTGACCAATACAATCCATAAGTGATATATTTGGCCATTTAAATCCATTTGGGTAAGATAATGACATTAATAACTTTTTATTTAATGTAAAAATAAATATATAATAAACTTGTACTGTTTTGCTAAAACAATTTTAATGTTGGGTTATATAATTGAAATTTTTTATATAAAAATCATTAAAAATCAAAAAATATTTCCAACATCATGGTTATTTATTTATAATTTTTAGACATCATATAAATAAATTTATTTTTCACACAATAACTATGTAATGATTTCCTCATTAATGAATATTTTAAATAAATTAGATTATAAATTTTAAAATAAAATTATTTTGAAACTTTTGATGCCATAAAAAAATTTATAGATTAATACGACATGTTATATTTTAATTAATGATGTTTTCTAAAAATAATCATGTTGGTTTTGATTTTTTAAAATTCATGATATGAATCGTATAAAAATTGACATTAATGTGTTTTTAAATCAATTAATATATTATTAATGGACTTAACTATCATAAAAATATATGAATCAGCCAATTAATATATATTATGTAAAAAATGTTATTAATTATCCATTTTTGGTCTCTTGGAATTTTATAGTAAATATATTACCCATATAGTTTGAATACACAAGAAGACCTGGTAATGGTCCAATTAATTATCTATGGGTTAATGCCATATGATAAAGTTAAATTTGAAACCCAAACTTTTTTGAAACCTTTTGGATGAGAGGATTTATAATAATAGTCATCTTATATATGAATTTAATAACATATTTATCTTTTAAAACCGAAAAATCAACTATAATAAAATAATATTTTCAAACGTTCCTAAATAGCCCTCCTCCCCCTTATAAAATTCCATGACCTCTAACCTTTTTTAACACACCTCAAGCCCCCTTTGCTCATCCATCTTCTGGAAAAATAACCTACTAACATCCCATTAATCACCTAGAAGAATTACTATATTCTGATGGCACTTCAAGAAGGCAAGTTGGGTCAAACAAAAGGAAGTTACCTGATTTAAAGGTAATGACTTCCCTCAAGTTATCTTCTTTTATTTTACTTCTTAACTCCCTATTATCTTATTATTATTTGTTTACATAATAGAACTAGTATTCTAAATATACTTGGTTGTTTTTATGGGAAGTAATTGAACTACACATTAAGACATTGTTTTATAATAGTTAAAAAACCTATTGTTTCTGTTGACGACAAACTACTGCCTCACAAAACGATGATTGTTCAATCTTCTCTTACCACCTCTTATGGTGTCCATTATGATGGAACTGTATTTATATATGATATATATTATATTTATAATGTTTATATTCTTCAATTTTATTAATTTATATCATACCTTTATGGTTTCCATAATGGGTAAATGTGATAATTTCATTTGAGGAACTGCAGACTATCACCCCCTCAAAGTGGTTGAACTCATTAATTACATATGTGGAATGTATAATGGATAGAGTTAATGAAATAATATATGATATTATAATTTATATAAATTATAACTATTTATCATTATGTTTTAATTCAATTAAATATGAAATATAAATGAAATTAGTGTTTATTTGTACATACGGCTTACCGTCTCAATGAACGGTGCATTTCATTTCTTATCTCCAAATGTTTTGTACTATTTCAAATACATATATATGCTGGATATATATTCTATATAATATATATAAATCATGAATTTTATTCTGGAGAAAAATAAATTTTGACCATAGGGACAACATGTAATTACCAGAAGTTCTTTTTTGACTCAAGTACCAAATATAGAAAACATTACCATTATTAATTTAAATGCTTATACAATATTTATAAAATGGTAATAAGTTGTATAAAAGGAATAATAAACTGGAAAAAGGTTCTCAAAAATGTATAAATTAACTTTATTTTAATATTAATGATATTAAATAACGAATGAATCAAGTCAGACACGAGGTAAGGGACTTCGTTGTAATCTCATTTCATTGAGGCATATTTTTATTTTATACACGACTTTATTTTATATGATGTAAAAAAAACAATGACTTTCCATTTCATTATAACGGAATCTTTTTCTATGATGTATTTTATTAAAAAAATGCATGTTTGTTTTTAATGTATGTGGTTGAAACGACCATTCCCCCACCGTGGGTATTTTTTTTGATAATTTGGTTCCTTAACAAGACGTTCTATTTTTTAAATGGATAATAAATACCATATAATATTTTAATGTATTATGATATTGAAAACGGTTTTGGTAATGGATTTATTATGTCAATATATAGAAATGATATATTGTTATTTCAATGTGGAAATTTTATCATTCCTTTATGCGTGTGTTATGTGTTACTATTATGTTATAGTTCTTAGGCATTGTTTAAATATATGGATGGTTCCATGATAAACTTATTGTAGGAGAGCCTGAGATAGCTCTCCAATATATTGGCTAACGTTATTGAGGTAAACGTTAAAATTTCCTCTAAGATATTTAAAGAATATATTGTGATGGGTATTCCAACATAACTCCCTATGTATCTCTGAATGATACAATGTATGTTTGATATGGATGCCAAATGTTATCTTTATGATTTTTGATTTCAATGTGTTATTCATAAATCATTTTTTGTCATGACGTATGATAATGATCTTATGTTTCGTATGTATTGATAAAATAATTTTTTCTTTCATTATTTTATAACCCTTACTGAGATTTTTATGCTCATCCCATGTTTTATGAAATTTTATCATACGACATAATGATAAATAGGGTCAGGGATTGGATTATGGAAATGTCATGATGTCTAAAACATGGAACTAAACATGACACTTTTTTCAAGAGTTTTTAATTTATGAAAAAATTGATAATGATTAGATGTTTTTACTTAGTAATATTCAAGACGTAATGTAATAGTTATGCCCTAATTCTATAATATTCTAAACGTAATATGATCCTCAATATAAATTATTTACATAATTCAAGTATTTTTATCATTTAAATCTAGGGAATAATAATAATTCTAAGGGTTTCCATCTCAATTCCCACTCCCTTGACATATAATTAGTACTTTTAACCTATTGAGTTTAATGTGGTGTATATACTAACCCTTAAATATATTTGACATTAATATCTATTTGTTATTGATGATTAATGATTAAATTAATGTTGTATATTTTAATTAGTTTCTATATTTTCTTCCTACTTTTCCCTTTTTTGGATCATAAAGCATGCTACGAATTTGTTAAAATAAAATCCTACATTATTTCCCATTAAAAGGCTCAAATTTTTGTTCCGTGAATTTTTTAAAACAATACCTTTAAGAATTCATTTTTAAAAACTAAAATTATTTATTATCAGAATTTTATGTCTTACACTACTTTTTATAATGTTTCAATAGAATCATTTATATGTTTTATGAATGTTTACTTTAATACATTATTTTTAATTTCTAAAAATGTATATGTTTTCAACATATATAGAATTATTATTTTTCACACATACTAACCCATTTTATGATATTTATCATCTTCTAAAATATTTCAAAGGTTTTATAAAGAATTGTATTTTATGAAATTTTATTTTAATTTCTATCCCATATTTTATTTTACTATCATTTAAATTAAAATAATATATTTCAAAAACTATATCTTCGATGAATCAAAGGTCATATTCTATTGGTTTTATTTTCATTAACGTTCCATCGAATCAATTTATTTCATGAAATAATTTATCATGGGAAATTATATTTTTAATTAATATCCATATTCGAAAGAATTACTGGTTAAACCATATAACAATTATACATATTCTTTTCTATTGTGAATGTTATTTGATCTACATGTTAAAAACATATTAAATCCATATTCATTACTCAATATGGAAACTTTTTAATAAGTAATTATTTTTATAAATTAAATTGAATATTAAATATATGAGGAATTCCTTATAAATGATGTGATGAGTCAGGCCCTAAATTATATTAAACCTCAATGCATTGACAGATATCATGAAACAAATCATGTATCCAACATAAATGTGTTTTATTGTATATATACCCTTAAATTAAACAATATTTGACAATGGTCTTGGTAGTAGAGACATCATGAAATCTGATATCAGGACATTCATTATTAATTATTTCAATCATTTATAACTCATTTATTTTTATCGATTATATTAATACATTCATTTTACCCAGAGATTGATTTCACTCCCATGTCATTAACATAATTGAAATATTTTTAGTTATTTACCATTCCATGTTGATTATGACTTATTGATTAATGATATATTCTTCTTTAATAAAATCTTAATGAGAATCTATGTTCACACATTATTTATCTCTTTTTCATATGACATGAAGAATGAGATTATGTAAAATATCTAGTCGGTGATAATATTTATTTCAATTATGTATTTTATATTTTGGAAATTAAAATGGTAATCATGTATGTATATATTTATTCAAGACATCAAAATTGATAAATCCTTCAGGATGATATTCCTTGTATATTAAAACAATTCTAAAATGTTGATTCCTACTATTAGATATTGGATTTTATTTTGATACATGGATGATCCATATAATTTTTTTTTATAAATATCATTATATTTTTAATATACCATATTTTTTATTTGTTTTTAATTGCAATTTATATTATTTGAGACATTTTTTTATTCACCTAAATCCATTTTCCTAGTGTGTATACTTTTTATTTGATATATCATATCAAAAATTATTTTTTATTCAAGTTATTTTATATTTAGTTTTAGCATCACTAATTTATGATGTTTTTATTAAATTTCCCCATATGTTTTAAAGGATATATTTTTCTAAAAACTTATTTATTTGAGTTATTATATTTTTTATTGAACTAATTTCTTAAATGATTTATTTCTTTTACAATTAAATTTCATTATATCTTCCCTTCACTATAGGGAATAATATATTCTTAGTTGGAATCTACTTGCAAGATTAATTTCATCCCAATAAAAGTATAACATTAATAATAATAATTTCCAGTAATATTAATGATGAATTTGTTTCCATATCCATATTTTTAATTACCACCAATGTTTCCCTCTATATTTAGAAAACACATTTTTAGTCATCTCATGTCACCATCATCATTCCATTTTATTATTTTTAAAAGTATGTTTTATTATTTCTTTTTATAATTTCTTCCTTCGTCAAAAGTATATTAAAATATTCTAATGGGATTCGATTCAATATAATATTTTTTATTCCACTCCAAATTTCATCTAAAAAAATTTATATAAATTTTAATACTCAATTATAAAATATATATTATAAAATTTAATGTTTTCAAAACACATGAATTCAACATTTTGAAAATGTCTTTTCAATGTGACTATAACTTTATATTTTATAGGTATGGTAAAAAATTACCCCTAAAAAATAATTTATGCTTCCAGTATTAATAATAGAATTCATCACGTAAAATATTACCTTATATGGTTTAAAATAATTTTAAAAAATATTAATCTTGCTATAATTTAAAAAAAATCATAATTTATTATTATTTTTTAAAGAAAATATTTGATTTTTTAGAATGAATAATTATATTTACATGTTTTTTAAATGCTTATGTTTTTATGAAATAATTATCCAGTTTTTCATTATCATCAAAAACAAATTTTTTTAAATAAACTATCTTATAATTTATTTATGAAAGTTCATTTTCTGTTATCTATTATATTTATTACTATACTCAGTGAATTTATATATTTAAGTACCTTTTAAAGGAAATTTAATCAATCTAAAAAGAGTATTTCCTCCAATTTTTCAAGTTATTTATTCGTTTATTTCAAAATTTTATCTATATTAACATCCTTTTATTTTCCATATATTTATCTAATGGATATTTTGTTATTCTTTCATCATCATTCTCTAAATATATAGTTTATGAAATATTATTTTTATGTATTCTAGAAAACTGTCTCTTTTATATTGATTAATTAAGTTATTGTGGAAAAATGGATATTTTTATTTTATTAATTTTTATTTATATTTTTTATTTCTATGTGTGAATTGTAGTTAATATATAGCCCTCTAGTGCATTGGATAAATCATTATATCTAACGAGATAACATGTACCGACTTGTGATGTCTAGATCTATCTTGGAAAATATGTGAGCGTACCCTATTCTATAATGTTAAATGGGTGAGTAAAGCCTGATCCACTATGAAAAATAGGTTGTAATGCTAGATTCACTATGTTTTGATTCATATTCCTATGTTTGTGCCCAATTATTATATTTTTCATTGTTATTATGTAATTTTGACTCATATATTATAATCAATTTTTTATCTGGTCATGTTATCTAAATGTTATTTTAAATTAATATATTTTTTCTCTTATTCAAACATGAATATAATTATTTCAAAAATGATTCACATCATTTTTCAGTTATGATATCATTCCCCTAGAATCTAATCTGACTCATTTATTTTTTTCCATTAGTTGAGTTTTAATGATGAAAATATTTTATAAGAAGTTTAGAAAGTGGTGTCTTTGTTCTGATTATGAATAAATGTTTACAAATACACTAAAATATTATTCTAGATTAGTTGTTACCAAAAGATACTAAACCTTTCATTCATGGGATAATGATTTTATTTTTTATATAAAATATTAAAAATATAAAAATGAAATAATATTCAAAAAGCATGGATCATCTAACATTGAATTGAAATAATGTTTTTATAAAAACAATTTTACCACCGAATTAAATAGTGTAGGTTTGGGGAAAATAATTGGAATCATAACATATTGTGGTTATTTTTTTCAGGTATTTTTGGTTATTTTATGGAACATGATAAAATATATTTAATAAAACCCCTATTGATATGTAATAAGTATAAGTATAAATATAATATGACATCCTGAATTATTGGTAAAGTAGAAAATGTGTATATCTCCAATAAATTGCATCCAAAACTATACATTTGAATGTGGATGCATTTGTTTAACCCATTGACATTAGTTTAGTCACCCTCAAAGATGTTGGTGGAGTATTATATTTATAATCCCTCAAGGATATATCTAGTGGGACTAATACTTCATACTTATCCAGACACTCAAGTGGGATATACACAGGTAAATCACATTCTATATACAATACATGTTGAATTATTTTTTATGTCAAGGAATTACATTATGTAATATGTGTAGACGCCGGAAAAGTCCGTTGTTCCCAAACAAAGCTCCGGATGCGGAAAGCGAGGTCATATTTGGAGTCGGAAGCACGTTTCGGAGGGCCCGGAGGCCTTGCGCGGAATTTTGGAGACACACGCGCAAAGTTGATGAGCCACGCGCAAAACTCCCGGGATGCGCGCAATGCGCCGGGCCGGCGCGCAATTTTGCGCGCCAGTGGCCCGCGCGACTCCCTTGCGCACCGGGCCCGATTCCGCGCCCGCGAAGAGAATTCCGCGCCCGTAAAGATAATTTCACGCTCGCGAACTGGATTCCGTGACCGGGGTTTCCTATAAATATAAGGCGACCCCCGACGGTTTGATGGTTGCCAGAATTCGAAAGGTCTCTCGTGCGCGCAATCCAACCCCTTCCGCGCGCAATGCCGATCTTCAGGTAACCTCTTTTCTTTCGCGCAAGAAAGCCTCGGGGTTCGCCTTCGCGCGCAATCCCTTTGGCTCCTTTCCTTTGAATAACGCTTCACTCAAAGGCATTTGCGTGCAAAAGAAGCCTCTTGCGCGCAATTGCCCCCGGGTGCGCGCAATCCAGCCCGATTGCGCGCACCCCCCATTTTCAAAGTGGCCATTCATTAAAGAATGAGCTGTTGCCCCCGTGCACTATCCAAAGCCCGGTGTGCGCAATCTTTATCATTCGCGCGCAAAGTTCTGGCCCAATTGCGCGCCAGCCCGCCCATTTGCGCGCCGACCCGCGGTATTGCGCGCAATGCTCCTCTTTTGCATGCAAACCGCCAGGGTCGCCCCCTTTGACCCCCTTTGGGTACCCGCCTGCGTGGCGCCCGATGACCCTCATCCCGGGTGCCCGCACCGTGCGTCGTCTTCCCGTGCGGCCCCCTTAGGCTTGCGCGAAGTGACACGGACCTATCGGTGGCTTCAACGTCCTGCACGACGTTAAACTGCATACGTCCTTCACGACGTTAAACTGCATACGTCCCGCACGACGTTAAACTGCATTCGTCCCAGCTACAATACGTTAAACTGTACGCTATTCGTCCTGTACGACGTAAAACTGTAATACGTCCTGCATGACGCTAAACTGCACCACGTCCTGCACGACGTTAAACTGCATACGTCCAAGCTGCATGACGTTAAACTGCCTAGCCCCCATCGTCCGCGCTGCAAGACGTTAAACTGCCAAGCGTCTTCGTCTTCAACACACGACGTTAAACTGTACTTCGACCGGCAAGACGTTAAACCGTCCGCTTCGTCCTCAACACACGACGTTAAACTGTACTTCGTCCGGCAAGACGTTAAACCATCCGCATCACCCAATATCGTGCCCCGCATGCAGGGTCCTCCCGGTTTGGATGTGGCCCCCACCCGCTCGTCTCTGCAGGGATGTCGGTATTGGAGTGGCCTTCACCCACGGGGGTAGAGTGTTACAAACAGAACGAACTACGTGGACTTTGATCCCTGTCTTCTAAACAGGGTACGTAGGAAGCCTCTCCGAGGTTCAAGCCCGCCACCTGGTCGTCCCGGTCGTATTTACGTCAGTTCGTCCATCAGTGAACCCCTCCCGGGTTCACAGTTGCGTTGATTCACCTATGAATCCGCCTCTGTGGGGGACTGCACGTGTGTATCTCCATTGTGCTTCCCCACCGCCTCGATATCTTCGTGAGTCGTCTTGCCAACGTCCACCATGACGTGAAACTGTGGTTCACCCGGTTGTTCCATCCCCCTCTGTGCGAGGTGGTTCGGTTCAATCCTTCTCCAGGTAGCCTCGATCTCTTCGTGAGTCGGCTTGCCAACGTCCAGCATGATGTAAAACTGTGATCCACCCGGTCGTTCCATCCCCCTCTGTGCGAGGTGGTTCAGTTCAATCCTCCGCCCGACGGCCTCGACCTCTTAGTGAGTCGGCTTTCCGACGTCCATCATGACGTTAAACTCTATATCCGAACTACGCTGACTTTGATCCGCGCTACCGCACGGTACGTAGGAAGCCCCTACAGGGTCCAAGCTCACCACTCCATCATCCACCCTGATCCTTACCCGGGCCGCCACATCCCGGTGGGGTCATGCCATTTCACTCCACTTCACTCGGGAAGCCGCCCATGTGATGGCCCCAGCGTCGGAGGTTCCCCGCAAGGGGTTCTGTCATCTGATCCACTTCTCGAGTTGATCAGTCTGATGTCGTCCCCGTTGGACGTTAAACTCGCGGCATACCCCGTGTTAAACATGGGAAGATGAGGAAAACCTCAGGTAACACAGTTCCCCGCACCCAGCACGGGATGCCTCAGGCCATCATGCCTTCGAGAAGCCCTATTAGGGACAGAAGGCAGACATGCAGACGCGCAGTGTCAAGACACGCCCCCAGCACCCAGAGCTACCCGGTCTCCTCACCGCAGGTTGCTGCCCCGACCAGACTCCTTGGAGTGTCCGGGCGGAAGCAGCGTAATTAACCGGTGTCCATGGAGACATGGCGCCAGGAACGAGATTCACGAACATTCTTAAATCTATGAGGGAGACCCGGATTAGGCGACGAGTTCCGAGGAGACGTCCACGGAAGGAGGAGCCGACATCCCATCATCCCGGTTTAGATCAAGGAGAAGACGCCCCTGAATAAGGGACGGATGCCGCCCGCCCTTGGAAAGCGGGACTGCGGGGCCACAAGCCGCGCGCGCCCATCCCCTCGGGTCGACGGGTGCACGCGCGAACGCGTCCTGGCAGAACAGCGTAACCCGACGCACATCTGCGCCGAAACAGAAAAATGGTGAACCCGACGTGAATCTCTTCTCCTCAATACGAAGACCGATGGCTTTCAGAGGTGTTGGAAGACCAGGCAGCAGGCTCAAAACCGAGCTCAGCGTGCGCAGCCCCCCCATCCGGGGATGACGGATTCGCCTCCGCCACTGTTTGTGGTATGGGACCAGGCAGAACCGCCTCAGCCGCGTCGCGATCAGCTCCACCCTGCCACGAGTCCATCCCGGCCTCCTGACCCCAGTACGGTGACCATTTCCCGGGCTTCAACCAATGAACAGCGAGATACTCCAAGTACCAGCCGGCCGCCAGTTCAACCGGCAAGGCCCGTCATGCCTCCAACCGCAGAGCAACCTCCTGCAACCAGGGGCTCGCGCTTGGCCAAAAAGTATGATGTCCTAAAGCACTTGGCCGACATCCCGGCGAGAATCTCCATCCGTGAGGCTCTGCGCATGTCATCTGAGATGCGCGAGGCACTCGCTGAAGCCCGGAAGAGCCCCCTCCAGTTTGAGACATAGGTTGCGGCTGTAGAGGCCTTTCACGTCGAAACGATTGAGGACGCCGAATGTCAGGTAGTTATCTCGTTTTCTGGTAGGGATGAAGACCCTCCTATACAGGGGCACATTCGTCCGCTGTATGTTACTGGCCAGTTCAATGGCCTTGAAGTCCGACGCTGTCTTGTCGACACGGGGTCCGGGATTAACCTGATTCCAACTCAGACGCTCCGGAGATTGGGGTTGTCTGAGGATGACTTGATCCCCTCCGACCTCAGGATCCAGGGGTACGACCGCACCGAGAAAACTCTGGTCGGCAAGATACGTTCGAAGACCCAGTTCGGTGACTTGGTTGCCAACACCGAATTCATGGTAGTCTCTCAAGACAATGCGTACAACGCATTGATGGGTAGGCCATGGCTCCACCTTCATGCGGCGGTTCCCTCGTCATACCACCAATGCCTCAAATACTCCCTTAACGGTCGAGTAGGCGTGCTTCAAAGAGATGCCTCTCCTTTTGCCTCATGTGAAGCCCGCTATCTGGACGCGGACTATTACAAGAGCAAGGATAAGCAGATCCTGGCAGGTGAGGTCGAGCCTGTCGCTGTTGCAAGTGATCCCTGGGCAAATTTGGATGATGCTTACGTCCTCCCGATTCAACGGTTGGACGTAGCCATGGTCTCGACGGCCTGTGAATCTCCTGATGAGATGACCACGACCGCCCATGCCAGCACCAGCGGCCCAGCAGGATCTGGTAGCCCCAATGCAGTTTCCAACGCAGTCTCTCCCGTGGACGATCCCTCCCCGAGTGGAGAGGACGTGGAAGATGCACCCCCAGCCTTTGAGGAGGGCGTCTCCGCCACGGTCGTTGAATTAGTACAAGTGAACCTTGGAACCGAAGCAGATCCAAGACCCACATTGGTCTGTGCCGCCATGACCTCTGAGGAGCGGCAGCAGTACGTGCATTTTCTTAGGCAGCACCGTGATGTGTTCGCTTGGGGATATGACGAGATGCCAGGGCTAGATCCTCAGGTAGTCGTCCACCGCCTTGGTCTCCCGGCGAACCATCGCGGGTTCATGCAGCCTCCCAGGAAGATGCACCCATTCAACGGTGCCATGGTTGAGGCCGAAGTTGACAAGCTTATCAAAGCCAACTTCGTGAGGGAAGTCCAGTACCCCAAATGGCTGGCCAACATTGTGCCGGTCAGGAAGAAGAACGGGCAGATTAGAGTCTGCATCGACTTCCGCGATCTCAACCGCCACTGTCCGAAGGATGATTTTCCCCTTCCAGTGACAGAGCAGTTGATTGACGCCACGGCAGGGTTCCAAGCCCTCTCCTTTATGGATGGATACTCCGGATACAACCAAATTCGGATGGCCCCTGAGGATGAGGAGTTCACTGCCTTCAGGGCCCCCCAAGGTACCTTTTGTTATCGGGTCATGCCTTTCGGTCTGAAGAATGCAGGTGCCACCTATCAACGGGCGATGCACCACATATTCAAGCCAATCCTCGGCACACTGGTGGAATTCTACATCGACGACTTGGTGGTCAAATCGCGCCGGCGTCAGGACCATCTCAAAGATCTTGAGAAAGTGTTCGGCTTCCTCCGGTCTCGCTGCCTGAAGATGAACCCGTTGAAGTGTGCCTTCGGGGTCACCTCCGGAAAGTTCCTTGGATTTGTGGTAAGATACCGGGGCATTGAGATCGACCCAGAGAAGATTAGGGCGATTAGCCAGATGCCTCCCCCATGTAACATCCGGGAACTGCAAGGGTTCCAAGGCCACTTAGCCTATATACGCCGATTCATCGCAAATCTGGCCGGCAAGTGTAAGACATTTTCTCGGCTCATGAAGAAAGGTGCCACCTATGTATGGGATAAAGAGTGTCAGACCGCTTTCGAGGAGATCAAGCAGTACCTGCTGCAACCTCTGGTCCTGATGCTGCCTGTATCCGGGAAGCCGCTGGTCCTTTATGTGACCGCCCTGGAACGGTCCCTGGGTGCCCTTCTCGCCCAGAAGAACAACGAGGGAATAGAGAATAGCCTCTATTACCTCTATCGCATGCTCCTCGATGCGGAAGTTAGGTATTCCCCCATCGAGAAGAGCTTCCTGGCGCTCGTATTTGCCGTATAGAAATTACGGCACTACTTGCAGCACCATGAGGTACAGTTGGTTTCTCAGGTAGACCCGTTGAAATATATCCTGAGCCGGCCTATGTTGACTGGCCGTCTAGCGCGGTGGGCTGTGATTCTCCAGCAGTTCGACATCAGGTATGTGTCTCAGAAGGCCATCAAAGGGCAAGCATTGGCAGACTTTCTGGCTGCTCACCCAACCTCCGCAGATCAGCCGCTGGATCTAGGTTTTCCTGATGAGGCCATCCTCTCGGTCGATCGAGCCGGTCCATGCTGGAAGATGCACTTTGACAGTGCCTCCCGGAGCCCCACCGGTAGAAGACTCGATAATCCTAAGCTCAACAGAGTGGGCTTGGGTATCGTCTTCATTACCCCGGAGCAGGCAGTACTGCCATACTCTTTCCTGTTGTCAGAGGGCTGTACCAACAATGAGGCGGAATACCATTCCCTCATCACCGGCCTCGAGTTAGCTCTCGAAATCGACGTGCCCCATCTGTGCGTGAAAGGGGACTCCGAGCTAGTTGTTAAGCAGATCAATGGCGACTATGTTGTCAGGAAGCCCGAACTTGTGCCATTACTGGAGTGCACCCTCCTTCTGATGGCCCGGTTCCCTTCTCGGCCAGAAATTGTCCATATTCCCCGGTCGCAGAACCGTCTAGCAGATGCTTTGGCCAGCCTTGCTGCGTCACTTGCGGAGCCTGAACAGGATAACCTGACCGTCCGCGTGACGCACCGCAGGCTCATCGCTCCCGTTATCCCGGAGGGATATCGCGGCCCGTCGGTAAGTAATCTCACCACGGTTTCCCCTACGCCCGGAGCCCCGAGTACCCCAGATATGGCAGTCGAACCAGCCCCTGATTGGAGGGCGCCTTTGGTTGAGTACATCCAACATGGCATTCTCCCGCCGGATCGGGCCGAGCGCGAGCGAGTTCGATGTCGCGCATCGCAGTTTGTCCTCCAGAGTAGTCCCGGCCTGGAGGAGATCCTCTATAGACGCGGATTTGATGGTGTTCTCCTCCGTTGCCTTCAGGGAGTTGAGATCCCACGAGTCATGCAAGAGGTTCATGCTGGTTCATGCGGTTCCCATCAGACTGGGCCGAAGCTGTCCCACCAGATTCGGAGGTTGGGATACTTCTGGCCCTCCATGATCCATGACTGCATCGAGTATGCCAGGAGGTGCCATGCGTGCCAGGTTCATGCGAACTTTGTGCATCGGCTGCCGGAGCCTCTCCATACCACCAGGTATTCTTGGCCCTTTGTAGTCTGGGGGATGGATGTTGTGGGACCTTACCCGCCAGCGACGGCTCGCCGGTGCCGGTTCATTCTGACCGCCACGGACTTCTTCTCCAAATGGGCAGAGGTGATTCCGCTCAGAGAGGTCAAATCCTGTTCGATCGCTGACTTCGTGACCTCCAACATCATTTATCGATTTGGAGTGCCTCACGCTATCCTCACGGATAACGGAACCAATTTCCGAGCAGCCGAGTTGAAGAAGTTGTACGCCAAGTACAACATTCGCTCGAACCATACATCTCGCTATCATGCGCAGGCGAATGGACAGATCGAGGCGTTTAACAAGACCCTCTCTAACATTCTGCAAAAAATGGTTGGTCAGAACAAGAAGAGTTGGCCGAAAAAGCTCCCCAACGCCCTCTGGGCTTATCGGACGACGACTCGCAATTCCACCCAGATGACCCCTTATTCCCTGGTGTATGGAGCTGAGGTCGTCCTGCCCATCGAGATCCAGTTACCATCCTTGCGCACTGTGGTCTACGACCAGCAAGCGCCAGACAGAGCTGCTGAAGCCCGTCTAGTCGAGTTGGAAGCACTGGATGAGAATAGACTTCGCGCCTTGCACAACTTGGAGAGGCATCAAAGCAGAATGGCTCGAGCTTTCAATATGAAGGTTCGCCTCCGCTCCTTCCTGCAGGGTGACCTAGTGCTAGCCCTAAGAGAGCCAATGATCCCCGGCAGGAAGCCACCCAAGTTGGAGCCCAAGTGGGAGGGACCTCCTGTCGTCCACAAAGTTTATCCCAATGGCGCGTACTCCCTAGCGACTATGGATGGTGAGCATGTCACTCCTCCCACCAACGCTAGGTTCCTCAAGCAGTACTTTGTCTGAGTGTACTACGTCCAAGCTGCACGACGTTAAACTACCTAGCATATCGTCCGCGCTGCAAGACGTTAAACTGCCAAGTGTTTCGTCCAACATGACGTTAAACTGTACCTCGTCCAAGCTACAAGACGTTAAACTGTTTAGCATTCGTCCAACACGACGTTAAACTGTACGACGTCCGAGCTACAAGACGTTAAACTGTTCAGCATTCGTCCTGCATGACGTTAAACTGCCTCTCAAGAACTACGTGCGGCTTGATTCCCATCCTTATGGGATACGTAGGACCGCCTGAACATTCATGTTTCAGGCCCCGCCCCATCCTTCGGGAATTTCCATCCCACCTCGGGCCCTTGGCCCAGTTGCCTCTGGGTATGTGGCGTATGGTGTGAACGTGGGGCTATGCCCTCATTCACATCGGTTTGCTCGCCACGCTGTACGCCCCCCACGTTTGGGGATGCCTTCTGCTCCCCCCCTTTTTTTCTCTCTTGTCGTCCTGCATGACGTTAAACTGCACTTCAAGAACTACGTGCGGCTTGATTCCCATCCTTATGGGATACGTAGGACTGCCTGGACGCTTGTGTCTCAGGTCCAGCCCCGTCTCTTGGTTGATCACGGGGATCTACCGTCTTTTGGTTGCTCTCAGGGTGAGTCCTCCGACCCTTTCCGGTGATCTGTTAACATGTTTTGGGTACTTTGGTCTATGACCCGTAGTGTCGGATTCAATCCCGGCAAGTCATGTGTTGCTTGTCGGGCTGCGCGCTTCCTCTTGTTCGAGCCTTCACTCAAAGGGATCCTCGTTAGCGGTTTGGGTACGATGCCTCAGTGCTCTCCTACCGCTCCGGTTCAATTTACCGGCGGGTCCTGGGCCGCAAATCGATATGAATCCTGCGCTTGAGCGGTTGATGCTTGTTTGCTTGCCCCGTCCTAGGCTGACACGATCAGATGTTGTGTTGCGAATATGGTCAGCGACATCCTTGATCACCATGTCGGCTCTTTTAGGCTCCGAACATTGGTCGCGCGGTCCTCATCACACTCCGCCTTTGTGCGTTGTAGTGGAATCTCGACACTCTCTTCATACTGACCTTCGGTACACCTTTACACGTTAAGCAGGCCAACCAGGGTAATGATGTATGTCGAGGCTCCCACGATCTGAGCACCAAGGATATATGCTGATGTCCTCCCTAAGGGCCATGTGTAGCTGGACCCTCGTCCCCATAAGGAGGAAGGAGTCGCCCGAACAATCGCGTTTTGGGCCCAGTATATCTGGAGGCTAGCATCTCTGCCCCTCGGGTGATGGACATACGCAGGCCCCTACCCCAGGGTCCTTCTCCTGGAATCATGCGTGACCGCAGGGCTGGGTATGTTCCCACCTCCGCTGAGTCTGCCATATCGCGATAAGCGGATTCCTCCATGGTCCGAACCACACGACCTTAAACTGTGTTGTCTGGTCCTACCACACGACCGTAAACTGTGATCGTCTTGGCAGCCCGACGAGAAACGGCACTGCATCGTGATGTTCTCCTCAGGGGACACTCACGTTGGGCGCTGGTTAAAAACCACGCCATTCATCAATTCTTTTTCATGGCTTGATTATTGTGGCGACGCCAGGGATTCCTTAATCACAGGCATGTCGCTGCACAAAGAAAACCCATCCATCTTTAAGGACAAACAAGAAATATCAAATACCGCTTCTTCTGTGTGCGAGGGTCAGACCCGCACCCTTCCCCACCCTGGTGCCCGATTGTGTTGCGCCGCGCTTCAAGAACTACGTGTGGCTTGATTCCCATCCTCATGGGATACGTAGGAACGCCCGGATGTTTGAAACTTCGGGTCCAGCCCCCCACCTCTTAAAGATTCCCCCCTTCTCTGGGGAATCCGCCGCCTTCAGGCCACCCTCAAGGCGTGTCCCTCGGTCCCTTGCAGTGGTCCACTGGTGTCAAGAGTACTCTGGTTTATTGCCAGGAGGGTCAGGTTCAGCTTGGTCAGGTTCCTCCCATTTTTCAGGCTTCGTGCTCCCTTTCATTCGGACCCATCGCCTACGCCCTGGGTGGAGCCCCCGTGAACGGTTTGGACACAATGCCTCAGTGCTCTCCCACCGACTCGGGCTGGTGCCCCCAATGGCCTCGGGAAGCAAATCGATATGAATCCTGCGATTGAGTGGTCGATGCTCGTTTTCTGCCTCATTCCATCAACGGTTAGTGCGATATTGATGCTGCTTTTCCGCCACGGTCGGCAGTACTCCCATATCATTACGCCGGTGCCCCCAGTCCTTGAGTGAATGGACGCATGATTCACATCACATTTTCCACCTCCCACTCTGACCAGGCGAAATCTCGACACTCTTGACACTATCCCTCAGTGCATCTTCGCATATCCAGGGGATAGGACCGCGATGCAGCGTACTTTGAGGTTCTTATGGTCCGAGCTCTAAGACCTTAAACTAAGATCTACCCCTATGTTCCAAGCTCTACGACCTTAAACTAAGATCTCCACAAACGGGGTTCTGCGTCTTGCATGACGTTAAACTGCACTCGCAGAACTACGTATGGCTTGATCTCCAGCCTGATGGAGTACGTAGGAACGCCCGGGGATTTCGACTCGGGTCCAGCCTCAGGGATCGCCAAGTCCCGCCCCTCCTCGTCGCCGGCCGTCTGGCCTGACTTCGGGTAAAGTGGTGCAGTTGTGATATTCTCCCCGATTCAGCTCGGGATGCCCCATCGTAATGATGGGAAGGGACAGTTTCCTCGTCAAAAAGGTTCTGTCTGAGAATTGGGGTGATTCACGGCCAGATTAGTGCATCCGCCTAATATGCTTTCCCCACGGTGGAGCAATTTTGAGAGCGTTGGATTCTATCCGAACAAATCGTCACTTCGCCCCACGCTTCGCATGCCCTGTTGATCTGGATTTCCACCCTTGTGCCTGAAGGAACCCCCAAAGCGGCATTGATGATGACATGTGATCCGCCTCCTGCAATATGGATGATGACCTTCGGTCCGTCTATCGCAGTAGTATGGTCGATTAATCCATTGTCCGCTTTCCGTCTTGGGCATTTCCTGGAAGGCCAACCGTTGTGGATTTCTGAATTCGGGACACGCGATTCACCCTTTCTCATTTCCCTATGTTCGGATAAAATCTCAACGCCCCTAGAATTGTCCCGCTCGTGTGTCGCAACAAGTTGGGGGGATGATACATTGATTAGGTCTGAGGTCTCCTTTCCTAGGAATGACCTCCCTCTTTTCTCTAGAAATTCGGGCCCAATTACGGATGCCTGAAGCTTGGTTAACGCTCCCGCGAGACAATGAATTGTGGTCGAGCATGTTAATCCAAAGGATGCAGATAAATATGGTGATTCATACAAATGGATCGAAATATTGAGTAGCGGAAGCAAATATTTTGGGAATGGCAAAACAAAGACCCTAGGGATTAGCGTGCTAGATAAGTCTTTCTAACGCCGCTACCCTTTGGCTGGCGGCCTCCAGAGATGCTTCTCGCTCTCTGTGTGCCCTCTCCTTGTCGGCGGTCGCAGCACGCAGTTCGTCGATTCTGGCCTGTGCACGCTCCCGCTCGACTTGGATTGTGACCATCTGTTGGCCCGCCTCCGTCAGCTGTACCTGGGCGTCAACCAGCTGGGCTGCTAGTTGCTCCACAAGCTCGGTGCACGTTGCGACGAAGGCCTCCTTCTCTGCCGCCTGCTCTTCGAGACGCCGGACTTCTTGCTCCGCCACGAGGATCGCCCGCGTGCTCTCCTACATGTCCCGACATTGTGCGACGTCGGCACGCCGGCGGCTCTCACGCATCTTTTCGGCCATGAAATCACGGACCGTCAGATGGAGGCGTTGAGCATCAGCTCCCCCGGCACACAGGAAGCGCAGCCAGGTTTGGAGTGACCCCATGCGCCCCAGCCACTCCGATGGGTCTCGCTTGAGGAAGCGCTGGATGCACTTCCACCCCCTTCGGCGCGCTATCCGGCTCTCCTCGACCGCCTCTGCGTCTGAGTCGTCCATCTCCTCGGGGTCGGCAGGCCGGTAGGCAGGGAAGGCAGCCAGCAGGTCTGCTGCAGGGTCTGCCCCTGGGATGTCCTCATGGGGAATAGGTTCCCCAACATCTGGGCAACCTTCTTCTCTCTCCCCAGTGGCGTTGACACCCTCGTCAGCCCCCGACCTCTCTCCGATGTCAGCACCGCCGACATCCGTAGCCCCTTGATCAGCAGTTGGTGGGGCAGGCTCGCTGTGGGAAGTCTGTTCCGGAGCAGGCGGCATGTCTGCCACCGGTCCACTCGTGGATGGCCCGGGTTCGGCAACCCGACGAGCCTCCAGTGTTGAGATCACTGCGCAGGGCATGCCGTGGTTAGTCACGGATCGTCAATGGAAAGCACCAGCGGTAAAGTAAAGAGGCTTACGGGAGTTCAGAGCGTCATCTTCTGCTGCCCCGGCCGCCGCAGGAACAGTTGCAGCAGGGGACCCTTTCGTGCTTGTCAATTCGATAATGGGTGCCTGGCCCCCGCCTTGTCCTGCTGGCGCCTCTCCTACTCCCGCTGAGGACGCCTGACCAACATCCGTGTGCTCCTGAGAAAGGTGGAGAAATGGGTTAGAAGCTGCATAAGAGAATGGATGAAGCAGGTTGAGTAGGGATGGAAGCGGACCTCGAGGAGCTCAGTGACATCAACATTGTCAGAGCCGGCCACCTCGCAGCTCTCTCGCGGGCTCCCCTGATGGGATCTTCCCTCAGAGCCTTCATCCTCCCCCATCTCCTCCTCTTCCTCGGAGTCGTTCCTACTGTCATCTTCCACCGGCGGCATCTGTTCTGGAGCGGGATCTAGACCGAGCATCACCTTCACCAGAAGGGATGGCTCCACACGCTGACCATGTTGGCGCTCGTACTCGTCCATGGCCGTCAGATACGCATACTGCCGGTTGAAGTCCACCCTGTCGGTGATATGGAGGCGCCCGACCTCTGGCAGATGGATTCCTTCTCTAAGTATCTTTCGCCAGATGGAGTCGGTCCCCAGTGACTGCCGCAGGGTCATCCAGGCCGACCACAGTGCCGGGAAGACTGCATCATGGGAGGGTTCGAGCAGGCGCCTTACTTGCTTCCCGGGCCGCTCCCCGACCGCCGCATGTGCCCCCTCTATGGGCGCTGAAGTCGTGGCGGCAGCTTGCGATGTGCCCGCCGCCGAAGTTCCTGCCCGCGCCGGCTCCGCTGCTTGGCGCGCCTCCGTTCTCCCCCGTGTGGCGGCGCTTCGTCTCCTGCCTTGACGCCCGGTCTCCGCACGGGTGACTTCGAGCCGCCGAACTAGCTACCGTAAAAGCCCCTCGGGGTACGCGATGGCCCAGTGTTCGGCGTAATCGGTTGCCAAGCCTGCGTCGACCCCGGTAGGAGGGAGAGTGATGACGTCGCCAGAGCCAAAGGCGACGAACATCAGCCACATCTGGCGAAGGACGCCAGGGTTCGTCTCCTCCCGGACAGCAGTGAATACCCTCTTCGGCATCCGTTGAAGGCACCCGAACTGCCTGGCGAACCGGGTTGGCACGTAGGGCTCGCAGATCACCTTCCCGTCGATCCGAGCCACGAGCACCCCGCCCCGCATGTTCAGGAAGTACTCGTGCTGCTCCAGCGGACCCTGCCCGTTGTTGATCATTTGGCCAACGGGAGTGGGGAACGGGCTGAAGTTGAAATTGGCATGATTGCCAATCCGAATCCTCATGCCCTCCTCACTTAGGGTCATCGGAGCGACCCCCGCAATGTTCAGCAGGGAGGGTCGCAGGCCGTTGCCCGGAGGAATGATGGCGTTCGGAAACGTGTACCCACTAAGGTGAGCAGCCACCCAGCCATGGAAGAATTGGAAGGGCCCACAGATCTTTCGTGGCGACCCCCCTCGTGAGATGCGTCCCAGGATGGCGTACAGCTTCGCCAACACTGGGACCCCGAGGTTGTATCTTTTGTTGGCAGCCATAGCGCCCGCCATCGCCAGTGTCGCCGGGCGAACACCCATCCTCGTGTCCCGCACTGGCAGGAGCCACCCACTCAGAAAGGCGGCCAGGAACGCCGCGTACCGGACATTTGGGTCCCGGGCCTCGATGACGCAGTACCCCCATGAGTGGTAGTCGCCCGTCTCCAGGACCCGCCAGTACGACCTGTTCCGGCTCCTCTGAGCCGCGGTCGGGCACCGCTTCCCCCTGCCTGGCATCTTGACCGCCGGGTCATGCTCCATGAACTAGCCGAACAACTCCTTGTAGGCTATGTCCTTCTGGAAGTCCTTGATCTTGAGCCGCTGCGTAGCCAGGTCAAGCAGATGCCAGGTCAGAATGGGAGTTCGTGACCTGTCTTCCCAGGTTCTTCGGAGGCAGGAACTCATCGTACTGGTAACCCTCCAGCGGGATACCTCCGATGCAGTGGATATCCCAGAGACCGATGCCGACCTCCACATGGTGAAGATGGAAGGTGTTGGTATCCGGGGACCAGCAGGTGAACAGCTCCGGCCCGAGCTCGGACTGCTGGTAGAAGTGGAACTGCGACGTCCACACCGCCTCAAACAGGCCGATGTACCGCAGCTCCTCCGCGAAGTGATCGCAGGTGTGACGTACCCAGAACGCCCAGGCCCACTCACTGGTGAAGTTTCCCCCAGACCGCAAGTCCCAGTCCTTCAGCCAGCCCTTGGTGTCGTCGGTGACACTCTGGCGATATATGCTCGAGTAGAGGGCTGGAGAGTTCTCCGCAGTAGGCACACTTCCGACGATGGTTCGCGTCCTCGGGTTCAGGACATAGACATCTAAGTGTCTGGTCTCCCTGGAAGGATGCCCATTGTTGGTGATGTTATAGCGGGGAAGCTCGTCCTCCCGAGTAACCCAGGTCCGTGGCGCATCAACCTCGAACCCTGGCACCGGAACCTCATCTAGGATGCCGAAGTTCCAGAGCGGCAGGTTGTCCGACAGTGGATATGTCTTCTGGGCCGGCGTCAGCAAGTCGAACAAGGATTGATTGTTGGAAACAATCTCCTTGGCTCCGTAGACCTCCTCGTTCGTCGCCATCTCAGCTCTGCGAGTGGCGGCATTCCCCTCATTTCCTTGATTCGCGGCCATCTTAGAAGCTCCGGGAGTCGTGCGGGTAAAGGGATGAAGCGTGCGGGATCGGACGAGGCTGGTAGAGAAGTTTGAGAGTTGGCGCGCAATCCTAGTGGACGGCGCGCAATCGGGAAGTCCGTCGCGTAAAACCCCGGGTGTTCGCGCAAAAGCAGGCCGAATTCCGGATAGGTTTGCGCGACGAGCGGGCGAATTCCGCGCCGGAAAAGGCAATTTCGCGCACGAGAGCTTAGAGGCATATCGCGCGGAAGGCCAGTGTACGGTGCGGGGGACCCAGGGCCCCTATTTATAGGCAAAGCCGGGAGTCCGCGCTGCGCGGAAAGCGCTTTGTGCGACCGCACCGGCGAATTTCGCACCCGACGCCCTTTTTTGCGTGCCACAGTCCCGCGCCACCCAGGACTTCGGCATTCCGGCATCTCCCTCGGAACTCGATCGTTGCGACCTCTCGCCGATCAGATTCCGAGGGGGGGCTTTTGTAGACACCGGAAAAGTCCGTTGTTCCCAAACAAAGCTCCGGATGCGGAATGCGAGGTCATATTTGGAGTCGGAAGCACGTTTCCGAGGGCCCGGAGGCCTTGCACGGAATTTTGGAGACACGCGCGCAAAGTTGATGAGCCGCGCGCAAACCTCCAGGGATGCGCGCAATGCGCCGGGCCGGCGCGCAATTTTGCGCGCCAGTGGCCGGCGCGACTCCCTTGCGCGCCGGGCCCGATTCCGCGCCCGCGAAGAGAATTCCGCGCCCGCGCATAGAATTTCGCGCCCGCGAACTGGATTCCGCGCCCGGGGTTGCCTATAAATATAAGGCGGCCCCCGACGGTTTGAAGGTTGCCAGAATTCGAAAGGTCTCTCGTGCGCGCAATCCAACCCCTTCCGCGCGCAATGCCGATCTTCAGGTAACCTCTTTTCTTTCGTCCAAGAAAACCCCGGGGTTCGCCTTCGCGCGCAATCCCTTTGGCTCCTTTCCTTTGAATAACGCTTCACTCAAAGGCATTTGCGCGCAAAAGAAGCCTCTTGCGCGCAATTGCCCCCGGGTGCACGTAATCCAGCCCGATTGCGCGCACCCCCCATTTTCAAAGTGGCCATTCATTAAAGAATGAGCCGTTGCCCCCGTGCACTATCCGAAGCCCGGTGAGCGCAATCTCTATCATTCACGCGCAAAGTGCTGGCCCAATTGCGCGCCAGCCCGCCCATTTGCGCGCTGACCCACGGTATTGCGCGCAAAGCTCCTCTTTTGCGCGCAAACCGCCAGGGTCGCCCCCTTTGACCCCCTTTGGGTACCCGCCTGCGTGGCGCCCGATGACCCTTATCTCGGGTGCCCGCACCGTGCGTCGTCTTCCCGTGCGGCCCACTTAGGCTTGCGCGAAGTGATACGGACCTATCGGTGGCTTCAACGTCCTGCACGACGTTAAACTGCATACGTCCTGCACGACGTTAAACTGCATACGTCCCGCACGACGTTAAACTGCATTCGTCCCAGCTACAAGACGTTAAACTGTACGCTATTCGTCCTGCACGACGTTAAACTATAATACGTCCTGCATGACGCTAAACTGCACCACGTCCTGCACGACTTTAAACTGCATACGTCCAAGCTGCATGACGTTAAACTGCCTAGCCCCCATCGTCCGCGCTGCAAGACGTTAAACTGCCAAGCGTATTCGTCTTCAACACACGACGTTAAACTGTACTTCGTCCGGCAAGACGTTAAACCGTCCGCTTCGTCCTCAACACACGACGTTAAACTGTACTTCGTCCGGCAAGACGGTAAACCGTCCGCATCACCCGCTCCCGTGCCCCGCACGTAGGGTCCTCCCGGTTTGGATGTGGCCCCCACCCGCTCGTCTCGGCAGGGATGTCGGGATTGGAGTGGCCTTCACCCACGGGGGTAGAGTGTTACAAACAGAACGAACTACATGGACTTTGATCCCTGTCTTCTAAACAGGGTACGTATGAAGCCTCTCCGAGGTTCAAGCCCGCCACCTGGTCGTCCCGGTTGTATTTACGTCGGTTTGTCCATCAGTGAACCCCTCCCGGGTTCACACTTGCGTTGATTCACCTATGAATCCTCCTCTGTGGGGGAATGCACGTGTGTATATCCATTGTGCTTCCCTACCGCCTCGATCTCTTCGTGAGTCGGCTTGCCAACGTCCACCATGACGTGAAACTGTGGTTCACCCGGCCGTTCCATCCCCCTCTGTGCGAGGTGGTTCGGTTCAATCCTTCTCCAGGTAGCCTCGATCTCTTCGTGAGTCGGCTTGCCAACGTCCAGCATGACGTAAAACTGTGATCCACCCGGCCATTCCATCCCCCTCTGTGCGAGGTGGTTCGGTTCAATCCTCCGCCCGGCGGCCTCGACCTCTTCGTGAGTCAGCTTGCCGACGTCCAGCATGACGTTAAACTGTATATCCGAACTACGCTTACTTTGATCCGCGCTACCGCGCGGTACGTAGGAAGCCCCTACGGGGTCCAAGCTCTCCACTCCATCATCCACCCTGATCCTTACCCGGGCCGCCACATCCCGGTGGGGTCATGCCATTTCACTCCACTTCACTCGGGAAGCCGCCCATGTGATGGCCCCAGCGTCGGAGGTTCCCCGCAAGGGGTTCTGTCATCTGATCCACTTCTCGTGTTGATGAGTCTGATGCCTTCCCCGTTGGACGTTAAACTCGCGGAATACCCCGTGTTAAACATGGGAAGCTGAGGAAAACCTCAGGTAACACAGTTCCCCGCACCCAGCGCGGGATGCCTCAGGACATCATGCCTTCGAGAAGCCCTATTAGGGACAGAAGGCAGACATGCAGAGGCGCAGTGTCAAGACACGCCCCCAGCACCCAGAGCTACCTGGTCTCCTCACCGCAAGTTGCTGCCCCGACCTGACTCCTTGGAGCGTCCGGGCGGAAGCAGCGTAAATAACCGGTGTCCATGGAGACATGGCGCCGGGAACGAGATTCACGAACATTCTTAAATCTATGAGGGAGACCCGGATTAGGCGACGAGTTCCGAGGAGACGTCCACGGAAGGAGGAGCCGACATCCCATCATCCCGGTTTCGATCAAGGAGCAGACGCCCCTGAATAAGGGACAGATGCCGCCCGCCCTTGGAAAGCGGGACTGCGGGGCCACAAGCCGTGCGCGCCCATCCCCTCGGGTCGATGGGTGCACGCGCGAACGCGTCCTGGCGGAACAGCGTAACCCGACGCACATCCGCACCGAAACAATATGAATAAAACCAAACTAAATAAAACAATATTGAACTAAGTGTGATTAAAAATGATTGAAAAAAAAATATCAAAATTTAAACATGTAATATATTTCATGGTTTATTTTTCCTAAGATTAAAATTTCTTTATTTTGTTTACATTAATCACTCAAGTTTAATAATTTTTTTATAAATGGATAATGTTGGGAGGAAATAGTCCAATAATATATGTCATGGATAATATAGTAATTGTTCTAATGAGATACAAAGTGGTTTAGAATTTACTATAGAAAATATTTTGGTTATGCTCACTCTATAATCGTGAGTTATTATTAATATCCTAAGACAATCCAATCAGTCAAAAATCCATAAAAGAGAAAATTTTACTTATATAGATGATCGAGAGATGAATATGATTAATCAAATATTATTCTAATTCTTATGGGAAGGAAATTTGTGTGGATTCACCGAAGATAATGTCTCAAATAAATAATAAAGATTTTTACTGTGGAAGGATTGAACAACGAGCTCTTAATTGTCAAATAGAGATGAAATAGTTGTTCAATACATTGAATGATAATAGAATCCAAAATATTAAACTATCCAAACATCAGATACAATAACTTAAATAATCATATGAAATGATACTCATATATAAGGACTAATAAGAATAATATATATTAACAGTCTCATAAACCAGAAGAAAAAAGTGAAATCCTAACCAATCACAACTACTATTGTTGATAGAGATCATTACAAAAAAACATAACATCTAATATATATTTTTTCATGAATTATTTTATTGCATTCTAGGATATCTAAGTTGTTTTATTAGAATATTCAATCACCTCACTGATGATATGATTATTAAAAAAAACATCTTGTGGCACTGTATCCCAAGTCAATGACTAAGATAATTTTCCTTGTAATTATTTTTTATCCATCCTTTAAATTAATTTAATGTGTGTTTTCAAATAAATTGGTCTACTATTTTAATTCCATGAACCCAAACTTCTAGATTCAACACTAAAATATGTTGGGTATTTTTTAAAAAAAACAATAAAAATACACATTACATTATCAATATGGGAAGATTTTATGTTATTGGATTCAGTAGATATCACAAATGATACATTAAGTAATGGTTTTAAAAAATAATAATAAAATAAATAATTGGATTCATCTACATTGGAACTTCTACTATCCTTTCGAACATATAAGGAATCCTATGAAAAACATTTCTAAAAACATAGGATAAGAAATAAAATTATTTTAAGGGATATAAAAAAAGAAATCCCCAGTCAAGTGATAACATTAAAACCAATAAAACCCATTTTATAAAAACTTTATAAAATGCATAGAAACATCATGTAGTTTCTATAAGACATTTTTACCATATCACACATACAATCACCCTTACTCATCAAATAATTATTCGGTCATCTTCCATATTCAGTGTACCAAACGCATTGGAGAGCTATAATGGGGATCACCCGTCATATCATCAGCTATAATGGGCTCAACCTAACATATCATGAGCTATAATGAGGATCAATCCAAAATATCCCGAGACATAATGGGATTAGCCCAACATAAATATGTCCAAGGAATAAATTATGAATAAAACACTTAATTACCCATTTATATCCTCGATAAAAAACCTTCATATTTTTTAAATACTATTTTTTCATAAATAATCACTTTTAAAATAAAAACAAATTGAACACAGTACTGAAATATTATTTATGAGAAATTACTATTTAAAGATATAATAGAAAATTCATAGTAATCAATCATCATGAAATCAGGAGAAACAACTCATTGTATATTTATATATACTCTATTTGATGTTCATTAAAGATACTTTTAAATGGGGTTTAAAAGAAAATTCCCTTATGAATATAATTGGACTGAGAATTAATTTTAATTTAATGGATATTTGTATACAATATAAATACATATAATATAATATAATTTAAAAAAATTAATCCCATAAATAATCTTAATACCACATAATGAATACAATATAAGGTCAAACCAAAAATGGCAATTGTGATAAGAATTGTCTTACGTTGAGTTCGTCTTACTATAAACATGTTTTATCCTCATTTATAATGGTTAAAAGGGTTTTATTGATACATTATAGAGGAATAAAATTTTTTATTACACCTTATATGATCATATTGTAATATAATTCCATATATATTAAAAATATTTTATTATTTAGGTTATTTGGGTTGCGATCTTTTCATGGTTTCTATGGTTAGTTCATAACTGATTTCCTTATTAAATGGAAGAGAAACACCTTGAGTGAAATAAGCTATTATTAATATGTTTAAAAAATATTAAATGATTCCATAAATCATTTATGGTATATTTTGTTAGGATAAATCATAAGATAAATCATTAGTGATATTCATAAAGGTTATTTTGGCTGTTCTTCTAGAATTAAAAACAAGTTTCATTATATAATTTAATATCTATCAGATAAGTTAATTCCGGAATATAAAAGAGGTTATATCATACATTTTAAAATATATTTCAAACATTAAAATTATTTTACAACTATATATTAAGGATGTAAAGTAAATTTAAAACACATCAATCTGAATTTTGGTAAATCGACACATTTTTAACGATGTTTTTATTTCTAGAATAAGAAAAAAATAAAAGGAAGAATGATGATAATTTTTTCATTAAGAATATACATATTTATATATATATATGATATTGGAGCTTTCATGACTCTTGGATAAGTGGATTTGATGATAGTATAAGAAAAGAAAAGAAATATGAAAGAAAATGAATGAAAATGAAAGAGCTTTTTACCTCTTGATCTCTTCTCCTTGAGATCCTCATTAAGGACTTTGATATTGGCCTTTTTGTGGGACTAGAAGGACCATGATGTGGAAAAAAACATTAGATGGTGATTGGAAATAATGTAAATAATTATCAATGCTTGGGAGGTGTGATAAGAAAATTGGGGTGAGGGTGGTATTTATTATAGATTAGAAGAGGTATTTTCTATTATTTTAATCATTAGTTTAATATTTTTTCTCAAGACTATGAATAATGATGATTTGTGTGAACAAAAATAGTAGATCCTGTGAGTGAGTTCGAAACAATATTTCTTACATCATCCTTGATTCAAAGAATTGTGTATTTATCATATAATTTATATATACAGTAAATTATCGTATTTCATTATTCATGAAAAAATTCTTATATTTCATAAAAAATCCCAAATATTAACCCTAACCATTTTTTGACATGTCGAATTCAGAAATAAACTCCATTTTATCCAAATATTTTATAAAACATGAGAAATTTAAATTTTTGTATAAAATTACAATTTAAATGAAAAATAACCATTTTAAACCTATAACTAATATTATATCACCTTGAGAATAAGTCAAGGTATCTTAAAATTATATTATAACATTAAAAAAATAAAAAATTTATTTATGATTACACTCTTTTAAAATAATTTTTTTTAAATTATTAAATTAATCATAAAAATTTAATTATTTATTTCTGACTTATGGAAAATGTCGCAACCCTTATACTATGATCATACCATCACTTATAAGTTTCCTAGATTTTAATTATGCAATTTTTGGTGAAGTTACTATTCATTTAGATAATGTACTTTTCATAAGGGTTATATTTCTTTTCAGAGGGTATTTTACTATTCATAAGGGTTTGTTACTATTCACATGGGTATATTACTATTCACAAAAAAATCACTTGATGAAAACAAACTCAAAATAACTTACAAATTTCATAGGTGTATGTACATTTATCAAACTAGAAAACATAAAAATGACTTAATATTGTTTAACGGTTGTGGTTTTTTCCCCATAATGTTTCCAATCTAATTTCCACAACATGGAAGCTTCTCTCCACTACCCCTTCTTCACTTGGGTTTCCTTTGGAAACGCTTCAGGAGGGAGAGGCATGTGTGCCACTTATGACATCGTCTCTACTTCTCCTCTCGCTCATCAAACTCACTTTGATTCCCCGTTCTCCCCTTCAATGGTTCTTTCTTTAATGTGATTTTATCTTCTTCGTTTTGATTCGGTTTAGTTATGGTCTTTTGGATTGTTTTCTATGGATAGAGATGACATTTATTGTTGTAGATGAAGGTGGCTAGTTTTTCTTTCACCTGCTTAACTCTACCTTGTTTTCTACATCCAACACCCCTTCTAGTTCGGTCTAGTGTGTTGGGTACTTAAGAGATTTTTGAGGTGTGGTTAGAGCGATCACTAGCATTCAGGGAATCCATGTAATGTTAACATATTCCTCATTAGCCCTATGTTTCAATTCATTAGTTCTCGATGGAGTTGTATTTTTTATTTGTTGTTTAGTTTTTAGGTTGGTTCTTTCAGTTCTGTGGAGTTCTTTCAATCCTATTTTTTGGTTTTGGTGTTCCTGGTCAACCGCATCCATGATGGGATTATGGTTTTATTTAATGGATTTTATCATTCTGGTGGGTTGTTTGAATAGATTTGATGGTGGTGTTGGTGGTTTGGTGTCATTGATGGGTTTGATCTAGTTTTTTTGTGTTGTGGTTGGAATTGAAATCTTCGGTTGGCGATTCCGGAGTTGTTGTGCTCCAGGAATCATCGTTTGTGGAGGCACAAAGGCTAGTGGTGACATGGTGTTGGAGGATGAAGTCTTTGGTGATGTGTTGTCATAAGGACGATGATAGTGTTTGGATGGTGACATTAGGATGGATATGAATTGAGTGGGGTTTGTTTCTTGGAAAGTGTGTTTCTTGTGGATCTATTCATTTTGATTAATTTTTTGGATTTGAAATTTGAAAAATTTGGGGGTAGTTTTTGGAATCCTTAATATTTGCGATTTTGGCTTCATTTTGGAATTTTGGTTTTATTTATAATTTTTTGTATGAACCAAACATCACACTACTATTAACAAATCTAATGAGAGTTAGATGATGAAGCATTCACCATAACATTTCCATTTAGATTTGGATGTTCGAGAGGGTATCTTTTTGCCATCGGTACTAGACGCATGAAATCATGCACGAGACAAATAGCCTAATGTACATGTGATGATGGAAGATTTAAATCACTATGTAGTTTCTTGGGAGGAGTAGTTCCTATTTTCTTGATTTTGGGTTAATTAATTTATGATTTTATTTGTATATATTATATAGATCTTCCGGTTTCTCACATTTTCTTCAAATGTGTTTTGATAATAAAAAAGTTAATTTGGAGTTAGGCGATTAATGGTTACATTATAAAGGTTATATAGTATTTAGTAGTTAATTTATGCATAATGTGTTACATTTTAAATTATCAGGATGTTACATTCTCTACCCCTTAAATGAGTTGTTCCCTCATAATTCATTCATTTTACATATTGATAATTCATAAAAAAATGTTTTCTTATGTGTACTTAATTTACTAGAAGTTCAAATTTAAATACTATCACTACCATTTTTCTAAAAAATTGTAACGTCTAATATCAAATTTTTTCCAGACCATTCATATGATACCAACTGTAATTCCTTGACCCTCCACTTCTGTATTCAGTTCTAAAATATGCTATTTATTTTTTTATAAAAGAAAAAAAATTCAAAGTACATTATACATCTGATGACCTTTTCTTATCTAGGTTTTAGATGATTAGAAAAACTATAAATTAAATCAGAGTTTACAAAAATAATTATAAAATAACTATTTATATTTATTTAAATTATAACTATAATTTGTACCTTATAAGGAGCCCTGAGATAAAACATATTAAAAATTAGGGATGAGCACAAAAAGATCATTAAGGGATATAATGAATGAAATTGTTAGTCAATTGATAACATTAAAATTAATAAACCACATTTCATAAACACTTATTAACATTCCTAGAAATATCATGTATTTTCCCTAGGGAATTTTTACCATATCATTCTTACAATCACCCTTACACATGGAATAACCATTTAGTCAACTTCCAACTCTGAAGTACCCAATGCATTGGAGAACTATAATGGATAAAACCCATTATATCATGATCTATAATGGGCACAACCCAACATAACTTTGTCCAAAGAACATTTCATGAATAAAACACTTGATAACTCATTTAAACCCTTGATAAAAACACATTCATGTTTTCAAAATACACTTTTTTTCTAAAACAAATTACATTTAAAATATAAAAAATACGAGCACACAATAATGAAATAATAATAATTAAAAATTATTTTTTCACTAAATAATGGAAAGATCATTGTAAGATAGACTCATTAAATTAGGAAAAACCACTCATTCCATATTTATAAAAAAAATATTTATGATGTTCCTTAAAGATAGTTTTAAATTGATTTGAAAAGGAATGTCCCTTAAAAATTAATTTGAGTACGAATTAATTAGAATATAGTGGATATGTGTATACAATGTGAATACATATAATAAAATGAAATAAAAAATATTCATCACACAAATAATCTTAATGCCACATAATGAATAAATTAGATGGTTAACCCAAAGAATGTAAATTGTGTTAAGAATTCTTTTACATTGAGTCTTTCTTACTTCAAACATGTTTAAACATCCTATATAATGGTAAAAATTATATTATTATTATTTTTAAGAAGAATAATAATTTTTTACCAACTTATATGATCTTTTAATATCATCATTCCACACATAATAAATAATAATTGTTTTATGTGCATTTTTTAGGTGTGTTCTTTACATGGTTTCCATGGTTGGTTCGTAATAGATATCCTTTTTGAATGGAATTGAAACATTATAAATGAAATGGGATGTTGTTAATATGTTTTAAAAATATTTAATGATTCCATAAATAATTTTCGGTATATAGAATGAGGATTAAATATTAGATTATTTGTTATTGATATCTTTTTACATCATTGTGGATGTTCTTCGATAATGACAAAATGGTTTTGTTATATAATTTAATATCATGAATATAAGTAAATTCTGAAACATAAAATAGGGTATATAGTTAACATTACAATATGTATCAACCATAAAAATGTTTTTACAATGAACGAAGTAAAGGAAATTGAAAACACATCATCCATGACTTGAGTAAATTGACACATCATTGACGGTGTAATTATTTTTTGTATAAGAAAAACCAGAGAGGAATAATGATGACTAATTTTTTCATAAACATGATAAAAATATAGAATATATAAGATAATGTAGCATCTGTGGCTCTTGGATATTTTTAGGTAAATAGAGAATAATAAAATATAAGGAAGTGAAAGTAAAAGAGAAGAAAAAGAAAGAGGATTTTTACCTCTTGATCTATGATCCTTGAGATCTTCCTTAAGGCCTTTTTATTTGACTTTTGGTGATACAAGAAGGTCTTGCACATGGGGAAAATCCAAGGGAATGGTTTTGGGAATAATATATATAATTCTAAAATCATTAGTGGTGTGAGAGGAATAGGGGGTGAGGTTAGTGTTTAGAGTGGATGAGAGGAGGGGTTTTCCATTATTTTAATCATTAGTTTAATATTTTTTCATTACTATTAATAGTATTGATTCATATGACCAAAAATAGTAAATAGGTCATCCTATTTTTAACCAAGGGTGCATACATCATCCATGATTCTAGGAATAGTGTTTCTAACATATAATGTATATATACGGTAAATTATCGTATTTAACTATTAATCTAAAAACAATTATTTCATAAAAATCATAAAAAAGCACTGTAAAAATTTCTCGACATATAGAATTCAAAAATGAACTGAAATTTATCAAAATAATTTTAAAATTATGAGAAATTTAGTTTCTGAATAAAATATTAATTTATTCAAAAATTAACAATTTTAAAACTATAACTAATTTTCTAACACCTTGAAAATTAATCAAGGTATCTGAAGATTATATTATTACCAAAAAACAAGAAAAAAGTTATTATAATTCTTGAATATAAATATAAATTTAAATTAAAAAATTATTCAAAAATTTATTATTAAATATCTATGTCGTCCAAAAAAACTAACACTTATACTATGATAATATGGTAACTTATAAGATGCCTAGATTTTAACTATACATTCATTGGTGAGGTTATTATTCATTTGTAGGATTTACTATTCATAAGGGTATGTTACTATTCATAATGGTAAGTTAATATTCATAAGGATATGTTAGTATTCACCAAAAATTAACTTGATCCTAACATACTCTAAATAACAGACTTATTGCAACCGTGTAGGAACATTTATTGAAATTGAAAACAGGGATGCATAAAAATTATCCTTAATGGTTTGGTTATATAGGTCACATAGTATTTAGAAATTAATTTAATCGTATTGAGTTTCCTTTTAAAATAACATGATGTTACAACAATGCTTAGCTTCTAAATTATTTGGAATGAGGAAATCAAATTACGTATAATTATATAAAAAATATTAAATGAAAATGAAATCATCTAGTAAATAAAAAATATTAAACAATTAAATATTATTACATTAGGATGATATATATATTTAATATTATTTAAAATTAAAAATAATTTCTCATTTAAAAATAACTATGTTAGGTATTAATAAATAAAATTTTAAACATTGAAATGATTTCTATGATAAAATATAGTCTCCAAATAAACTAATACATGGTATTCATTATAACATAAATTAGAATGAAATAGTATTTGGAAGAATAATTTTCTAGGACATCCATTTTTTAAAGGATATTTTTCCCTAAAAATTTTAAATTATATATATATATATAATATATTTACATATTTTATAAATTGACATTTAAAAATTTAACACTATTTGTAAATACCACGTATTAATATTAGATTATAGTGTATATTTAGGAGTTTTCTAAAAAGATACAGATTTTAATAATGTCAAAGAATTTACAACTATATCCGAAAGTTTTTGTAACATAAAAAATTAAAAAAATCATAATAAAATATACATCAAGGAGAATAATCAATTAATTATACAATATTATGATTTTTTAAAAATTTAAAACCCCAAACCCTTTAGACTGGAGTGGATGCATTACATATTACATTATAATGGTTTAAAGGAATTAAATCCATAAGGAATGATTATTATAGTATTCTTAAAGAAACTAGATACATAGATGTAACTCAAATTACAATGGGAAAGGTAACAAAATTCTATAAATAATAGTCACTAAAAAAACTACATATACGAGATCTCAATAAATGGTCTCCTCCCCATAACTTATTGAAGGTAAACTATGGAAATGGGGGAGATAAAATGTATAGTAGGGGTTAAAGTAGAGTAATCATGAATCAAGAAAAATTGAATCATAACAATTTGACATAATCAGTATGGTAAGATAAATAAATTAAAAAACACACTATTAATAAACTGTGACTGAATCTGCATCCATAGATTTTTTCATATTGAAAATATTATGGATAGTAAAAACTGAAAATGGATAAATAGAATTCTTATTAATTGGATGGCATGTTTCTACCACATGATACAAATATACCCTTGAAACGACTTCAATCTGTGGGTAGAAACCCGTCAGTTTTTTTGGAAGCAAATTTGAAGGGTTTGTCGCCAACTGATTGTCTCATGAGAACTGTCAATTCATCAAGGATCAATAGTTGGCCCCACCCATCAATACATGTCCAAAGAATTATTTATAAATAGATTCAAGTAATATTTATCTCAAATGTGAATTAGATACACCGCATAAGAATTATTAGGTTTACAAAACAAATTAAGTCACAATGAAAAGGAAAATTGAGACAAAGTCCATTACCACAATGTAATCAGTAGAATCATTTGAAAAAAACATAATAACCATAAAAATAATCATTTATTACCAATAATATAAATAAAATCATGATATTAAATGAATAATTGCAGTACAAATACACCACATTCAATAAATAAATGGTGAACATTGGAAATATCACGGAATTGAAAGTGAGATGAGAAAACACCTTACAAACATTTCGGCATAGTAACTAGTATTCTTGTGAGGGACAATAAAGAGGTAAATGTGTATACAATCATTAATATATCATAAGGGCAGTATAGGGAGGTGTGAAATCATACCCCGTCATTATGAATTAAAAATAAAATGACACAACATAGTGGGAATTATTGAACAAAAGTGAGAGAGGGAATCCATTACAAACATTTTGGCCTGGTAACGGGTTTTCTAGAGAGGGATTAAAGACATGTAAAACGTTATACAATCATTAATATATCATAATGTCAGTATGGGTGAGGTGAGAAAACACACCCCATCATTAGGAATTAAAAATAAAAGGACATAACATTATGGAAATTATAAATTAAATTTGAGAGAGATAATCCCTTACAAAGAACATATCACTTGATTGAGGAACAATCAATCACTTAATTATGTATTAAAAACATAAACACACACAATAAAAGTGGATATACAGAATAAAGAAATTATAGGTCATTCACACATATTCTGGGAAAGACAAAACCGATGTCATTGATGTTTAACTCAATGAATGGAAATTGTGTTTGGATTACCCTTACCTCAGGGTTGACATCCTTAAATTTTTTTCAAACCTCCTATAATATGGTTTTAATAGTGTATTTAAATTATTAAATAACTAAAATACTATTTATAATTCCATATATAATTTTCTTATACCATTTTCCAAAAATTTATTAAAAATATTTTGTTTTTCCCATTGCTTCGGGTATGTTCTTCTTTTGGATTCATAGTTCAGTATATTATGGAATTCTTTATAAAAAGAAATAATATACTAGAATTGATAAAATAAATATATTCAGTTCTTTTTAAACAATTACATGTGATTTTAAACTTTCCTGATTGTGGTAAATGAAAACAAAAATGCATCATTGACAAAGGTGGTTAATTAACACTATAGAGATGATGATTTTATTATTCAAGAATAAAAAGAGAAAATAATAGATTTTATGATGAATATAGAACAAACACATAAACATTATAATATAAATAAATATATATATATATATATATATGTGTGTTATTTTAGTTTTCAAGAATCAATGGATAATTGTTTGGGATAAGTTATAAGTGAGGAAGAATTTTAAAGAGAAGAAGAAGAAGGAATCTTACCTCTTGAAAAAACCACATTTTAAACCTGCTTAAGGATCCTGGATGTGGTCTTTTTGTGATACAAAAACAAAATAATGTGATAAAGGGTATATAGGATGGAATTTGGAAAGGTTTGTCTGATCAAGAAGGCATAAGGTGATTAATATTTGGGAAAGAAATACTCTCCTTTTATATGTGAGGTAAAGGATAACATATGAATTACTAAAATTATTTTATTATAATAAATATATAATATGTTTTGATGTTATTGATATTTTTATATCTTTATATACACTACCTTTACTGATTTTATAAGAAATTTGAATAATTTGAGTGAAATATAAATGTTTCAATAATAAATATAAAATTTCAGCATTTTTAGAAGTAGTCCAATTTAGTCAGTTTACTATTTTATTTATAATTATCACCCTACCAATCCAAATTGTGTGATTATTGTTTTTTAGGATTCCTAATTAAATATAAAAAATTTAATTAGAAGTAATCTTTGTCCAAGTTTGTTGTTTGAAGGGCCATATGGTCCACACAAGAAGACCTAATGAAACTATGAAGAAACTGGACCAACTATGAATATTGAAGTACTGGGCTCAATATAGAATTCCTAATTCTTTTATTCATATAAAATGTTCAAGTGACAATTTAAGTAGTCTTGGATAAAAATTTCAAATATCCAATCCAAAGAAAAGGGACCCAACTAATTTATTTAAACTCATCCCTCCATTAAAAACATGAATGAAAATCAGTATAGTGTTCTTGACATCTATCCTAATCTAGTGACCAAATCATGTTCAGATTTTTCATTGTGATAGAGAATATATTTGAGGCTAACTATATTGAATAAATCATTCGGATTTGAAGGCATTTTCGTATTAATAAACCCATTCCCATTTTGGACTTCCAAAAAGTCTGGATTGAAATGGAAAGATTAACATAGATTAATAAAATACCCATAACATTGGCTCAATAACTCAAAATGCGTCCAAATATTGAGAGTTGTCGGCCAATTTTATTATCTACAACTTTGAAGAAGTAAGTATCTTGATATTTGGATGTCTGAATTATCAGAATGGCGATGCAAGTGGAGGGACAGATTGGGAATTCAAAGAGTCCACTTCGTTGGGCTATAAATACATCCCTCTTCTCTCCATCAAAAGAGTTAGCATTTATGAAGATAGAATAACATATTGGAACCATAAATACACTACCATCATCATGATCTAATTGAGATTAGAACCCTATGATATGTTATGTCTTGTATTAAAACCTTAACACATCAGTATTACAATCAACTTCAACTTGCAATGTGGGTGTTAATTTAATGCAATAAAAATCAAAGCTAAATGATATCACAAGCTTACTTACCTAATGATGAACTCACCCCATTCATTATCAATTTTTTAAATCTGAAATTATCCATAATTTGTTTCATATGCTATGAAAACAAACCCCCCAATCAGAATATAATCAATTAAAAATAATCGACAATTAAAATGTATCGTCGCTGAGTATTCGACCCCAAGGATGCTATACATATTAGCAGAGTACCAAAACATTAACCGGTCGATAGATGACAATCAGATGCATTTTAAAATGGTTACATTTCTAGGGATGGTGATTTATGTAGTAATTAGTTTCTTCTTATAGTAAAAACATCCAAAAATAACAAAATTAAAAGAAATAAAAAAACACAAAGAAAACACGCTTTCTCATAAAAATCATAAACTAAAAAAACAAAAAGAAAAACCCATCTTCATATTTATTCAAAAATCTTTCTAAATGTCAAATAGCCTCCAAAACAATACCTAATATTTTTTACTGAAAAATTGAGTGAACCATTATCCATCTTAGGAGGAACATAAGTGATAATCAACTCATTCAAGAACCTATCCTTGTCAGACCAATAAAATTAGAAATGGCCAATCCTAAGGAAAAAACACTAAAATAAAATGCTTCCCTTGATATGAATTACCATCCTCTTAGTATTCATTATCCAAAAATATAAGCTGTCATCAAACTCAAATTGAGTTTTAATCATATTATCCCTCATTTCCACAAGATAGTCTGCGAGGATCGACATTTTCACATTAATGAGTTCAAAGTGGTGTGCTCTACCATAAATCCTCAAGGGGTTTCTACTAAACAAATCCAACTACAGACATTCCCTTTCTCCCTAGTTGACACTACTAAGTCATGACTCTAATACTTTCTCCTGGTTCCATAACCACAAGGAATTATAGGAAGTGACTCTTTTTAGAGAAATTATTTCTTGTGTCTCATTCAACTTCTATCTGAAAGGAAATATGTGGTATTTGTCAGTTCCAAATTGAATCACTCCATGAATACTGGGAGAGGTTCCCAAAGCTTGTTGCAGCCTACCCACCCCACCAAATCCTTGACCAACACTATATCCAATACTCAAATTAGGGATTATTATCTATTGAGAGAAATATGATTTATGCCACAAGTGGTGGTGCTCTTGTTAATAAATATCAGGTTGTTGCAAGAGATCTCATAAGAAAAATGGCTTTTAACACACAAAAATTCCATACTTGAGCACATGATCCGATAATACAAGCCCAAGATAATCAATCAATAGAGCCGAACAAGATTACAGAGTGGATGAGTGAACATACAGTTCTTGTGTGACAAATATTTGTGGCTACCAAAGCCCCAACATCATTTTGTCCACAATAAATGTTTATAGGACCTGTCAAAAACTGTGGAATCTGCAACTCTCCATCTCATCCAATGGAAAACTCTCCACAACTTCATGATGAACAATCTAATTCATCTGGACCGTGGGAGATCAATGAAGCATATGATTAGTGGAACCCCAACCCCCAACAATCAGGTTAGTTTGTTAGAATCATCAACCAAACCCAATCTGAGCCATTCTCTTCTACATATAACACTAACATGAGATTTGGGAATCCCAATTCTCATCCCCCTAATTGCCATCCTCAATTCCCAAACCAGTTCCAATATGTTCAAGGTGTAGGTAAATTCCAACCACCTAAACCTTTTGTTCCTCAATATCAACAGATCAATACTCCTCTTCCACCTCTTGGATTCCACTATCCTAGTGAGACTTCCCAATTCCCAAACCAATAAAATCGCTTTCCCATGATCCAAAATCAAGGAACTCCTAATTAGAGGGCAAACCACTTCTTCCATAAAACCGTGGGAAAGTGTTATTGAAGATCTTTCCTCTTTCACCCATTCTAGACATAAAAAAATTGAATCCCAAATTGGTAAAATTGATTCCCACCTAAGCCAGAAACAATAATAAAATTATTCCCAACCTCTAGATCAACCATTACCCAAACCCTATAAGAATGTAAGTGCAATTGCACTTAGATCTGGAAAAAAACTGCTATTCCTCAAGATATTTTCTTCAACCCTTTTTTAAACGTTGTCTAGGAAAATGAAAATAAAAAAAATATGAAACAAAACTAGAAACCATTCCCTCAACTCCTTCTGATCCACTTAGGAACCCAATTCCTTCTCCTCAAGACATTGCAAATCCAAATAGGTCATTTTAACCCGATCCTGAAATGCTTGACATGTTTAGATGTGTTGAATTCAACAGTCCCCTCTTAGAATCTATAAAAAATACATACATATGCCATGTGTCTTAATGAATTGTGCACCAATAAGATGAAACTTAGGACCTTTGAAAATGTTTCTACACAATAGTTTATTCCCATAATGTGCAACGATCCAGGGACCTTACAATTCCATGAAAAATTAGAAGTTCCAATGTTGATGATGCACTCATAGACCAAAAATCCTCAATTAATGTCATGTCTAAATCCATCTTCTCTAACCTTGGTCTATGTCCCTTACATCCAACTGGTGTTATTATCCAGTTATCCAATCGAAGCACAACTAGTCCTAAGGGAATAATTGAGGATGTCCTTGTCTGAGTCAATGATATTATCTTTCCAGCTGACTTCTATGTCCTTGACATGGTAAGTGAGACAACCTTTTTTATTATCCTCTATTTATAGGAAGACCTTTCATAACAACATCTAAAACCAATATTTATGTCCATTCCAACATCTTATCCATGGAATTTGGTGAACAACTGGTCACTTAAAATATTTTTCAATACATGTGATACCCATCAGAGAATCAATCTGTATTCTATATCCATGCTTCTCAAATTCTATTTGAGAGTGTGTTGAATCCAAATCCATCATGTTCTTTCTATTTTACTAATAGAGGAGTTTTTGATTATTGCATCTTCATTAACCATGTCATAAATGGAGAAGTTGAGGTTTACATTACAAATGAAAACTCCTTTGATCTAAATTATCAAGAAAACTATTTCGAATGCGATCTCACCTCTGACATCCACTACTCCAACTTGGATGGTAATGGGGAAAAAACAAGCATGGTCATTTTTTGATTCAAATTAGATTATCAAACATTCATCATTTCCTATCCATGATTATGGAAAAAACATTATATGTGAGGTGAACCTCGAACCAATATGTTTATATTGTCCTAATGGGAGTGAAGGTTGTGAGATTTTTTCCATAATTAGAAAGTGATCACTGGTGATATTGAAATTTACCATTCATTGGGAAACAACATTTATATAAAGGATATTGAAAATTTTATTATGTATTATGACTCATCCTCATTACTCTATATCTATAAGTGATTAAATAAATGACTCAAAAACAACTTCGATCACATACTCTAGTTTCATGTTATCTAATACTTACATAAATGAACCATCAGAATTGATACATCTTCAAAAATTTCAAATCATATAAAACCTTCACTTTGTGGATAAAATAATTCCTCTTGTTGAATACCAGAATAAAGATAATAACATTCTCTATCCACACCCATTTAATTGTAAGAGAAACCACAAAGAGGAGATGAAATTATCCAATGAATCATCGGGACTCCCAAAGGAAAAGTTTTTCTCGATGTACACTCTAGTTGAAAAAATATTTTGGCCACTTTTAGACTATGGGTAGCCACTACAACTATCCACCTATAGACACTTAAATGTAGCACTTCTTGGAAGGCAACCCTTGTTTTCTTTTACTTGTTTGAAATTTTAAATTCATTTTAGTTTTTAATTAGATTAATAATGGTTTTACTTTTTCTTGTAACATCCCACAATCATAGGACCACATCGACTTACATATAATCCCCAACATCTGTTGTTTACCCACCACTGTATGGAGATGGGAACCCACCAAATCCCAATAATGGGGCACCACTTTCCCATTAAATCAACTTCTCTCTCTCTCTATTTCTTATTCTTACTCCCTAATTCCCATTTTTATTACCAATTTCCTCATGAAATTTTTTTATTTACTCTTTATTTTATGTGTAGGTGTGTATTTATAAAAAAACCTTAATAATATAAGAAAATAAATAATTTAAAAACAATATGAGAAATAAAATCATGATTACTCACCTACAAATTTTTAAATATTGTACAACCAATTGGTGAGTCAAAAATAAATGCTTTCATATGAAAAATATTTTATTTTCATCATGACATTGGATAATGAATTTTTTGTCAAGAATAATAAATCATGAATGCTTATTTATTGATTTGGAAAATTATTTTCCCCACCTGTGAGGTAGAACATTTTCATTCATGCCAAGGAAACCTATGGGAATATTTTCAAAATGTGTGTTTTCACCCTCATTTGTGTGTCTCGAGCTTGTGGACCGTCGAGCTGAATTTCAATCTTTGGTGTGAATTAATATGATAGAGGAATTTCTGAACCCCATGAGATTTATAAAATCAAAATATCCTCTCATTAACAATACATTAATCCTCCTTTTTGAAATCCCCTTCAAGCCTATGAAAACATTTTCATTGATAGACACATTACAATCCTAATACCTTATCCCGCCCAATATCAAAATGGATTATCATTACATATTTTTCTTGGAAATTTATGTGTGGGGGGAATAGATTTCATATATTGTGTGTCCTTTTATTTATTTTCAATATGTTATTATACGGTTGAGGGAAAGAATCCATTTAAGTGTGGGGGAGAGGTTATCAATTGGTGAGTTTTGGTCAGGTCAAAAATGACTCATCTTCAACCTTGGATCTTGTTATAACTATTATAGTTGTTGTAGTGAGGATATTAATCATGGGTTGAGATATGAGTGTGAAATATTTTCAGGTTCAAATTTCGAAAAATTTAAAAGAAAAAATGAAAAAAAAACGTATGTCATTGGGAGATGTTTTCAGTTTTGTAAATATTTCATCTTCTCATCCCCTTCCTATTTTCTTCTTGTATTGTGTCATTCATAACACAATAATTCCCTTGTAATTGTTTTTTTCCATTTCCTTTCATTTCTTATTCAAAAAATTGTACATTTCTTTTTTTGTGTTTGTATTTTACCCCTTCTTACTATCATTTGGATATCGTCTTCCTACTATACTATAGCCATAACAAAAAAACCCCTAAAAAGAGATCTTGATTTTTGAGAACATTAGTATATGGAGTGGAAGCTGAGAGATCTTTCAAACTCCAAAATTTTCACTTTTGGTTGGTGAATGGGTTAAAATTTATAAATTAATTTTATCACCTTGAGAGGAGTATATTTTGTGTGCCACTATTTTCCATTTCTAAATTAGAGAATGTTAAAATAAACTATTTTTTGAACATTTTTTCTATAAAAACATTTGGTGGAATTCCATATGAATGAAAGAACTTGTTTACCCTCCTATGATCGAGGAAAATAAAATTTTAATATTTGTTGTTATGTTAAAATGATTTTTTTCCTATTTTTATATTTTCCACATTTGAGGACATGCACAATACTATGTGTGGGGGAGTTGATGTTGTTAATATTTTCATAACTTTTTTATATAATCCCATTACAGATTTATATGAAATGTGCATAATTTGGGTGAAATATTAATCTTTTAATAATAAATATATTTTTTGCACATTTTTAGATGTATTCCAATTGAGTCAATTAAATATTTTATTTATAATTATCACCCAACTAATCTAAATTGTGTGATTATTTTTTTTAGGATTCATAATTAAATATAAAACATTAAATTAGAAGGAATATTGGTCCATATTTGTTATATGTATGGTTATATGGTCCACACAAGAATACCCAAAAAAACTGTGAAGAAATTGGACCAGCTATGAAAATTGAATTACTGGGCTCAATCTAGAGTTCAAAGTTCTTTTATTCATCTACAATATTCGGCTTACAATTTGAGAGTCTTGGATAAAGATTTCAAGGACCAATCCAAATACTAGGGGCCCAACAGATTCATTTAAAGTCATCCCACCATTCTGTATGGAAATTGAAATCAGTATAGTATTCATGACATGTATCTTTATATAGTAATCAATTCATCTTTCGATTTTGTTGTGTGAAAGAGGAGTTATAGGCGGACGACATTGTGGAAGAATGAAATCATTTTGGAATGCATCTACCTATTGACAAGACCATTCTCATTTTGGCCTTCTAAATATTCTAGATTGAAACGGACCGATTGACATTGTATAATCAAACGGCCATAAAATTGGCTCTATAAGTCCAACTACCACCAAATTTTGAGAGTACTGAGAAACTATTATTATCTAAAACATTGAAGAGATGATATATTGATATTTTGATGTCTGAATTATCAAAATAGCGATGCGATTCAATTGGAGGGATAGATTGGGAATGCAAACAGTCCACTTCCTTGGGCAATAAATACATCCCCCTCCGCTCTGTAAAATGAGTAGGCATTTCAAAAGAGAGGATCACAAATTGGCATAACTAAAACCATTACAATGGCTTGGGAGGACGTCCCATACTCATTTTTTCACTTGAGATACCCTTCCTCACCTCTTTGATTCCTTTTACGTTTTTGTTCTTCATTATTGTAACCTTGTAGTTCTTTTCTTTACAATTTTGTTTTAATGCATGTTTTTTATTAAGTATCCCTTATTCACATTCACCATATTTAGTTTAATATTAATGTTCTTCAAATAGTTTAAAAACAGTTGAATCCCATTCCCTTATTTTTCTTTCTCATTAAATGACAAGATTGTTTTTAATTATCATCATCGTTTATGTGTGTGTTTGTCGCACTAATCTTTTCTTATGCCTTTCTTTTTCTTATTTTTTTAATTTATCATCATATTAATTATAACCAGATTACTAATCATTTCAATGGCTGGGTAATTATCTAATTTTTTGGAGTTATAATTTAGTTATGATAAGAGATTGAGAGATTTTTCTCATTGAGTATTCATTAAATTAACATTGTGTATGTTGGACTTAACATGTCATGGACTAATGACATGTTTTGTTTAATGTGTGGTTTTCATAGATTATTAAAACCAAAAATACACTACCATCAAAAATATATGATTGATATTAGAACCCTAAGATAAGATAAGGCTTGGATTAAAGCCTTAACACTAGTGAATTCCAATCAATGTCAACTTGAGACATGGTTGTTAATGTAATGGAATATAACGAAAATCTCAAGGATATCACAAGATTAAATAACTAATGACGATCTCACCCTAATATTTATCAATTTGTTAAATCAAACATAATCCTTTAATTACTTTATATTCTATATAAAAAATCCTACAATCAAAATAAAATCGACTAAAAACAATAAACTATTAATAATTATCATCACTAAGGATTCGACCCGAGTGATGCTATACACATTAGCATAGTGCGGAAACCGTGACAGGTCGATATGAGACAATCATTTGTGCATTAAGGTTTCAAGACATCCAAAAGACCTAAAATTTAATGGGATGACATTAAAGAATGAATATTATCATTTTGGGACTTGTTCAAAATTTTTGGTAGTTTTAAATGATATAATAATATATTTTATTCATAAAAAACAATTCTTTCAATATAAAAACTATTCATTAATAAAACTTTAAACACATAAAAAATGTTTCAATATTGAATAAAATTTTATATTATATCATATAAATGTCATATTCATCTACATAATCTGTGAATTATCTTACAAGTATATAATTATATATATTTTATTATTTTTAATATCATTTATTTGTTTTATTCATTAATTAGATTAATACTTCATCATAATTGTGGAAGCTGTTAGTGAATTTATTTTTGTCTAAAAATTTAAAATATAACACTATGAGAAAGATAATGATAATAGACTTCCAAAGACTATTTTTTCAAATAAAACTCAAGCAAAACAGTACATTACAAATATAATACAAACTAAACATTATAGCGTGAACACATCATCTTACTTTTGAATAAAATATTATAATGGTCCTAATGTGATTGTTGTGGGTCAAATGTGTCACCATATCAAATAAGAAATAGACAAAAATATCAAATTACATATATAATATGTTGTAGCCTAAATATGGGTCATTTAACAATTCTTATAATTTTACATAAAACAATTTTCTTTTATTTTCTTATTCTTCCATATGTACCCCATCAACATTTCATTGGCATTAATGTTAATTATGTATTATATAAAAATTAAAAATAAATTACATATCATCAAAATATTTATTTTTATTCATTAATTAAGCTATATAAACATATCTATATCATGAAAAAAATCTCTAATATGTTAGTTTTCCTTTTTATCCATTCACTAGAATTGCACAAACATTTAGATAAATATATTGTTATATAACACTAAAATTAAAAATTAACTACAAATATCATAAATAATAAATAAAAAAATAATTTAATAAATTTTTTAACACAATTTTTTTATAAGGAACCAAATTTTTCATCATCAATGTTGTGCAGGAACTGCGACAACACTGTCAATAATTGTTATACCTTCAATACAATATTACTATTATAGAATCATTATATATTTATTCAATAATTTTAATAAATTTTATATCACAAATATCATTGGGCGCTATAAAAAATTCTATATTTTCATAAAATCAATATTTATTATCTATTCACTACAAACTGATGTATTTTAGGAAAAAACCCAGAAATTCAGAAAAACAATTTTCTGTCGTGTAGAATCCACAAATAGACAATTTAAATAAAATAATTTTCTATATATTAGACCAATAATTTTTAACTAAAATCATCATTTACTTGAAAAATATCAATTTTAACTTGATAACTTATTTCATAACACTCCGAAAAATTTACCAGGGTCTCATGAAATTAACTAATAATCATAGGAAAATAATATATTGATTCATGAATACATTTTATGAAAATTAATTATCTTTTAAATTAAACTATTTATAATAAAATTGTAATTCATTATTTATTTTTCATAAAAATCCCAACACTTTATTAATAATTTATTAAAAAAAGTACACTCATTTATAAGGTCCCTAAATTCTATTTTTACTTATATAGATATGGTTACTACTCATAAGGATACATTACTAATCATGTCATAATTCATATAGATATATTACTAGTCACATGGGTCAAGTTATTATCTATAAGGGTATATTAATATTCATAAGGTTCAAGCTACTATTCATAAGGGTACATTACTATTCAAATTACTATTCATAATGGTTCATTGTTATTTACTAACAATTATGTTTTCTTTATCAAAATCATAATATCTTACTTAACAAAACTGTGTATGTCAGTTTTTCAAAATTCATATCACAAAGGTGGAAAAATTATGTTTATTGCCTACTGTATAACTATCTCCTATAACAAAGTATTGTTTCACAAAGATTGTGTTACATGTATTATTACATATCTAATGAATTTAAATTATTCATACCATAAAATACTTGGGAGTTATAATCTTCTATCATTTAGAAATTTCATCCATGAGATTTTTCATTTATAAGGCCCTAAAAAAAGATATGGTTGTTTATTCTAGTAAGGTCTTATAAGCCTATATTATTGTTATGTTCCCTAAAATATTTTTTCTAAATCAAGTTTCTACTAAACATATATTGATACCAACTGTAGCACCCCGAACCCTCTAGAACGGAACCATTGAATTACTTATTACATTGGCTTGGTTAAAAGGAACCACAATCCCTAAGGAATGATTAGTTTAGTTGTCTTGAACAAACTAGATACATTGATATAACTCAAATTTCATTCGGAAAGGTAACAAAATACAATACATAACAACAAGTAAAAAATATACATCCATGAGAACACAATAAATGGTAACCTCATCATAACCTATTGAATGTAAAAAAATGAAAGCGGTGGTCTCAAATTATTAGTAAGTTTTAAAAATAACCAAAGCATAAATCAATAATATGTGAATCATAACAATTTTACATAATCATTATAGCATGGATAATAAATTAAAAACACAGGCCATTAATAAACTGAGAATAAATCAGCATCCATAGATTTTGTTATAGTGAAAACCTCATGAATAGTAATAACTGAAAATAAATAAATAGAATGCTATGTAACAGGATTTCTTGTATCTATAAAATGATACCACAACTCCGTTGAAACATATTAAGTATATTTATAGAAAACTGTTTGATTTTTGGAAACAAACTCGATGGGTTTGTCACCAACTGATTGTATCATGAGACAAATAGATGCATAGTGGCGATATATAAGGACCCACTAATAACTTCATGTACAATACATTACTTATAAATATATTCAATACAAAATGAATATGCATTTACATCATCCGTACAGAATAGATTATATGGATTCATCAACACTTCCACATTAAAAATAAACACAGTATGTAAAATTCTATATGACATAAACAATAATCATATCCCTGATATGATAATATGGATATTTAATTGGAAAATAATTTCAAAGGAAAAGTGATTTAAAATGGGTAGTAGGTTCACCACATAATAATTATTAGGTTCACAATACAATGTATGTCACAACGAAAGGGAAAATTTAGACAAAGTCCCTTACCACAATGTAATAAGTCAAATCATATGACCAAACCAAAATAAAAATCAAATGAATAAATTAATACCATGAATATAAATAGAATCATGATATTATATGAAAAATTAATGTACTCATACACCACAATCAAGAGATAAGTGTCAAACATTGGAAATCTCACAGAAATGAAAGTGAGATGAGAAAACCCCTTACAAACATTTTTGCATGGAAACAAGTGTTCTTATGAGAGGTTATAGAGAGGTAAATGGGTATCCAATCATTTATATATCATAAGGGAAGTATTTTGGAGGTGTGAAAACATACCCCATCATTATTAATTAAAAATAAAATGAAGCAACAATGGGGGATTCCTTGAAAGAAAGTGAGAGAGAGAATCCCTTACTAACATTTCAGCATGGAAATGGGTGTTCTTATAAGGGACTAAAAAGAGGTAAAATGTATACAGTCATTTATATATCATAAGGGTATTATCGGTAGGTTTGAAAACATACCACATTGTTAGGAATAAAAAATACAAGGACACAACATTGGTGGAATTATTAAATAAAAGTGAGATAGAGAATCCCATACAAAGAACGTATCATTATATTGAGGAGAAATCAATGACATAATTATTTTAGAAAAACATAACATGATAGAATTAATATGGATATAATGAATAAAACAATCATATGTTATTCTCACATATTCTGGTAAAGACAAAACTAATGACATTGATGTTTAACTCAATGAATGGAAATTGAGTTTAGATATCCCTTGCCTCAGGTTTGATTCCTTCAAATTTGTTTAAACCACCTATATTATTGTTTGAATACAGTTATTATGTTATTTAAGAACTAAAATATTGTTTATAATAATATACATAATTTTCTTATACCATTCCCCCCCATTTATTACCTATATTTTGTTTTTCTATTGTTTTGGACATGCTTTTCCCATGGTTTCAACGGTCGGTTTTTTAAGGAATCCCATGTAAAAAGAAATAGTAATCCAGAATTGATAAAATATATATATTTAGGTCATTTTAGATAATTGAATGTGATTTTAAACTTCCAAGGATTTTGGTAAAGTTAAATGAAAATGCATTATCCACAAAGGTAGTTAATTGACACACCAAAGATGAGGATTTTGTGATTCAAGAATAAAAAGAGAAAATATTAATTTTTTTGATGAATATACCATAAACACCACAATATTTCAGTATATATATGATTTAATGTTTCCATGAAACACTTGATAATAAGTATGGATAAGTTATAAGGGAATTTGAATTTAACAAACAAGAAGAAGAAGGAATCTTACATCTTTTAAAAATATCACGTTTACCACCTCTTTAAGGCTCTTGGAAGTGTTCTTTTTAAAATACCAGAAGAATGAGAATGTGATAAGGTATATTTATGATGTAATATGAAAGATGATATCTGAACAAGAAGGCTCAAGGTGGTTAATATTTGATAAATAAAGACACTCTTTTTTTGTGATGTGGATGATAACTTAGGAATAAAAAAATTATTAAATTGTAATAAATATAATATCGGTTTAAAGATTTCAAAAAAGGCCTAAAAATAAATGGGATTACATTTTCGATTGAATCTTATAATTTTGGGAATTTTTTAAAAATATTGGAATTTTAATAAAATTTAAAAATTTATTTTATTCATTAAAAAAATATCAATATAAAAACTATTCATAAATAAGACATTAAACACATAAAAAAAGTTTCAAAATCGAATAAAATATTATATTATATAATATAAATGTAATATTCATATATGGAATCAATAAATTATATTAAAAATTAAAAATTATATTTATTTTATTATTTATAATATCATTTATTTGATGTATTCATCAATTAAAGTATTACTACATCATCTTTGTGGAAGCCAATATGGAATTTATTTATAGACTAAAAATTAGAAATAGAACACTATGAGAAATATAATTTCATTATATTATTAAGAAATATTATTTTTGAAATAAAACTCAAGAAAATCAATACATTATAAATATTATAGAATCTAAACATTTTGGTGTGAATACTTTGTCCTACTTTTAAATAAAATATTATAATGGTCTTAATGTGATTTATGTGGGTTCCAAGTGCCCCCAAATACAATAAAAAATTAAAAATAGTCTAAAATTACATATCAAATAAGTTTTATCTAAAATACGAGTCATTTAATTATTCATATAATTTTATTTAAAAACATTTTTATTTAATTTTATTATTCTTCCACAAGCTCTACATTAGCGTTTCATATGCATTAATGTTAATTATATTATATACAAAAATAAAAATAAATTAATATCATAAAAATAAGTTACATAGCTTCAAAAAATTAATGTATATTCATAAATAAAGTGAAATTCACATATCTATATCAAAACAAATTCCTTAATTCCTTATTTTTCCTTTTTTAGCCTTTCATAAGAATTTGAAAAACATTTTGATAATGATCATGTTATATAACAATAAAATTAAACATTAACCGAAAAACATAGTTAATAAATACTAATTAATAAAATATGTGATAAAAATATTTTTATCAAATAGTTATTATTTATAAGGAACCAAATTTTCCATTGACAATGTTGTGCAGGAACTACGATGGTACAAGCATTAATTGTTATAATTATCATGAAATAAATTATAACATACATGTTCTAAATCATTTATATAAAATATTACTCTTATTAAACAATTAATTATTTATTCCATATGTTTAATAAATTTTATATCACAAATATCACTTGGAGTTGTCACAAAAAATTCTATATTATCTAAAAAACTATATTTTTTTTACTATTCACAAAAACACAAGTATTTTTGAAAAAACCAAAAAATTCATCCTAACAAAATTTGGACATGTAGAATAAAAAATAAAAACCATTTTTATAAAATAATTTTCTATACTTGATAACTTTAATTTTTAATTAAAATCATTATTTACTTGAAAAATACTAATTTTAACATTATAACTTATTTTATGACACTCTAAAAAATTAACAAGGGACTAATAAAATTATCATATAATCATAGAAAACAATATATTGATTCATGAATACATTTTATAAAAATTAATTATCTTTTAAATTAATTTATTAATTATAAAATTGTAATTCATTATTTTTTTCTTATAAAAATACAAACACTTAATTATTAGTTTTTAAAATATTTACTCTCACTTATAAGGTGCCTAAACTACGTTTTTACTTATATGGGTGAGTTTAGTATTCATAAGGGTATATTACTATTCTTTTTACTATCTATAAGTGTATGGTACTATTCATATGGGTAATGTTACTATCCATACGGGTAGATTACTATTCATACGGGTACATTACTATTCATGTTACTATTTATAAGTGTACATTACTATTCACCAAAACTTATGTTTTCCTTATCAGACTCTAAATATCTTATTGAACACAACCGTGTATGCTATTTTTTCAAAATTCAAAACATAGAGGAGGAAAAATTGTGTTTATTGGCTAGTTTATAACTATCTCTTATAACGATGTGTTATTTCACAAAGACTTAGTGTTGAATGTATTATAAGAAATCTGATGAATTGAAATTGTTAACACTATAAAATATTGTGGTTTTATATTAATCATATTCTTAGAAACATAATTAATACTTTACAATATTATAATTTTTAATATTTTCCATTAATAAAATATAATTTTTATAAAATTCAGTTTTGGATTGATTTTAAAGAGACATTACATTTAATTATTTTTACAAAAAATAAATTTATATCCGTAAAATAAAATAATTGATGACATTACCCAGCACATAAAATTTAATCATAAAAAATGATTTTTTTTCTCGAAATGGGTTTTTACGTGATACTTGAACTAATGTTAACATTATATTTTCTTATCAATTTAAGACTTATCTGATAAAATGGATTTCATACATGGAATAATTATGTCCATATTATTTAATAAGGTTTATTTTATTAATAGTCACATAATGTATATTACATGGGTAAAAATTAGTTACCAAGTTAAAACTAAAAATTATTAAATTGAAAAATCTACAGGTAATGGAATTAAAATATTTCAAAAACATGTGTTAAAATTAATGGAATAGGTATAATTTAACTTATAACATCTAATACTAATTTATTTTCTATTTAAGAGTCTTTTTAACTTGTGAAACATATCCTCACTTAATACAAAGATGAAATAATTATAAAACTACCATTCTCACCACTTACAAAAGTGGCATCTCAGTATCCATTCTATACAACTCCCAAATTTTTGTTTCCTCTCAATATACATCAATTTTAAATTCCCTATTATCCTATTCTACTTATCTTAGATTTTGGACACAAAAGTTTATCATAATACCTATATTTCAAAGGAGTCATTCAAGAGAATGTCCACTTATTTAACTTAAGATTTATTTTTAACCTACCTTCATTTATATTCATTATTACATTATGAAATCTAATTTTATAAATATTATAAAATGTAATGAATATTATTTTTATAAATTTTACTATAATATGGGAATAAATTAGATCCACATTTCCCATTCAGAGATAAGAAAAAATTTAATCATGAGAATCTGTGGACTACACTATCTATATTGTAATGTATCTAATTTTTAATCATATTAATTTAGCATTTATTATATGTTGTTAAAATTTCATTATAAAAACTTTTAATATCTCAATAATATAATTATAAGAAAAACAACAATGATTTTATTCAAAAAAAATTAAACACAATCATAACCATACTCATCCAATCATTATAGTATGCTCTTGTTTGGTTTAGTCGAGCAAAAAACATGAAATATTATATAATATAATGTAATAGATGACTTTGAGAACTAATTTACTGATGAATTATGATATAAATGGGTAAATATTGATTTTTTAAAGATAAAAATAATATTTAACTCGTTAGTAAGAGACTAAATTATGTTCATAAAAATAAACTAAAACATGACCGTCACATATTTCATCTACAATGATTGAAAAAAAAGATCCATTTAATTTAATCAAAAGAGTATATAAAATTTTAATGAGCCTATTTCCATATCTTTTATGATATTTGAGTGGTGAAACTTATGATAAGAATCAATAACAGCCTAATCTTATGAATTAATATGAAAATGACCAAGAATACTCACAATTATTACAGAAAATAAATAGTGACATACTAATATACATATAGAGAATAATTAGAAACAAATTTAATGAAAATTTATATATATATATAAATTTTAATTAATTTCTTATTAATATAGTTTTATTATAAGGTACATTCATAAAATTCAGTGGATGTATAGAATTTTGGTTAGGGGTTCTTTTCTAAAATTTAATTTTATGACACATATTTCATATTGTGCACAATGATACCATTGAGATGGTTTGATTACAACCTAAAGGATGTATTTTAAAATATTCATGTAATTAATTTTTTTAGGGATTCATATAATTTTTTTACTAAATGCTCTGACTCAAAACCTAACAATGTTGTTAGGGTGTTTCTTCCCAATTTCATTTCATTGTGACATGTTTTTTATGTGCCTAATTTCATTTAAATATATTGTATATTATCTATTAAATATATAATATATTTATTAATATTTTTTCAAGGTATTTTATTATGTATTTAAATTCCTCTCTTCGATGGGGTTTTGGTGAAATTTTTTGAAAATTAGAAACATTTATTGATAACAGAATACATCTTTCAATACATAAAGATAAATATTCCTGTAATTATTTATTCACTGTTTCGGATCTGGAAACATATAATTGAACTATATTTTTTATTCCTCTATATGTAAAATGAATTTTTAATTCAAATATCATTCCCCGATTGAATTGTTTTATATAAAATTACGAAAATATTATGAATAATTATCATTCTCTTTAATGATGATTTTTCTTCCAAGTAAATATTTTCCCATATCATAAATGATATTATTTGTACTTGGAGACAAAATTTGGTGTTATTTACTAAAACCTTCTTCTATCAAATATCATCATTAAATTTGCATGTTTTATTAACCCTTTTTAGGGAATTTATCTCTTATAACATTATTTAGAAATACTCATAGTTTTTTTCATTATTTATCATATGATTTATCTTTCACTCTATGTTTTCTCACAAAATAATTATTTTTTGTTCAAGGATAAATTTTTTAATATATCTAATAAATGTAAAAATGTTTCATATCATCAATTTACATTATTTAATATGACTTCTTAAGGTGACAATTAGTTATCTATTTATGTGTATGGTGATGAAATTTTATAAAAAAACTAATTTAATTATTATATCTAAGTATTAAAAAAATTTCTTTATGAAGGTTACTTTTTATATTTTAAAAGAGGTTTCTAAAAAATAATGTTCTTGATGGTTTTAAAATGAAACTGAAATATTAATATATTTTTTCAATCAAAATTTCTTATTTTCAAAATTAAATCATGATTAAAAAATTGTGTTTAGAGGAGTATGTTTTAAGAAATAATTTCTTTCTATTTCAATAGATTTTAAAAGAAATTCATTAAAATAAATTTAGATTAATAATTTTTTTATGAAATTAAATTTTTTATTTGTAATCAATATTTTTTAAATGATAAATATAATTCATTAATGAGAAATACAATTTTATAGATTTTTCAGTCTTTTAAAAAGAGATGGTTTCAATATTTTTTTCTAGTGAATTACCTGATGAGATCAATTTTATTAGCAATATCATTTTATGTTCCCTTTCATTCACTATATTATATTCTTTTAATCTACCACCCAACATCATTCGTTGGATATATTATGGAACGTTCTATTGATGTTTTCCTAAAATAAAACACTTTTACCTTAGTTAATAAAGAGATTATTTGAGAATACAATTGTTTATGATCCCATGGAATAAATATACATTGTTTCTCATTATATGATTATTTGGACCTACATATCCCTAAAATTTATTGGTTATAAAAATTCATCTCATTATATAATTCAAAATATTTTTGATCACTCAATCCACCATGTGAAATAGGGGAGTGATGCCTAATCCACTAAGGGAAACTAGTGAGTAAAGTGTGATCCAATGGTAAATATAGGTGGGTGATGCCTAATCTAGTAAGGGAAGTGTGTAATTTTATCCTACTCCAAATTTTTAATAAGTTGTGATTCCAAATGCACTATTCAATTATTTTTATCATTATCTTTTTCCACATTCAAATTCTCTATAGGGTATGTATGTTTGGTCAGATCATGTATTGTATTCAATGTTTTTATTTGAGAATGTTTTCAAAATTTTATATTACATCATGTTGAAATTGATATCATATCAACATGATTATCATTTCTTAGAATGTGATAATTATTTTTTATCTTTTCTAATTACCATTAATGATTACCCTTAATGAATATCTAGCCTCCCGCTTCTTCAATTATCATTCAATTTTTAAGAATGTTATTTTATGATATGCCTATAATAAGGTCTTGTGTGGTTCATTTATAGTGAAATATTCACAATTATAATAAAATATGTTTTTTATATTGATGATCCGTGAAGAAAATAACCTTCCATTCTTTAGTCTTTTTGTTTATCTATGCGATGGATTTTTTGACTTAAGAATGTTGTGTAAAATACTTATATATCTAGCTTGCTTCATCTCACTTATTATAAAATCCATAGATTAAAGAAGTTGTTTTTATAACCACATATAGGAGTGTTAGTGTGGGGTACCTTATGTTATACAAAACCTTTGGATTCTTATTGATATAGTGTTTAATTCTCCTACTATTGAACAATAATAAAAAATTACCATCTCTATCTAAATACACTACACTACAAACTACTACTCCCATTATTTTGAACTATGATATCCACTTATTGTTATCTTTTTATATGAAAAGTATTAGAATGTAATTCAAAATAAAATCCTTACAAAAAATTGTAGTGTTATTATTTTGAATTATATAGTTATATAATTAAATTGTTGTATACTTAAAATAATTTAATTATCATAAATGTATATTCTAGATTTAAAGATCTCAATTAGTTCCAAATACAATATTTTAAAATAAAACATGAAATAATTGTTTAGGTCCTTCATAACCAAACAAGACTATTATTGAGTTGGTATTGGTATATATTATGTTTTACCAAATACAATCATAATTGGAGGTATTTCTAAAAGGGTCAAATAAAAAATATATGATTTCTATAAATCTTCAATAAATTTAACAAGACAATCCTTTTTTATCCAAATATTGTATTCCCTAAAATTGTTTTTATCTCTCTATTCAAGATCTCAAAAATACAAATAGACTTTTAGGGATAGGTTATACAAGTTTTATGAACACACCAATTTTTCTAAATTAAATACTAGGAATAGTATTCTTGATATTTGTATCATTATCTATTATAAATTATTTGGTTAAAAAAATTCTTCAGTAGATATTATTCTTAATGAACATGACAACAATGATGTCTATGTAGTTCCAATGTAATACAACATCTACCTATTTATGTATACAATCGAATGATATAAGAAAAAACTCATTCAAATTAAAATTTGAAAATGGTTCCATAAATTCTTAAGCCGGTAAATAAAAAGCATCAACATTTTAAATCTCTTTTTGAAGAAATTTATTTTTGCTATCCACATTTTCAATACTCTGACATTTATGATGTCTAACAACTAGAATCATATAATCATTGAGTAGAGTATTCCAATATAAACTTGGATTTAATACATCATTGGAAATAATATAACATCTATGGTTTGATACCATGGTAATGAGTGAAAAGATTAAAGAATTTTTATCACTTATTCCTCATCCACATATATTCTTAAAATCCTATCAAAATAAAATTAAATGATATTGATTCATCAATAAAAATCAGAAAAGTATGAATTCCAAAAATACATCTTCAAATAGGTGTAAATAGTTGTTTACCAAAAACTAAAACATATATATCTCTCAATTTATCTATATGGGATACAGAAAATGTAGAAATGTGGTTTGCAACCACATTTTCTTATAAATTTGATTAAAATGGTCTATAAAAATGATAACCTTACACCCTATCAAATAATGCCTATATTATTCATGATCAAACAAAACAATTTCCAGTTACTTATTATTAATAATTTCATTCTATTAGTAATCATATAAATTCTTACTATAATATTAGATCACATGAAGACATTTATGTTTTTTTTTCAAAACTATTACTATAACCACATCCGTAGTATTAATCACCAATTTGAAAGGAAACATTTAATAAGAGGTAGTAAAAATTTGTGATCACGTAATCTCTTCCATAAAAAGATTAAATAATTCTAAAAACCACACATCAAACACAAATTCAATGTCCTTGAATTATATTGGTTATAGGGGACTAGTTATTGTTGAAAATTCCCATATCAATCACCTTTATAAACCATCATTTCTTACTAATCTTATAATACTATGGCCATTTTTTTAGGTTTTAACTTTTGGATCACTTATCATAAAATAATTATATTTAATTCACCTCTTAGAAAATTTATGACTACTAACTATTACATCACTAACCTTGAATTTTAACATTTTCTCATATAATAATTTTTTTCTCATAACACCTCTATAAAGCAACCTCAAACTTCCATAAATAGATTTTGATGTTACATCCATAAATGGAGATATAATTTATAAAAATGTTAATTTTAATTACTATCATATCTTATAAAATGTACATCATGCAGATATGAATCTTTTTAGAGCTCCACATAATATAATGGGAATTCATCGATAAGAAACTATCTGTCACGAACCAGGCTGGTGTTTCATCTGACATGGTGCCCGACCCGGTCTGAGACATGGCCCTAAGGGTGTTCCCAATCCCCACGGACTTTCAACTAGTGTCGGTAATCAATATAAACAAGTTGGGAACAGTTTGGCCCATAACAAGATAAATAAACATAAACTAAACATGAATATAAATAAAAGAAAAACAAACTGAACAACTTGGCAGCGAAGAAAGGAAATTAAAGAAGTGATGTGGCATACCTCAAGTGACCTCGTGGGTCAATGCGGAGCGTAAACCACACTAGCTCCCAATAGTAACCCAATGTTAAAACCTACAACTGGAAAGTAGAGTAGGCATGATCACCAAGATGCTCAGTAGAAATTCCATAATATAACCACGTCCTATGCCCTCGCCTTTAGTAAGAAATCCAATTATGCCAGTATGAAAAAAAGATATAATAAAATAATGTTACTCCTTTTCAAATTCATGTAACGAGTTTTCATTTTCAGGTAAAGCATTTTACTCCCACTACATTTTCAAAATAGGTTTCAAGCATGCATTGACATTTGAAAATGAAAAGAAACCAGTTTGGATTAAAATATGGTTTTCACAAACAAAACATCGAGTATGAAACAGCTGAAAAGAAAGTTACATCATCAGCAGCATGACATAGATGAGCACCATGGGTAATCCCTATAGGCAGCTAGAACAAGTGGGAACCTAAATCCCTCGTACCTCAGTGAAAAATGGATTAGAAGACCACGACCCTCAGAAAACAAGGATTAGAAGGCCACGACCCTCAGAAAACGTGGCTTAGAGGACCACGACCCTTAGAAATTCATATGTTTAGTTAGTGTTGTTGCGTCAATCCTACTAGACAAACCGGGACGAACCCCTACCGTGTCATCTAGCGTACTAGTCCTGGTCACCCACCTAGATACTCGGGTTTCCCATTGTGCTCTATTTCAAGTGGTGGTGAGTTTTTCTTTTTCATGAAATCATATATGAACATAACATTTTATTTATCAAAAACTCAGTCAACCTCTCACCACAGTTCTCCCTCCTTAAGCGCATTCCCCCTCTTTCACATCACACAATGCATTAACTTCAACATTAGTCACAACATAACACTTTCAACATACAAATCATTTTTTAAAACAAAGGGTTCGTGCCTCAAGAGAGGTTTTTTTTCATAAAACATTCTTACGGTTCCAAACAGGCTGTCTAACATAAAGGAAATACTTTTTACAATTAACTGGCCAAAAGGACAGACACCTTTGGAAATACAGATTACCAACTCAAAACCACTTAGGAAATCAATTTTTCAAGAAAATGTCACTTAAGACCGATACCATTTGAAATGCACTTCAATTTTCAAAATAAATGCATTATCATTTCTAGCAACCGTAACATGATTTCATAGAATCTGTATATAGTGTAAATGTAAAACATATTTTTAAAACAAGCAAGAAATTATGAACGTCAAATTAAAGGCATAGGCATAGAGGATCTACCTCAAACTTGTCGCTATCTGTCGATGGCCACTCGAACTGACACTAGGCGCATACACGCACATGCATTTATACATATATATATACGCACCCCTAGCTTCTTTGAACATATTCCCCACACCATGAGGGAATATGTACAAAGAGGGCATATATATATATGCCTTACCCTATGCATGTAAGTGTAGGTGTTCCTGACACCCGCAACTTGAAACCATCGTAGCGAGGACCAACGCACTACAAAAATAATTTAATAAAACAACTTAACACTTGAACAATCTACAAAACATTTCAAAATAACGCATCAAGGGTTTGGACCAAAAGAAAAACATTCAAAACACCCTTTTAAAAACCAAACACGCCAATATGCAAAACTGAAACACCAACTACAGCCTACACATGTTATAATATACGAACTGCATTGTTAAAAAAACTGAGAAACAATTCCGCATGGGTTTTTCCACAGAAAAGTATCATGTGAAACGCCTAAAAACAGTACTAACAAAAGAAAAACACCCAACTCTCGAGAAGAACTAGATTTGCAGATTTAATGTCCTTAAATAATCAATTCCAGAAGTCATTAAATATCCATGAATAATGCAACAAAGGACACTCCTCAAAAAACCCAAATCCCCCCCTTTTTTTAAATCGAATTCACACTAAATACCATTCCAAACCGCATTTGCATCACTTACAAAATTTCAAATAACCACTTCAATATTTATAAATTAACGTCAAATAACACAAAAATGAGTTTTTTCTCAAAAGCACACCCCATTATATACGAACTAGTTATAGAATATCAAAGGCATACTAAACATCTTAAATACTAGTTTCGCACCAAACAGATAAATCATAGGACACCAAATTTATTTAAGCAAGTAAAATTAATTCTCCACATAAACACAATTAGCACTCAAAAAATTAATTAAAGAACATCTTAAATTATTTAAACAATAAAATTAAATCATCAAACAAAACTTATAGGAGGAAACACTTACCATCGGTGTTGAAACCTCGAATTCCGACGCAAAACTTTGATCACGTGCCAATCACACTACAAGAAACCAAAAATTAACACTAATTCAAGCATTGGGACCAAAACAAAACACAATCAAACCAAAATAGACAACCTAAAAACATAAAACACCAATCTGTAACTCTATTATAGGATGAAAACAACTCGTTGGCTTGGAACACACCTATGGAAGAAATTTTTGGAGGATGGTCGAGCATGATGAAGTGGTGCCGTAAGTGAGCCGCACCAGAAAAAAGTCAGCCGGGATGGTTAGGTGGCATGCAGCTATGAGGAGTGGCGCGAGGGGGAGGGTACAGGGCAGCGTGAGGCGACGCAAGGAAGGGACCGGGCGGCGTGTCCCGCTTGCTGGACGGGAGGAGGTGTGCCGGTGGTGGCTTGACGGAGCAAGGCCACTGGCCGAGGTGTTCTCGATCGGGAAGAGGAGGCTACACGAAGGGTGTGCACTGGTGGTGGTTCGCCGAAGGCAGGCCGCGGGAGGGAGGGAGGATGAAGGGGGGTTCGCCGGAGAAGGAGGGGCGCGCCAGCTAGGGTTGGAAAGTGGGGTAGGGTTGCGAGCTGGGAGAAGAGAGGGGGGTGATGTGCACGATGCCCAGGGAGGAAAACAAAAAAGAAAGAAAAAAAACAAGAAAATAAAGGTTAAAAAAAGAGAAGAAATAAATAAGATAGAAATAAAATAAAATAAAATAAAATAAAATAATATAAATAAAACGTTAATAAATAATAATAGTAATAATCTTAATTAGGATTTTAATAGGCTCCAATAATAATAATGATAATAACTTAATAATTATTATTATAAACTAAAAAATGAAAATATTATTAATAATAATCATAAAAAAAACTATAATTAACTTAATATGATTGTAATAAACTTAATATTCTTAACAAAGTTAATAAAAAGTTAACAATAATAACTTAATTATAATTACCCTATATTAATAAACTTAGTGAGCATAATAATAATTATAATTACCATAATTATAATATTAAAATACATCAATAAAACTCATTTTATTTATTTTTCTTGAGGCAGGCCTCACGGTGACCCGGGCAAAGTCGCGTAGCTTTAAATACGCCATGTCATGCACCAGAAAATGTCAAGGGTGAAGTATTCATTCATCAAAAAAATTCAAAAATTTAAAACAGTCTTGGTCACAACATGATAGAATGTTTCAAAATCTGATGAAATCATAAAATAATATTATCTTAAAAGGTAAGGTGTGACAATTCTCCCCACCACAAAAACTTTCTGCCCCCAGAAAGACACCCAGCCATATGAGGAATCAAACTATAGTTTGATATTGAATAAGGTCAACAAAATCACGAACTCGGTATGACTTTTCACTCCATCAGTCACACCCGACCAACTCTGCGGGAAACAGAAAAGATAAGAACCATTAGGAAACGAGGAGGGTTCTCCCCACCACAAGAACCCGACTAGCACAACCGACATTGAGACTGTTAGTATGGGATAACTCTGGAACTGCTAACTTGATCCAAGAGGGAATTGCCACATAGGCCGAACCTTGAAGAATTGTCTAGCTTAAGCCAATTATCACAGACCAATGTGAGAAACCCAACACAAACTGGCCCATGAACTATTTGCATAAACCAGACCCCCACCACATGGGGTCATCGACGAAAGACCCCAAACCGAGTAGTGGACCTAACCCCTATTCATTATTTCCCAAGACGCATCTGTCTCCAAGACGAGCACATCCTAAAACAAGTATGGGTCACCAGTGGAGCTAGCCACATGAGAGAGATAATCATCTTGAGACTCACAGCCATAAAGAGACAACTCCAAAGCTCATATTTGAGGAGGCACAACTACTAGAATTTCAGGAAAACAAGATCACCATGCCTTTTTAGAACCACGGTGGGGTATTCAAAGAACAAAGACCACAACGATAAAAAGAGACCTTTGCGCCTGTTACAGAAAAATAGAGCCTTCAAAGACGGGGAATCATGAACCAAGATATTTAAACTGCCCCTATTTTAGCACTGGAGACAAAAGTTAGACCAATGTGACCCACACCCAATGATTCCTGACTGCGTGAATGGATTCGCTCTGAGACCTGTGGCTGGAGCTCTGATGTCTTGAAGCATCTGATGCCCTGCAGTCAGGAGCTGACATCCTTCGGTCGAGACTTCTGCTGATGATGCCGCTAGTGGAACCCCTCCAATTGTCCCAAATGGACACACTGACGGTAGGCCTTCAGAGGATGATGACAAGGAGGCGTAAAGTATCCAAACTGAGCACACTAGAAGAAAACAAGGGGGTGGTACAAATAATAGGAGATGTAATTGACAAGAAGACTTTTCTAAGACAAGTTCCTCCTATTCTCTCTCTTCACCGGATGGGTAACCTTCCCGAACACCAGAAAGAAATGGTCCTGGAACCCTGGATGAAGACCCCACACAAGAGAAACTTTAACTGATTACATGACGCTACCTCTGGAGAAAATGGAATCAACCCCTTGGCATGTCCCACGTAGGCCTTCACTGCTCGTTGGCCTTACTCGATGCCCACTAGTTCTGCCACTTTCCTCGCCTTCACTTCCATGCGTATAAACCATCTGACGAGAGTCGTCTTTGACACCATCCAAGACATACCATCATGCAACGACGCTGGGATTATTTCCTCCACCAATCCCAAGTTGCACATTCAAACGAACCCAAACCAACACAGACTCTCATAGTTTTGGGAGTTTCCAATAACATGGAAACACCAACGATTTCACCAAGCTAGTCTGCTACCTTCGATAGATCACGATCACCACATAAGCTGGAAAATAACCGAAAATAATTCAATTTCACCACTCCGCTATGAGTCCGGTTAGAACCAAAAACTAGAAGTGACTCACTAGAACCCTCTGGGACTTTTCTGGGTGGCATACTCAAAAACAAGGGGCACAAATCCGAATCAAAACTCATCATAAATCAAAATTCCACACCTCAATCATGAACGAAAGCTTAAACTCAAATCAATATTCCAACCACAATTCAGTACATCAAAACCAAGAACTCATGAAAAAAAATACACAACACAAAAAGAAAACTCTAAACAATTTCTCACTCACTTTTCTAAACATTTGAAAAACCCTTTTTGAAAACCATTTTTCAGCAAACAAAACATCTTAAATATCCACCATTGGTATCCCATGAAGTCTCACACATACATATCCATGTTCTAGCTCAAGAACCCATCCACTCACATCACAAAATTTCCCCACTTGCCACATTTGAACCTCAATGTATGTGATCACTTAAAGGAATACCAAGGGTCAATCTCTGACACTTCTCATTTCCAAAACAGACCATGAAGCACAACGCAAAAATTCCGAACCAATTTGATAATGTCACCTATCATTAAAGAAACACATTTCAAAATTCAAAAACGTTTTCCATTTCAAAAACCATTTTCCACTCCAATGACTATATTCCCTTTTGAAAACACCTTTACAAAAATCCAATTTCATTTTTGAGATCTCCTCACACCAACCAAGACAAAGTTCAAACATAACTCACATCAAAATTTCCAAAAAATAAGGGACTAGTGGCTATGCCAACCCGGTAACATGGCTTAACAGACCATGCTCCGAGCGGGCATCCACCATAGGAAGTATCTTGAACCGTGCACCCGGGCTGTACATGGGTCGCTACTCCATGCAGGCTAGTCACATAATACCAGATCACTTCCCTTGTCATCCCTCATCCACACAGACCAAGAAAAAGAAAAACTCAAATCCCATACTACCTCTGGCAACTCGAGTCTCGGGACGAGCAAGGGTTCATTATGTCCTTCCCGCACCTACCTCTCGAGTATTGACACACCTAATCACTAAGCTACTTGACACCCCAAATAACAAGGGCACCTCTGATACCATTTTGTCTCAAACCAGGCCGGTGCGTCATCCGCCCAGTGCCCGACCCGGTCCGCGACATGGCCTGAAGGGCGTTCCCGAAGTCCACGGGATGGAAACTAGTGTCGGGCATCAAAATAAACCATTTGGGAACGGTTTGGCCCATAACAAGAGAAATAGACATAAACTGAACAAGAATATAAATAAAGGAAAAATAAACTGGACAACTTGGAAGCGGAGAAAGGAAATTAAGGAAGCGATGTGACATACCTCAAGTGACCTCGTGGGTCAACGCAGAGCATAAACCACACTAGCTCCCAACAGCAACCCAAGGATAAAACCTGCAAATGGAAAGTAGAGTAGGCAGGAGCACCGAGATGCTCAGTAGAAATGCCATAATATAACCACGTCCTATTCCCTCGCATTTAGTAAGAAATCCAATTATGCCAGTTTGAAAATAAGATATAATAAAATAATGTTTCTCCTTTTCAAATTCAAGTAACGAGTTTGCATTTTCCGGAAAAGAATTTTACTCCCACTACATTTTCAAAATAGGTTTCAATCAAGCGTTAAAATTTCAAAAGGAAAAGAAACCAGTTTGGATTAAAATATGGTTTTCACAAACAAGACATCGAGTATGAAATAGCTGAAAAGAATGTTACATCATCAGCAGCATGACACCGATGATCACCATGGGAACTCCCCATAGGCACCTAGAACAAGTGGGAACCTAAAGACCTCATACCTCAGTGAAACGTGTCTTAGAAGACCACGACCCTCAGAAAATGTGTCTTAGAAGGCCACGAACCTCAGAAAACATGGCTTAGAAGACCACGACCCTCATAAATTCATGTGTTTAGTTAGAGTTGTTGCGTCAATCCTGCTAGACAAACCGGGACGAACCCCTGCCATGTCATCTAGCGTACTAGTCCTGGTCACCCACCTAGATACACGGGTTTCCCATTGTGCTCTATTTCAAGTGGTGGTGATTTTTTCTTTATCATGCAAACATATATGAACATACCATTTTATTTATCAAAAACTCATTCAACCTCTCACCACCATTCTCCCTCCTTATGTGCATTCCACCTCTTTCACGTCACACAATGCATAAACTTCAACATTAGGCAAATCATAACACTTTCAACATTCAAATCATTTTCTAAAACAAAGGGGGAGTGCATCAAGAGAGGTTTTTTTCTTTTTCATAAAACATTCTTATGGTTCCAAACGGGCTTTGTTACATAAAGAGAATACTTTTTACAATTAAATGGCCAAAAGGACAAACACCTTTGGAAATACACATTACCAATTCAAAACCACATAGGAAATCAATTTTTCAAGAATAGGTCACTTAAGACCGATAGCATTTGAAATACACATCAATTTTCAAAAAAAATGCATAATCATTTCTAGCAACCGTAACCGGATTTCATAGCATGTGTATATAGCATAAATGTAAAACATATTTTTAAAACAAGGAAGAAATTGTGAATCTCAAATTAAAGGCATAGGCATAGAGGACCTACCTCAAACATGTCGTTATTTGTCGATGGCCACTCAAACCGACACTAGGCGCATACACGCACATGCATTTATATATATATATATATATACACGCACCCCTAGGTGCATTGCACATATTCCCCACGCCATGAGGGAATATGATCAAATAGGGCATATATATATATATATGCCTTACCCTATGAATGTACATGTAGGCGTTTCTGACACCCACAACTTGAAACCATCGTAGCGAGGTCCAATGCACAACACAAATAATTTAATAAAACTACTTAACACTTGAAAAATCTACAAACCATTTCAAAATAACGCATGAAGGGTTTGGACCAAAAGAAAAACATTCAAAACACCCTTTTAAAAACCAAACGTGCAAAGATGCAACACCGAAACACCAACTGCAGCCTACACACGTTATAATAAACGAACTTCATAGTTAAAAAAATTGATAAACAATTCAACATGGGTTTTTCCACAGAAAAGTTTCATGCGCAACGCCTAAAAACAGTACTAGCAAAAGCAAACACACCCAACTCTCGAGAAGAACTAGATTTTCAGCTTTAATGTCCTTAAATAATCAATTCCAGAAGTCATAAAATAGCCATGAATAATTCAACAAAGGACACTCCTCAAAACACCCAAATACCCCCTTTTTTTAAATCGAATGCACAGTAAATACCTTTCCAAACCTCATTTGCATCACTCACAAAATTTCAAATAACCACTTCACAATTTATAAATTAACATCAAATAACAAAAAAATGAGTTTTTCTCAAAAACACACCCCATTATATACGAACTTGCAATAGAATATCAAAGGCATACTAAACTTCTTAAATAATAGTTTCACACCAAACAGATAAATCATAGAACACCAAATTTATTTAAGCAAGTAAAAATAATTCACCACATAAACAAAATTCGCACTCAACAAATTATTTAAAGAACATCTTAAATTATTTAAACAAGAAAATTAAATCATCAAACAAAACTTATAGGAGGAAACACTTACCTTCGGTGTCGAAACCTCGAATTCCGACGCAAAACTTTGATCGTTTTCCAATCGCACTACAAGCAACCACAAATTGACCCTAATTCAAGTATTGGGACCAAAAACAACACAATCAAACCAAAATATAGACCCTGAAAACATAAAACGCCAATCTGCAACTCTACTACAGGAAGAAAACAACCCGGCGGCGTGGAACACACCTGGGGAAGAAATTGTTGGAGGTTGGTAGAGCATGATGATGTGGTGCCAGAAGTGAGCCACACCAGAACAAATAAGCCGGGAAGGTTAGGTGGCATGCGTCTATGAGGAGTGGCACGAGGGGGAGGGTGCGGGGCAGCGTGAGGTGAAGCAAGGAAGGGACCGGGCGACATGTGCTGCTTGCTGGACGGGAGGAGGTGCGCCGGTGGTGGCTTGACGAAGCGAGGCCAGTGGTCGGGGTGTGCTCGATCGGGAAGAGGCGGCTACGCGAAGGGTGTGCGCTGGTGGTGGTTCACAGAAGGCAGGCCGCGGGAGGGAGTTCAGATGAAGGGGGGTTCGCCAGAGAAGGAGGGGTGTGCCGGCTAGGGTTGGCGAGGGGGGTAGGGTCACGAGCTGGGAGAAGAGAGGAGGGGGCGCTGTTCGTGATGCCCAGGGAGGAAAACAACAAAGAAAGAAAAAAAACAAGAAAATAAAGGTTAAAAAAACAGAAGAAAAAAATAAGATAGAAAAAAATAAAATAAAATAAAATAAAATTAATAAAACATTAATAAATAATAATAGTAATAAACTTAATTAGGATTATAATAGGCTCCAATAATAATAATTATAATAACTTAATAATTATTTTTATAAACTAAACAATGAAAATATTATTAATACTAATCATAATAAAAATTATAATTAACTTAATATGATTGTAATAAACATAATATTCTTAACAAAATTAATATAAAGTTAATAATAATAACTTAATTATAATTACCCTATATTAATAAACTTAGTGAGAATAATAATAATAATAATTACCATAATTATAATTTTAAAATACATCATTAAAACTCATTTTATTTATTATTCTTGAGGCAGGCCGCACGGTGACCCGGGCAAAGTCGCGTAGCTTTAAATACACCATGTCATGAACCAGACAATGTCAAGGGCGAAGCATTCATTCATCAACAAAATTCAAAAATTTAAAATAGGCTTGGTCACAACTCGATAGAATGTTTCAAAATCTGATGAAATCAAAAAATAATATTATCTTAAAAGTTCGGGTGTGACATTATCCTAATTAGATATTATAATCGTGTGTTCTCCTAATCCACAATGCCTATAGAAACCTAGTTGAAACCATATTTGACATTGAAGAAATAAAAAAACTCAATACTAGCCAAAATATAATTATTTTTATATATATACCATTGTAATATAGGTTTTTCTTGTGGTAGATTTAAATTTCTTATAATCAATACAAATTATCCTACACGTCACTATATTTATTTGGATTTGATTATTCCTTTTATTCGTAATAGCTCAAACTCTAATATTTTTTGGGACCAGGTGAATTGGTTTAACCCATGGGTTATTTTAAATATATAATACTACTGAAGAATCATGTAATCTTATAACTTCCCCCCTAAAAATATATTTCATGTTACAGTTATGTCTTCTTTATCCATCAATAATAAGATTAATATTACGCTTTATGGAAGTTTTATACATAGTTAATGATGGATTTATTAGTTTTATGTAATCTATATTCAATTTAATAACATATTAAAATGTCCTAAAACATTAAAAAATATACCATTCTTACATACTTTTAGATTAGATGAAAATATGATAGGTACTAAGGAGAAAACACAAAAAATGATTATCTCAAATGACCTAGTAGATGTTAGATCTCAAGATTTGGTGTTTTTTGACACAAATAAATTCACATGTTAAGAAAATTTAAAACAATTTCAAGATTATTTTTAAATGTTGAATTATTGGAAGAATTAACTTCACCAATAGTATTCCCATATGATTGGTACTCATATTAAAATTTAATTTCTCAGTTCAAAATTATTTTTTAGAAGACATGCCTATGTATTTTAAGTAACATACTAAACTATCATCTATAGATTGTTAATTATTTCTAGATTATAGTCCCATTCATGATTTTATTGGGATTGGTAGGCTATTGATTTCATCAATCATTCTCAAAAAATATTATTATTCTACATCAAAATGTTTTTCTAATCTTAAAAACTAATATAATATTTATATTTGACTTTTTATATATTATTTAGTTCTTTTAATGACATTGAAATGCTATTTTAATATCTTACATTGAATTTAATTTTACCCTTAAACACATATATGATAGCTCTATATGTGGTGATGAATGTTTAGCAATGAATGGTAGGAACTTCCTAATTACACTTCATACCCAACATAAGAAACCAAGTTAGTAGGTACAACATAACTACTCCCACAATCTGACACCCTAATATTTTGTGAAATATTCATTTCAAATAAATTTAATTTCTGTTATAGCTTTCATTACATGCTACAATTAGTTTTAAAAAGGAATATATAATAATAATATAATTATTTAATCACGATATTTATATAATAGTAATTAAATACATGTTTATGAATAGAAATAAAATCATTTTTGTAAAGTATGTATAATGGTCTTAAATAGAGAATAAATATTGATTAATGTAAATACATTTTATACAAATCTTTATACACTTTGGAAATATTTTTTCTCTTAATATTAATCATTATAGTTATTTAATCAATGATTATAACAAAATTTAGCCACATTTTTCAAACAATTTTGAAAAATTTTACATTGTTATATAAATCCAAAATTATAAATTATCATTGATTTAGTTTTTTATAATTTATTAAAAATGTTAACATTTCAATGAATATGTAAAAAAACACTGATTTTTTTGTTAAAAATTTCATTTTATTTAATGAATTAGAATTTTTTATAAATGGTTTAAATATAATATTTCTTCCATTTTATTATTACTAATTCAATTATGATTATTATAATTAGTTTTATATTGATTTGTTTAATAACAATTTTCACTATTGAAAACATTTTCATTGGAATCCCTTTTTCATTGCATCTTCATTGTTATTTTTAAATAAATTTGTTTACTTCACTGTAATGAATGTGTAAAAATGGTCTCCTAATTTATAAAAATCTTAATTAATACTATATAATAAGGTCAAAAAATTATTTATCATGATTAATAATAAAAATAGAAAAAATGATAATTACTGTGGATAAGGTTAAAACCTGATTCCCATGGGCCAAAATAAAAATATAATGTCCAAATGAAATAAAATCATTTCCAAATCCTAAGAATTAACCATATTTAAACAATATCTCATATATTATTTTATAATGTGGAATTCTTGGGACTTATTTAATGTTTAAGATATGGGTAAAAGATTTTATTTTATAAAATTCCAAGTGTGTCCTCTCCAAATCATATAGAAGGTAACCCCATTTATCCTCTTCATTTTACACTTCCAAAGACTTTTGGAATGAAAATACTTAAAAAAACCCCTTTATCAATTCTTCATCTACATCATAGATGACGTAGTATTATTAGTAAAACCTCATTATATATATTTTGGTGAAAAACTAATGAGTTTTTATAATGAATTTGTGGCTTGAACGTGTTTGATAAAAGTTGTTAGTTGAGCTAAGGGGTTTGTTTTCTCAAAATTTATTCATTGGGATATGTGTTAGGTTCTATAAATATATATTATTTTATGAGGTGTATATGATAACATTTTGATATTTTATTTCATGAATTTATTTATTCTCATTATATTTAATTTTTAATTTAATGATATTTTTTTCTTGAGGATTATGACTAAGAAAGTACCAAAGAAATTAAGAGATTTTAGTCGGACTTTTACATCTATGGGACAATTGACATGTTCCTAAATTGTTTAATTGTTTCTATATATTCAACCAATTAATTTATATTATTATTATTCTAAGGAAAATTATTGGATTTACATATCAATCTATGGTTATGTATTTCATTGGGCTTATGAAATTTTTTTTACCAATGTTGTAATGGATTTCTATTACAATATCAAAATTTATAGATGTTTTTTATGATTAATCTTTTGATTATGAAATATTATGATATACTTATCATTAATTCTGAATATTATTCTTCTGATCTTGTTTTATATATATAATACATGTTTTCATTTCATTTTTATATATTTTGGGATTAATGAGGGTAAAATTATTCTTTTATGAAAAATAAACTTTATTTATCTATTTTGTTCAAAGTCATTTTTCTTATATGTCAATTATTTCTAAAATATTAATGAATTTTTTCTCTATACATCAAATATTATATATATATATACCCATGATTAAATTTTTTGGAATATTTTTCATGTAATTTTACTGCTTTTTAAGAAAATTATGTTTTTAATTTTTCCAAAAAAACATAAATGGGATATTTATTTTAGTTGGTATAAAATGACACATCATCATGAGAACACAATTATTTAATGCCTCTAATAAAATTTTTTTATGTTTTCAATCAAATAAAAAAAATTCATTATTATTTGGAAAATTTATATATTTTTAATATTTGATTTCAATATTTCAATAGTAATTTCCTAAAAAAAAATTTAATGATCAAATTATTGAATTTAAATTTATTAATGGAAATAAACTCTGGTGTTTCTTATTTTTTATTTGGGATATGATCCAATAGAACCATCCTCACTCTTTCTCATGATGTTTTATTATTATTATGAATATATATTTAGGAGACTGGTCTATATCCCATGGGTTGTACTATGATGAAATGTTTTGGCAACCAATTTCATTTACATGGGGTTTTTATATGATGAAATGGTTATGAAGCCTGTTTCTTTTTCATGGGTTATTACCTGATTAATTATTTATGATCATTTGGTACACATAAGCATGATTTACATTATGTGACTATTGTGAACTATATATGCCTCTAATGCATTGGGTTATAATTAATGTTCTTTGAGATCAAGGGGTAGATGGGAGGTTACCCCAATGTATTGGTGTCTATCCTTGATATAAGATTTTCAATCCTTATCCGTATCACAAAAATCTAATTCTTTTTCAAATTTTTTGTTCTCATGGATCATTTTCATTTATTACTTTATTATTAATGGCTTATGAACATCCAAGCTCTATGTCATTACTCAATATTATGATATTTGATATTTTAAATGTCATTTTCGAATGATAATATAATTCTGTTGAACCGTTTTACGATTTTATGCTTGGTTGATCGTTGATATCATACTTATTTTCCCTTACTAAACATATGAGGTGACGCTTTATTATGTTTCCTTTCACCGAGTTATGAAGGAATTATTTTTTATATTGTCTTTATGACGGTTTATAGTTATTAAGAACTTAGTCTGGGATGATGTAGTCCACTTACGAACCAATTGTTTATGTATCCCAGTTTCCAAATAAATAAGTCCTATATTATTCAAGTGTAGATCATGTTTATATGTAATTAATATTGGTATTATAAGATTTAATATCTTTTGGTGAAATATATATATATCAATATTCACAAGAAGTTCATGAGTCCTCCCGATTATGTGGGTAATTGATTGTTCTACTACCTATAAGAAAAATCTTCAATGATGCACTAATTCTAATATAATGATTCAAAATTATGAAAATGTAATTAGTTTAATATTAATACCATGGTCATGATAATAGTTAAATAAGGAACTATTTTCAAGAGTACAAGGGATGAAAAACATTATTGGATCTAAATGTTTATGAGTTATCCTAATTTTCAATATTTAAATTGACTCGTATGTGACAATGAATATTGAGAATTAGTCAGAAATTTTTGAAAAGTTTCTAGCAATGACTTAAAATAGGATTGGATATGAATTAAATCCTCTATGAAGTCAATATTGATTTCAATTTTCATATTTTGTTTTATAAATTTCAATGTTCCATGATACAATATCCTGAAATTAACGTATTTAGTATGAAATTAACGTGTTTTATAATCCTAAGTGTTAATCTTTCATTTAATATATTTTTTCCAATTGTTTTTATCTTTTCCATTCATCTAATATAATATTTTTCAATGTGATTTTAGAACAACTGTCCAAATTTATAGATTTATGTTTTACCATAGTTTGTTTTTTATGCTCGTATTATTTTTATTACGAGCAGAATTCTAATATTTAGAAACTTCATATTGAGTTTGAAAACCCATAATAGTTATAATAGCCATTATATTCTCCCTCATATTCAATTCGGCGGTTCTTGGTAGTTATCATTTATATATTTTTTTCATTACCCTAGCTATAAATCCTATTTTAAATTCAATATTATGAATCTTAGTATCTGATTAAGTGTTATCTAATTTATATTTGGATTTATTTTTATCATTTATTACATTAAAAATATCATTTTTAGAATTTATTTGACTTATTATTTGATCTGTCATCAAATTTTTTCCCATATAAATTTTATTAAGTTTTATAGAACTCAAGGCATTGTTTTTTATTAAATTGTTACTTAAATTGTTATTCATACACATGGGGAGAAGAATGTTTTTTCACCAATGGTTTTTAAGAGACATTTTGATGGTTCATATACCTCTACATGTATTTATGGGAGAACGTGTCACCCCTTTATTGAATCCTACGACCATATCCAACATTATTTTCATTTTATTGTGGTTTTATAAGAATATAAATGTTTAGAGAACATGATTTTGAATTTCCAATAATACATGATTAGTGTCATTTCTTTCTAGAAGTGTTTTTCAATTTACATTATAGTATCCAGTATCATGAAAATTAGATTTTTAAATAGTATTTTGTTCATTCCAAACTATGGTTCTCTATCATGAAGATTTGTGTTGTTAATTTTTATGAGAGTTATAAATTTCAATTTAGTTGTTTAGTATTTTTCTCCCTAAAATAACCTCTAAAATAAAAATTCACTAATGTTTTGGGATATAGGGAGAGACTATCTTACAAATGTTCTAGGATGGAATATTTATTACACTACTATTTAGAACACCACCTATGTGACACCATCATCTTTTATCATCTTCATAGAATAGCCCACCCTCATCTTGAATAAGTCCAATGATTTTATTCATATTAATAATTATCATTATTATTGGATATAATTTGTAACCTCATGACTGAGAAATCAGAAAACAATTTCTCAAGCTGGTGGGTCACATGGGATCAAGTGCCTCCCCATACACCAGAGGACAGAAACTAGCTATGAGGGTTTGATGTAGTTAAATGGGGAGAATATACCATCATGATCAGAGTAACACATCGGTATCACAAATGAAAAAATAAAAAAAGTGGAATATCAACCGAATATAGATGATAAACTCCTAAAAAACAACATTAACAAATAAACAAGAATTTTTTTAAATTATCTTACCATGTCATGTCATTATAAAAAATTACAGGAAATATGTGGCTATAGACATCTTGGTACATTACATGTCTCAAAATAAATAATTTCTATAAAGGACTCTCTCTAGATAGGATCATGATAATAACATGTTCTTATAACCCCATGCTCAAAAAAATGACCAAATCAAGATTAATAAAGTGGTCTTTTTCCCTGGTCTTTACCTAAATCCATGAAGTCTATATGGGTACCCAATGGCATCCCGAATAGATTTTGAGATAACACATAGTATGCCACCACAATTAGTATCCATATGATCTCATTATGTTTAATCTAAACAAATTTAGTGTGAGGTATTTCATAGGTAAAATAATAATGAATGAAATGTTGATAATGAATATGTAATCTTTTAAAGAAAAACATAGATCCTTATGTATAATAATCAGGATCCCATAAACAAGGTAAAGTTTAATGAATAAATAAAATAGGTGTGATATTTTCTACTCTAACAACTTTAAGGAAATAATCATAAAAATTATACTTTTAAAGCATTGAAAAATATCTACAATGGCCCTTCAATATAATAAAGTGTATAAAATTCATAATGTCTTATTCCATGCAATAAATTTTCAAACCATGAAGGGTCATATCCAAGGTATAAAATGCCATGTTATCTTCATCGTGTAGATGGATAATCACATGAAAACATAGTAAAGTCATGGGTGGGGTCCAATAATAATGTCCACATATCATTTCTAAATCATTTGCATCAAATAATGACAAAAGGAATATCAATTTCATTGGAATACTATGGAATTAGGATCCATAGAGTAGAAATGACCATGGAATTCACTACCATAATCAATAAATATTGATAGAGTAGAAATATCCATGGAAACTAATAGAAAAATGATTTGAGAATTTGAAATATTCTAGGTGGAAACTACTATTTTCAAGTCATTCTTTCATTTACATGTCATGTAAAAATCACAAATAATTGATGAGTTCATCTTTCTCATTCATTATTTTCCATTTAACCCATTTATCATTTCATTTCCCATTTAATTACCTTGTATTACATGGAATATATGCATAACCACCTCCTATTAATTCATTTAATTGTCTACCAATTTACTATGGATTTTAGTAATTCTTGCAACCTCACACACACCAAATGAGGTGGTATATCATGGATAAAATCAATAAAAGCACCTCAATGGTGAAACATGTTTAGCATAATGTCCTTCAGTCATATAATATCACTAGAATGGAACATAAACACTTCCCAATTTAATAATATGGTAGTTTTAGATGGTACATTTTGTGTAAAAATGGGAATAATGTATATCAAACTAAAAAATTTAATGTAAATGTATATACCACCTACCTTATACCCTTGGTAAACCAATTTTCAAATATTGGCCTTTTATGTTTCCTTGACCATGATAGAAGTGAAGATAAGATGAAAACCATGGATATACAGAATATTATATTGTAACAAGATAACTCTATTGATATCAAAAAAATTATTAAAGGTGAAAAAAGAATGATTAACTTTCTAATGTAGAGCAAATGAGGGCAATTATTGTTAAATTGGAAGTTGTGTGATATAATCAGCTAAAATCCTTATTTAGGCTTCCAGAAACTCTCTAAGAGGAGAAAACTAGGTTTTATGTGGATTACATAATGAATAATTGAGGTGGTTTAATTTATTTAATTATTTAGGGGAAACGGATATATCACCCTCTATAGTTAGATCACACGATTTGGAAGTACTGTTGGGAATACCATGCACCAACTATGTGCACCCTTTCAGCCTCAATAGATACCTCATAAGGTTCCTGTTTATAGTATTGAAATCATTGTTTAAAACATTCCATATTCCATTTTACCCTGTCTCTAATAACATGATCATGGATCTTGGTAGAACAAAGTGTGGGCAGACCATAAAATTGGCCTCTGGTGAAAAATTCAGTTGGCTCACATGTGCATGCACCCTTGGATACATGATTCCCATTAAACCATTATTCCCTGATCTAGACTCTAAAATTACTATCATTGTTTACTCAAAACATGTGGCATGGGTCCGATAGTTTCCTCTAACTATACGTCCTAGCATCCTTTTCAGAGAACTCATGCATTGTGCATTGAAAAATCAATAGACATCAATGAAACACACACGTCCTCCTTAGGCATTCACCCTTGGTAAAAATCATGAAACTAAATAAAAATAAAAAATATATATACATCTTATGAAAAATCATGATCATATAATCTTCCACATTAAAGAAATTAATCCCTAAATTTCACTTCAAAGAGTACTAAAAAAATTCATTAGAATAAATCAAGCCATAGGGAATTTAAATCCATCCCTGCCCCCATGTCCCATGATTTCACCACAATTTATTATTCATTTCCATTCTTTCACCACTATTTTAAACTATTTTTTTATAAAAAATTAATTTTTTTAATAAAAATTTTTAATTCATTATTAATAAAAAAAATTGTGATTTTCACTATTAAAAATGGTAATTTCACTGGTTTTGATGGTTTCAATAAAGGTGTCAATCATTTATAGAGCCCACTATGATGCAGAAAAAAAATGTTTCAAATTTCATGGAATCCCATGAACACATGTACACTATTTCTCATGTTTCACAAATGCATTCAATCAAAATGGGCTAAAATTTTGTGAACAGATCCATAACTCTGTGGGAAACAACTTTTATTATGAAACACAGTCCTAATTCATCAATGATGAGGACAAAATGTACTAATTGATCCCATAGAATGATTCGGCAAAGAGTTAACAGTTTACCTTTGTAGTTTTCAAATATCTATTATTTTCACAAGTACAAAAATGGCTTTTAAATACCACAAAAAATCATCTCTAAATGTCTATAGAAGCTTCCTAATGCCTGCCAAATGGTAGATGAATTATGTATGTAGTTGTTTCCTCTACCATCATCCATTTAGTGAAGGACTTATAGGAGATCAAGAGGACTTATAGCAACCACAATTTGGCGATTTCTACAGCTTAATCAAGAATTACATAAAGCGTTCTCCAAATGGAAGCATCTATAGGGTTATATTTGTTTTTTTTCAAAAAATCACATAAACATTATTAAAACTACAATATTTGAAAAATATAACAAAATATATTTTTTTCTCATAATCTTTCTTGATCCAAATCCATCATCAAATAAAAAAACATGGAAAATTTTTAATAAATTGATTTATGTAGAAATAATTATACCAATTAATAATTAAAATGAAATAACATATTTTTCAATTAAATTTTAGTAAAACAGATATATGTTATTTTGTTTTGAAAATCTATTAATAATAATTAAAAAATTTAAAACAACTTATTCTATTATTCTGAGAAGACCACACAATAGGTTCACATTTTGACTGATCACACATGTCATGAATAATAATAATACGTTTTTTCTAATATTTCATTTCATTACAAGGTCCTTTTTTATGCATCTAATGGTTAAATGCACATTTTGGTGTTTTATGACACAACAAGTTCATTTTTTGTCATCCTGACCAAAATGGACCATTAATTAATGTTCCTTATTCTCAAACATTTCAAAATTCACTCAATGATTTCTTTTGTCTGATGTCAAAGTATTTGTATATTGTTCAGTAAGTCTTGACCCCCATAAATACCTTTTTAAAGGGAATTTAACCTTTAATACCGACATATTCAGTAGTTCCAAGCATACCTCACGATGTACTGATGTTTTATCTACTCATACAGATGAATAATTATAATAATATGGTATTTATATAAGTTCAAGTCATTCAAAGGTCGTTTCATATGTATATGACCTGTAAACGCATGTTTAGGTGTTTTGTGACAGTATAAGTGAATTTTAGGTCATCCTGGACAAAAAACCTCTGATTGTTTTTCAGTTTCCTCGAATATTTCACAATTCTATATAAAATTGTTGTAGTCTAATTTTATTGAATTGGGATGTCGTTCAGTTGGATTTGACCCATGGATACTCCTTTTTAAAGGGCGTAAAAACTTTAAAACCCATATATTCAGTAGTTCTAGAAAGACAGAACATTTTATTGACATTCTATATACTGTTAAACATCACAAATAATAACAATAATATGGTTCTTCTATGATTTCAAGTCATTTATAGGTTGTTTTCTATGCATCGGACCATTAAATGCCTATTTTGGTGTCTTATGAAATTAAAAGTGTCTTTTGGTCATCCCAAGAAAATAGAACCTTCGATTGAAATTCCTTATACTCTTCCATTTCACAATTCACACTATGATTATTTTTATGTGATTTCATGGAATTCCTATGTCATTCATATGGTTTTTCCCAGCACGAACCCTTTTAAAGGGTGTCAAAACATTAAAACATTATTATTCGATAGATCAAGGATCATCACACATCTGATTGAAATTATGTATACTAATACACATCATGAATAATAATAATATTTAATTCCAATGATATTAATTCATTCAAAGGTCATTTCTTACATCTGACCATTAAACATGTGTTTTTGTGTTTTATGACTCTAAAAGATTATTTTTTATCATCCTCAAAAATTGAGAACTTTGATTGAAGTTACATCTACTCAACCATTTAAAAATTTAATCTACTAATATTTTCGTCTTATTTCATGGTATTCTGATGTCATTTGGTTAGTTTTGATCCCTATAAACACCTTTCTGAAGGGAACCAATCATTTAAAACCCTTATATTCAGTAGTTACGGGAATACCATGGATCTGATTGTTGTTATATCTACTCATACACATCAAAAATAATAATAGCATGATTTCCATATGATTTCAAGTCATTAAAAGGTCTTTATCTATTGAAATAACTGTTAAACACGTGTTTTGGTGTTTTATGGCTCTAAAAGGAAATTTTCAGTCATATCGGGAAAATGCCACATCCGATTACTGCTCTTTCTACTCAATCATTTCACAATTCACTCTATTATTGTTTTTTTTCAGTACATTTGGATGTCATTTAGTTTATTTTTACCCCCTGACAACCCATTTTACAAGGTGTCAAACCATTAAAACCCACTAATTCGTTAGTTTCAGGCAGACCACACATCTAATTAGTGTTCGGTCTACTGATACACATCACTAATGATAATGAGGTCTTTTTCTTGTTATTTTTAGTCATTTAAAGGTTGTTTTCTATGGATTTGACAATTAAACATGGCTTTGGGGGTTTGTGACACTAAAGATGGTTTTTTCATCATCCAGATAAAAAGTCTCATATGATTGATGTTCAAACTGCTCAACTATTTCACAATTCAATCTATGATTGTTTTAATCTGATTTTATAGCATTCAAATGTAATTCAGGACATTTTAACCCCCAGAATCACCTTTTTTAAGGGTGTAAAACCATTAAAATGGTATATTTGGTAGTTCGGGGAAGATCGCACATCATATTAGTGTTTCATAAGCTTCTACACATCATGAATAACAATAATATTATGTTTTTCTAGTGATTTAATCTCATTCAAAGGACATTTTATTTAGATCTGATGGTTAAATGCATGTTTTGGTGTTTTATGACTATAAAAGTTAATTTTCTATCATCCTGGGAAAACATCACCTCTGATTGACATTTCATCTACTTGGATATTTCTAAATTCACACTACTATTATTCTTTTCTGATTTAATGGAATTCAGTTGTAGTATGGTTGGTTATAACCCACAGATTCACCTTTCTAATAGGCGTTATGCCATTAAAACCTGTATATTCGGTAGTTCTAGGAATTCTTCTCATATTATTTCCATTCTATCAAGTCATACACATCACAAATAATAACAAGATGGTTTTCCTTTTATTTAATGTCCTTCAAAGGTCTTTTGTTATGTATCTGACCATTAAACGCATGTTCTGGTGTTTTTTGACACCAAAAGTTAATTTTTGGTCGTCTAGGGAAAACAATACTTCTGTATGACAATTCATCTGCTCGACCATTTCAAAATTCTCTCTAAAATTATTATTGTATGATTTAATGGCTTCGGATGTCATTTTGAAGGTTTTGAACATAAGATGTTCCATCCTAAAGGGCACCAAACAGTTATGTTGGTCGGAGTGGTTTACTCAAGAGGGGGGTGAATTGAGTACCAATTAAAATTTCTGTAATTAAAAACAGTGTCTTAAAGACCCCCAAATAAAATAATAAATTAAACTGTAGTGAATTTATATTAAAGTAGAGGTTCTGTCAGATTCTCAAGGGATTGATTAATTCCCAGTTAATCAACATAGGAGTGTGTGATTATCTTTTGAAACTAACTTACTAATCCACACTTAACATAAACACTTGCTAATTTAATTATCAAAGTAACTTTAAAAAACAGTATTGGTTTTAAAGTGATTAGCAGCGGAATAAAACTTTGAAAGAGATGGCACAACAATGTAACCAAGAGGTTCAGTCTCAAGCCGAGACTTAGTCCTCTCAAAAGTTTATGTAAAAAATGATCCACACCCTGGATCGGGGTTCAACAGTTTACAACTGTCCAGGTCCAAGACCTCTACCACTGTTCTTCGTGGGAAACAGTACAACATCAACCAGTTTTCCAGGTCACACACGACCTCTACCACTGTTATTCGTGGGAAACAATGAATGAAAGAGTTTGGTAAGGATTTACAAATCCTTTAGTTTGAGTACAGGAGACAGTGTATGTGTTAGATACAGCAGATAACCCACACTGCTCGAAAAGAATGGTAATAAATCACAGAACAAGAGATGTAGAGTTTAGAGATGGTTCTGGTGATTGCAGTATAGCTCTGGACTTCTTCAGATTCGATCGCAAGTGAGTTTGAGTCCTCTTCTCGTTTCTATTTGAGAAACAGAGTGTCGTATGCTCCAGGTTCACAGGTAGTGAGAATGTAGTCGATGAAGTTCTTCTTGTATGCACAGAACACTTCTCGAGTATGCTTGATTGTCTATGAGCTTCTCTGTGTTCTTCTCGTGCTTGTGTTGTTTTTTGGTATATTGGATGCACCGCACTTTTCTGGTTCGCTTGTTGTTGTTGTTTGTTTTTCCTTCACACGTTCGCATTTTTCTGGTATGTAGTCTTCTCGTATTTATCTCCCCTCAGGGGACAGAAAAGATTTCTTTTCAGCAGGTACGAGGTATGGGTTCCTGACATCCGACAACCTTTATCAGATATTTGACAAATCATTAAAATGTATGATATGACCGTTAGATAGATTAAATATAGGAAATAAAGAAATTCAAATAGTGAGTTGAGTGATCGGTAGGTAATCATCATCGGTAGCTTGAACATCGGTAGCTTGAACATCGGTAGATCGATGTCATTAGTTGCTTTGACTCTATCGGTGGCTCTATGCGTCAGTTGGTACATGCTTGTATCAGTGACTTTGTTTATCGGTAGCTCCATGCGTCGGTAGGTACATGCATCGGTAGCTCCTATGCATCGGTAGCTCCATGCGTCGGTAGCTGTGAGTCTGTATCGGTAGCTTCGTCCATCGGTGACTCTTATTCCATCGGTAGCTATTTATACATACACCGGTAGCTCTACGTTTGTATCGGTAGCTGTCTGTAAGTCAGTAGCTTATATTTATAAGTACATCGGTAGCTCTGTGTTAAGTCTATCAGTAGCTGTCTATCGGTAGACTAAGTCTATCGGTAGACTCGTTACCGGTAGCTCTTTATCAGTAGCTATAGACAGATTACTTATCTGTTTTATGCAGAACACAACTGATTGTGTTAGAATCAATTTATAACTTGTATAAACATGGATAAATGAGGATAAACATATTTCAAAGACTTTTAAATATTATTATTGGTTTGATCATAGATTTGAAAGAATTAAAGTATAGATCAATGATACATAAAAATATCACATAGAATGAAAAAATAATTCTGATTTTCAACACAAATGAATACATGATTGAGATTATCAAAACAGGTGAGGTCAACAATCTCCCCCTTTTTATAATCACAACTTATGGTATGGGCATTTAACATAGTGAAAATATAATAGTAAAGAGTATAATATTGAATTCAATTTTCTCAGAGAAAACAGCCTCAGAGATAATAGAAATAGTATGATATAGACATAAGTTATCAGAGGTAAGAATCATAAGGTACTAAATAGACATAAAGTATCAGAGGGAAAAATGAAAAGAAGGGTAAAGTGTCTCCCCTTATTCCTTATTTTTCTCCATTGAAAATATTTTTCATTCTCCTTGGTCTCCCCCTTATTCTCCCATTTTGTTCTCCCTATTATTCTTCTTATTATTCTCCCCCTTTGTGATAATCAAAAAGTGGGAAAGCATATATATATATATAGGAGACAAATAACACATGAGAAGTAAAAAGAGTTCTGTATTAGAGTAGACAAAAAGTACAAAAACAGAATACAAATGATTTCCTATCAAAAATCCTGGCCACTGATTCAATCCTCATCTGCAACGAGAGATTTTCATTTAGGATCAGAAGGAGGCTCGGGTGGTGAGGATTCAGGTGAAGGTTTGGGAATGCCAGAAAAGATCAAAGGAGGCTGGGCCACTGACACAGAGTCAGGCCTGTAGGTTGAAGATTTTTGGGTGATCATTGGTGTGAGGCTTCGAATGGCTTGAACAGGAGTCAGCTGGACTGTGGAAGCATCTGAGGAAGAAGCAGGCAAAGCAGGAGGGATGATGACTGGTCTGGCATCAACATGCAAGAAGGGCAGCAGCAGATTTCTAAAATCCATAATAATTCCTCCTCCTCTTTCCATAGCAGAGACGAAATCATCTTTGTTTTCCATGAATTTTTCTAAGGCAGGAGTCAGTTCTCGTATCTTGCTCACTTGTTCTCTGAAAGCTTGAGTGACTGGAGGGAGCTTCATGTGTTCCAACATTAGCATGAAGTGGTGTTCGAGTTGATGCTTGGTGAAAATTTTGGAGAAGTAGTAGTCCACTTCGCTTTTTATGGCTTCCTGAGAGGCAGAGGCTTCTCTCATAAAGTCTTGAACAATCTTCATGATTTCTCTGGCAGAATCTCTTGTAGAAAGAACCTCTCGGCTCAACTCTGATGAGTCCACAGAGCCACTGGTAGAAATAGAGCCAATCTCCTCCTTTAACATTGCGCGAACTTGATTGAGGTCAACTGATAGTTTGGATGTGAGAGGGCCAAGAGAGAAGGAAACAGTTTCTTTAAAACTCTTAGACAAACCACTGATTAGACTTTGAACTTGAGAGTCTTGCAATTAAACATGATCCTTCACTGAGGTTTTGAAACTTTCAAACACTGAGACAAACTGGCTTACTACACTCTTCCCATAAGCTAGGTCCTTGTCAGCTTGAGACTTGGAGCTCATATAGGAATCCAAAGCAACAACTGATATCTTGAGAGCTTCCAGATCTGCTTCGATTCTTGAAGACTGAGTCTGGCACTCTTTCACTTCTTCCATAAGCTCAGACACAAAGGAAGATAAATTACAAGCCAAAGATAGCTCGAAGGATCTCTCTAGCCTTTTCATTTCTTCATAAAAGCTTTCCTTCATCTCAGCGACTGATGCACTGAATGATTCTTTCAGCTCATTCTTCATGGATTCAAGATCTGATTTAGAGACAAACTCATTTGGGATAACTGTAGCAGATCCCCTTGCTAAGGCCAAATTAACTACAGAAGTAGTCATTATTGAATTAATTGAGGATGCAAGAGAGGTTTCCATTAACTTCACTTCTTCAACAAAACTGGATTTGAGGTCCTCTTTTAGCCTATTCAGATCATGAAATCTGACCACATCATTTGGCAACTTCTCAGAGGCAAGATCATAAATGATCTTCGGTCTATCCACAGACACCTCATCATCTGAATCTGGATAATCCAATCCACAGACTATAAACCCTGGGTCTTCTACCCAGTCTCCAAGCTCAACAGCTATTGTAACTTTTCCAAGCACAGACTGATGCTCCCCCTCAATTGGTGCATTCTCATGTATCACAACAGCCTTTTCTACTGGTCTTTCTTCATCAGAATCTTCCACAACAACTTCCATCTCAGTAGCAGTAAGGAGGTTTTCTGAAACAGGTACAGCTTCTTCTGTAACTTTTTCTACTTCATCAGCAGGCATAGCTGAGTTCCCAATCAAAGGGCTCATACTTAAACTACCTGAAGCAGAAAATTCAGATACATTTTCCTTTTCCTCTTCTTCTTGGTGAGGTACAGACTGGTCTTCCTCATGAGTAGATACAATTTCCTCTACCTTTCCTTTCCTAGAATAGACCAATTCTGCAACAGGACTTGGGGGAAAGTCTGGATCTCCTCCAACATCTATAGGAGTTTCTTCTTCTTCTTCTTCTGTTTCATCACTATAAACAGGTTCCTCTTCATCAGGTCTCAGACTCGGATCTCTCATATCCTTTGGTCTTGAGGGATGATCCACAGGATTAAACCTATCATAGATCTTCTGATCATCACTGACCCATTCTCCCTTCCATGGGTTCCAGTTAATTTTCATATACTTGAAAACAGTCGAGGTGATACAGAAATTGTTCTTGACTACAACTGTCTCATCCTGAGACTCAGCTATTTCTTTCACTTTTATCATCACTGAAATCAGCTTGGCAAAGAACAAAGCATTGGTTTTTGACTTTAGTCTAATCATGTCTTCCATTTGAAGCATCAACAATCTGCACCGATTGATTTTTACACCATGTCTTAGCAAATGAAGAAGATAGATATCTTGATATCTCAGATTTGCAAAATCTCCTCTCCTCGGTATCAACACATGCTGAACAAACATGAAAAGCAGTCGATTCTCTCCATCCATTTCAGCAGCTACCACTTTCCTTTGATTTCCATTCCCAGTCACCTCTTGTAAGGCGGTCTCATAATCAAAAATGTCACTACTAGGTGGCATTTCTCTTGATACATACCCAGAGACACCTTCATGTGGTACTTTCAAACTCTCAGCCCACTCTACTGAAGAAAAAGACATCTCTTTTCCATTTACAAAAGAGCTAACGCGATTCTCATTCTCAGACTTCTCGAAAGTTACAAACTCATAGAATTGCTTTACCAACTTTGGGTAGTATGGGCCATTGTTATTCGAGAAACAATCCACCCATTTCTGGTCTTCCAGAATCTCGAGTACTAAGGATTTGCTAGGCAGTAGCCATTCCACGCACAGTTCCTTCTCGATTACTATGTCTCTATTCTGCAAGTGAGGATTCACTGGTCGCCTTCCCGATCTAGTTTTGACTTCACTAACACTGGCTTTATGCTGTGTCTTTTGCTTTTTAGCATTTGGTTCTACACTTTCATCTCTGACGATAGGAAGCTTGGTTTTTTCCATCGCGGGTTTAGGGTTCTTGGCCGATTTGGGAGGTAGGGTTTGAAGGTGAGAGGTTTTGAGCTCGGTGAGGTAAGAAGTGGCTTAGACTGAGTTTTATCATTTAGGAATTCCAAATAAACGACTAAAATAGAGTAATAAAATAAAATAAAACGATTTGTATTCTTGGCGGCAGACAGAAGTTTTAAAACCTTGCATCAGTGTGAGTTAATCATCGGTGAGAAAAACAAATCGGTGAGAATTTCTACGTCGGTGAGAAACATACATCGGTGAGAATTTTCACATCAGTGAGAATTTCACATCGGTGATAATTTCACATCGGTGAGAATTTCACATCAGTGAGAATTTCACATCGGTGAGAATTTCACATCGGTGAGAATTTCACATCGGTGAGAATTTCACATCAGTGAGAATTTCACATCAGTGAGAATTTTCACACCGGTTGTGATTAAACATTCCCAGTTCATGTCTTATGTAACTTAGCCTATCCGAACTTAAAGGTTTAGTGAAAATATCAGCCAATTGATGTTCAGTGCCAATAAATTCAAGAGAAATATCACCTTTTTGATAGTGATCTCTTAGTAAATGGTGTCTTACATCTATGTGTTTGGTTCTAGAGTGAGATATAGGATTCTTAGAGATGTTTGTTGCACTGGTGTTATCATAGTTGATTGAAACATGTTTAAAAACGTATCCATAGTCCAAAAGAGTGTGTTTCATCCACAGAATTTGTACACAGCAACTACCAGCAGCTATATATTCTGCTTCGGCAGTAGATAATGCAACTGAGTTCTGTTTCTTACTACACCAAGAAACTAAGGATTTTCCAAGCAAATGACATGTTCCTGATGTGCTTTTTCTATCTAACTTACAACCAGCAAAGTCAGCATCTGAATAACTCATTAACTCAAAGGATTGTCTTTTTGGGTAAAACAAACCTAAGTTAACCGTGTGTTTGAGATATTTAAAAATTATTTTAACAACAAGAAAATGAGATTCTTTTGGGTTAGCTTGAAATCTAGCACACATACACACACTAAACATAATATCAGGTCGACTAGCAGTAAGATAAAGTAAACTACCAATCATACCTCTGTAATTTGTTTGATCAACTGGTTTCCCAGTTTCATCTGCATCCAATTTACAGGTAGTACTCATAGGAGTTTCACTTCCCTTGATACTATCCAGACCAAAACGTTTTAAAAGATCCTTTGTATATTTACTTTGATTCAAAATAATACCATTTTCATTTTGAAATACTTGAAATCCAAGAAAGTACTTAAGCTCTCCCATTAAGCTCATTTCAAATTCATTTTGCATACTTTTTGAAAAATCAGTACATAAAGAGTGTTTAGAAGATCCAAAAATAATATCATCAACATATATTTGTACAACTAAAATATCTTTAGAAATTCTTTTAATGAAAAGAGTTGGATCGGAAATCCCTTTAGTAAAACCTTTTGAAATAAGGAAATTGCTAAGTCTACCATACCAAGCTCTTGGAGCTTGTTTTAAACCATACAAAGCTTTAGAAAGTTTAAAAACTTGATTTGGAAAATGAGGTTTAGTAAATCCAGGTGGTTGTTCTACAAACACATCTTCAATTATAAAACCATTTAGAAATGCGCTTTTCACATCCATTTGATATAACTTGAAATCCAGATGTGCAGTATATGCAAGTAAGATCCTAATGGCTTCTAGTCTAGCTACAGGTGCAAAAGTTTCCTCATAGTCTATGCCTTCTTCTTGACTATATCCTTCTGCAACTAGTCTAGCTTTGTTTCTAACTATATTTCCAGATTCATCTACTTTATTTCTAAAAACCCATTTTGTGCCTATTGTCAAAGTGTCCTTAGGTCTGTCAACTAATTCCCAGACTTTGTTTCTTTCAAACTGATTTAATTCTTCTTGCATAGCCATTACCCAGAATTCATCATTGATAGCATCATTGATATTTTTGGTTTCCAGCTGTGAAAGAAAGGCTTGATGTTCAAACTGGTTTCATAGAGAAGCTCTAGTTTGTGTTCCTCTATCAAGATTACCGACAACAGCTTCTAAAGGATGATTCTTTAGAATCCTTGTTGATCTGGTAAAGGTTGGACTAGAAATATCAGGTTCATCTATAGGTTCGGGTTCAACAGAAGCAGATTCTGGAGAAAGTCCAAAAGTGGATACTTTTATAACAGGTTCTTTAGATTTATCATTAAGGTCCAGAATAGATAAGTCTTCTTCAAGATTCTCAAGAGAGGTTTTAGGCTCTTGTGGATCAGTTTCATCAAACTTGATGTGAACAGATTCTTCCACACATTTGGTTTTCTTATTGAATACTCTATAGGATTTACTTGAAATAGAGTAACCCAGAAAAATTCCTTCATCACTTTTGGAAGCAAACTTATCCAGATTATCTTTGGTATTCAGAATAAATACTTTGCAACCAAAAACTTTAAAGTAATTAACCTTAGGCTTTCTATTGTTCCACAATTCATAAGGGGTTTTCTTAAGAATAGGTCTGATTAAGACTCTATTAATGACATAACAAGCTGTATTTACAGCTTCAGCCCAAAAATAAATAGGCAGATCATATTCATTGATCATGGTTCTAGCAATTTTTTGCAGGTTTCTGTTTCTTCTTTCTACTACACCATTCTGTTGGGGTGTTCTAGGGGCAGAGAAGTTATGATTATAGCCATTGTGTGAGCAATAAGATTCAAAATCTTGATTTTCAAACTCACGACCATGATCACTCCTCAAATTTTTAATCTTAAGTCCACTAAGGTTCTCTACAGACTTGGAGTATTTGACAATGTAAGAACAAGCTTCACTTTTGTGAGCTAGAAAATATACCCAAGTATATCTAGAAAAGTCTTCTACAAGAACATAAACATAGTGCTTCCCATTTAAACTAGAAACTCTTGATGGTCCAAACAAATCCATGTGAACCAATTCAAGTGGTTGAGAAGTTGAAACTTCTTTCTTTGATTTAAAAGAAACTTTGTGTTGTTTTCCCTTTTGACAGGGGTTACACACTCTATCATTTGGGAATTCTAACTTAGGTAGGTCTCTAACTAGGTTTTTCCTAGAAAGTTTTCTAAGTGAGTGAATGTTGCAATGTCCTAATCTTTTGTGCCATAGCCAAGATTCTTTATGAAAAGCATTCAAACAAGTAATATTCTGCTTAGCTAAAGAATTCAGATTAACAGCATAAACATTTTCATTTCTTAAGTCAGAAAATACCAAAACATTCTTAGAATTAAAAACTTTGCAAGAATCATTTTCAAATTTAACATGAAAACCATCATCACATAACTGAGAAATACTTAATAGATTGTATTTAAGGCCATCAACAAATAAAACTTTAGAAATCAAAATTGAATCAGTGTTACCAATCTGGCCTAGGCCGATGATTTTCCCTTTTGAGTTATCACCAAAGGTGACAAAGCCTCCATCAACTTTTATTAAACTCTTGAAACAAGAGAAGTCTCCTGACATATGTCTTGAACATCCACTGTCCAAATACCACGTCTCTTTACAGGAGCTCTTTAAGCAAGTTCCCTACAAAACAGATTTAGATGGGAGATGATTTTGGTACCCAGATTTTCTTGGGTCCAGACAGGTTATCCAATAACACTTTAGGTACCCATATTTGTCTAATGGGTCTCATATAATTTGTAGAATTGACATGATTTGAATGATAAACTTTATTATATCCATAGCTATGTATATAACCGGTTGAAACATATGAAGTTCCAAAATTACCTTCATTCTATCCAGATTTAGAAATGAATCTAGTTTTAGCAATTTTCCTTTGTCCAGGTTGGTATCCTATACCAGTAGTATATTTAGGTGCTACTTGCTTTCCTAGCATCTGTGTTAGAGTATTCTTTCCATTGGTGAACTTCTCTAAGTCTTTTCTAAGTTGCTCATTTGACAGTTTCAGTTCTGTATTTTCTTTTAACAGTTGAGCATTTTTCTCTTTTTCAATAGTTAGTTCGGTTTTAACTGTAGTGGTGAGAGCATGCTGTTTCTTTAATTACTTGTATTTATCCTTAAGTTCATTACATGTCTCTTCCAGCATATCAAAGTATTCAAACAGTTCAGATTTAGACATGTTATCACCTTCAGAATCATCTCCAGAATAATATGAATTTGAAGCAGGAGTTTCAGCAGTTACCTCAGAAGTGTTTGTCATAAAACACATGTTGGCTCGATTCCTTTCAGAGTCTGAAGATTCAGCTTCACTTGTGCTGTCTTCTGAAGCACTCCAAGTACCCTTCATGGATTTCTTAAACTTATTGTCCTTATATTCATATTTCTTTTTATACATCAGCTTTGGACAGTCGGCTTTAATGTGTCCTTTTCTCTTGCACTCATAGCAGACAACATCATCTGACTTGGCATTCTTCTTCCAATCCTTTTTCCATTTGCCTTGGTGATCATACTTACCCTTATAATTTGTTTTTCTGAAGAACATATTTTTCCTATAAAATTTCTTAAATCTTCTAGCAATGTGAGCCATCTCAGCATCACTGTCAGAATCACTTCCACTGTCTTCACAGCTTGAACTTTCAACTATATCTTGAAGCTTTTCTTTGTCCTTATTCTTTGAAGTTGAGGATTTGAAAGTGACAGACATTCTTGCAGGTTCACTTTCTTACTCTTTGTTCACTTTAAGCTCTTCTTCATACATCATAAGCTTGCCAATTAGTTCCTTGACAGGTAGAGCAGCAATGTCACATGATTCTCTGATTGAGACAGATGTGCCTCTCCATCTATCAGGTAGACACCTCAAAATTCTCATAATTTGTTCCTTCGATGAGACATCCTTTCCCAGCGAGATCATTGTATTGACAATCTCATTGAACGTGAGATACATGTCAGAAATGGGTTCGTCAGGCTTCATTTTAAAATTATCATACTTGATAGTATAAGTGTTCAATCTCATTTCTTTCACATTAGTTGTTCCTTCATGAGAAACAGCTAAGGTATCCCAAATTTCAAAAGTAGTTTTACAAGCAGAAATTCTATTAAACTCTTCATCTCCTAGAGCATAGTACAAGGCATTCATAGCTTTACAGTTGTTATTGTACGCAGTATTTGTAGGATCATCCCAAGTAGATCTAGCAGTAGTAGGAATTTTGTATTCTGATTCAATAGCAGTCCAAATATGAAAACCTATGCTTTCTAGATAAATTTTCATTTTCAGTTTCCACTGAGCATAATTAGATCCATTGAAGAAAGGTGGCCGGTTAGTAGCAGCACCCTCAAGTCTATTGTCCAAGATGAGAAAATTTTAAAGAGATAAAAATTTAGAAATAACAGAAATTTTAAGAACTTTAAAATACAACTAAAATCACAGTTCAAAAGAAGAGTACTTTTAGAAAGTATTTTCAACCTCTGATACCAAGTGTTGGTCGGAGTGGTTTACTCAAGAGGGGGGGTGAATTGAGTACCAATTAAAATTTCTGTAATTAAAAACAGTGTCTTAAAGACCGCCAAATAAAATAATAAATTAAACTGTAGTGAATTTATATTAAAGTAGAGGTTCTGTCAGATTCTCAAGGGATTGATTAATTCCCAGTTAATCAACACAGGAGTGTGTGATTATCTTTTGAAACTAACTTACTAATCCACACTTAACATAAATACTTGCTAATTTAATTATCAAAGTAACTTTAAAAAACAGTATTGGTTTTAAAGTGATTAGCAGCGGAATAAAACTTTGAAAGAGATGGCACAACAATGTAACCAAGAGGTTCAGTCTCAAGCCGAGACTTAGTCCCCTCAAAATTTTATGTAAAAAATGATCCCCACCCTGGATAGGGGTTCAACAGTTTACAACTGTCCAGGTCCAAGACCTCTACCACCGTTCTTCGTGGGAAACAGTACAACAGCAACCAGTTGTCCAGGTCACACACGACCTCTACCACTGTTATTCATGGGAAACAAAGAATGAAAGAGTTTGGTAAGGATTTAAAAATCCTTTAGTTTGAGTACAAGAAACAATGTATGTGTTAGATACATCAGATAACATACACTCCTCGAAAATAATGGTAATAAATCACAGAACAAGAGATGTAGAGTTTAGAGATGGTTCTGGTGATTACAGTATAGCTCTGGACTTCTTCAGATTCGATCGCAAGTGATTTTGAGTCCTCTTCTCGTTCTATTTGAGAAACAGAGTGTCGTATGCTCCAGGTTCACAGGTAGTGAGAATGTAGTCGATGAAGTTCTTCTTGTATGCACAGAACACTTCTCGAGTATGCTTGATTGTCTATGAGCTTCTATGTGTTCTTCTCGTGCTTGTGTCGTTTTTTGGTATATTGGATGCACCGAACTTTTCTGGTTCGCTTCTTGTTGTTGTTTGTTTTTCCTTCACACGTTCGCATTTTTCCGGTATGTAGTCTTCTCGTATTTATCTCCCATCAGGGGACAGAAAAGATTTCTTTTCAGCAGGTACGAGGTACGGGTTCTTGACATCCGACAAACTTTATCAGATATTTGACAAATCATTAAAATGAATGATATGACCGTTAGATAGATTAAATATAGGAAATAAAGAAATTCAAACAGTGAGTTGAGTGATCGGTAGGTAATCAGCATCTGTAGCTTGAACATCGGTAGCATGAACATCGGTAGCTTGAACATCGGTAGTTCGATGTCATTAGTTGCTTTGACTCTATCGGTGGCTCTATGCGTCGGTTGGTACATGCTTGTATCAGTGACTTTGTAAATCGGTAGCTCCATGCGTCGGTAGGTACATGCATCGGTAGCTCCTATGCATCGGTAGCTCCATGCGTCGGTAGCTGTGAGTCTGTATCGGTAGCTTCGTCCATCGGTGACTCTTATTCCATCGGTAGCTATTTATACTTACACCGGTAGCTCTACGTTTGTATCGGTAGCTGTCTGTAAGTCAGTATCTTATATTTATAAGTACATCGGTAGCTCTGTGTTATGTCTATCGGTAGCTGTCTGTCGGTAGAATAATTCTATCGGTAGACTGGTTACCGGTAGCTCTTTATCAGTAGCTATAGACAGATTACTTATCTGTTTTATGCAGAACACATCTGATTGTGTTAGAATCAATTTATAACTTGTATAAACATGGATAAATGAGGATTAACATATTTCAAAGACTATTTTAAAGATTATTATTGGTTTGATCATAGATTTGAAAGAATTAAAGTATAGATCAATGATACTTAAAAATATCACATAGAATGAAAACATAATTGGGATTTTCAACACAAATGAATACATGATTGAGATTATCAAAACATGTGAGGTCAACAAGTTAGAACCAGCATATTTAGTAGTTTCGGGTATACAATATATCTACTAGATGTTACTTTTACTTTTACACATCACTAATAACACTAATATGGTTTTCCTATGATTTTAAGTCATTTGGAGGTTGTATGCTATAGATCTGACAATTAATCGTGCATTTTGGTCTTTTATGACACTAAATGTGCATTTTCAATCATCCCAGGAAAACGATACCTTCGATTTATAATATTTCTACTTGACCATTTTAAAATTTACTATATGATTGTTTTTGTCTGATTTCATGCCATTCAATTGTTTTCAATTGGTTTTGACCCTTGGAAACATAATTTGAAAGGGCGTTAATGGTTTAAAACCCACATATTCAGTAGCTTCAGGAACATCGTGCATCTGATTGACATTCCATATTCATGTACACATCATTAATGACAATAATATGGTTTCTAATGGTTTCATGTCATTTTGAGGGCTTTAGCTATGGATCCAACCGTTAAATTCATGTTTTGATGATTTATAAAACTAAAAGTGTGTTTTCCATCATTCTAGGAAAATAATACCTTCAATTGACATTTTGTATTCTAGACCAATTCAAAATTCAGTCAAAATTTTTTTTCTTCTAATTCCATATCATTCTGATTTCTTTTATATGGTATTAACCCCAATACACACCTTTCTTAAGTGTGTCAATCCATTTAAACCTGCATATTCAGTAGTTCTAGGTAGACTACCCATCTAATTGATGTTTTGTCTCCTCATACACATAAATTATAATGATAATATTGACTTCATTTGATTTCAAGACATTTTTAGGGCCTTTCTATGGATCTAACCATTAAATGAAAGTTTTGGTGTTTTATGATGGTAAATCTGAATTTTTCATCATATAGGGAAAACAACACCTCCGATTGACATTCCGTCTGCTCGACCATTTCACAGTTCACATTAAAATATTGGTCATCTGATTTCATAGTATTAATATGTATTTTTTTTCTTTTGACCCTCTGTTACATATAATGTAAGTTTACTCAATAATAGATAGCTAAGGAATTTTCGGATCAGACATCTTTCTAGATCACGATGTTATGAGGTGATAATTTTCAATGATTGGTTTCATCATCTCCATGATTATATTATATGTAATTAGAGTCATAATTTTTTTAAATTGGAATTATAGGATTAGTATTCCTAAATATTTAAATAAACATACATGGTTTTTTATATGATTAATTTTTAATATAAAATGATATCATTTTAGAAAAAATATGAGTGTGAGTACTAAAACTAGGGGAAATAAAAGACTAAGTCCATATTTACCGCAACCATGTGGCTTTTTGAAATCCATTGGGAAAACTTTGTATAAGAAAATCTTTTCCAACGTAAGGAATTCTTACATGTGGAACTTGTGTAATAATATCATCAAAGAAAGTTCATTGAATTCAAAATATGAAATCCCTCTCATTCATGTTACCCTCTCAACCAACATGAGTAAAAGAGATTTCCATTTTCTATTGCATAAGGGAAACCTTTTGTAATCGTATCAAGCAACCCCTGTGGAAAAAATTGGTGTGCTAAAAGGAATTTTCAAACATGAAGGTGAAAACATACCTAATGATAGTGGGAATATATTGAGAAATAATACATCGAAACTACAATTCTGCAAATAGAAAATTATAAAAAAATTAGAAAAAAAGACCACCCACATACATTGTGTATAGCCACACCAAAATAATTCACAAATTTTGTGTGAGACACAATGTTGTGTGGGATTCATGACCCACATATGTGAATTTCTTGCAGAGGATACAATCCCAGGCCACAAATGAAATTGAGGTCAAGCATAGAGTAGAAAATTACCATCTTTAAATATTCAATTCCACCAGTGTTGTTTTTTCCTAAAGATTACATCCTCTTTTTTCAAATAAGATTAAATCCTAAGGGGTATTAATTTTAGAGACTCCCTGTTTCTCCACCAAAAGGATGAAGATATTGATTTAAGAACACCAAAAACATATAAATAATAAGCCATAGGTAATGGAAATTGAATCTTCTCTAAATCCCTTGAAGTGAACATAAATTATCTATGTGCTTATATGTAGCATGAATAACACCTCACATAGTTACATACTATACCGATCACTTGGATGATCATCATAATCATTCAAGTTCATACTATATGGCTCAACATCCCTTCTCCCCTACACCAACCACCCCTACCCTCCCCCTCTTTCACCCCATCATCAGCCTTCCCCCAGCAGAAGCCTCCACCACTCCCTACACTACCCTACCCCTACACTACCCTGGCATCCCCACTTTAGTATACTCCCCTCACCTAGCCCTTATAGAAACCTCCCTCCTTCACCGACCTAGCCTCTCCACGTACTTCCCACCATCCCCTATCCACCATCATCCCCATGCAGTATCCTCCCCTATAGTATCCCCCCTATCCCATCATTCTATTCCACCCTTCACCAGCCTCCCCTGCCTTACCCTAGTCTCCCTCCACCTGTAGCAACCCCCCCCCCACCCACATGCCTGCAACAACCCCCCTCCCCCATACAGCAACCCCCTAGCCCATTCTTCTACCACAGTAGCCCCCATCAAATTCCCCTACCTCAGCAGCCCCCAACCCATATGACTAAATTTTAATTATTACTTAGCTGACTATACAATATTTCTATACTATCACTTGATACGAAATATTGAAACTAGAAAATAAAATGTAAATAAATTTAAATCTTAATAAATTGAAGTTTTATGTAATATATCATAATTGAAAATCAAGTAAACTATAAAAGAATGCATTAAATCACAATAACTAAAAAAATAAAACACAAAAATGTGTAAATTGAACTAATGGTTCAAGAATTAATATTAATTCCTAATTATGATATGATATTCAAATGGTAATGTAATTACCTCATGCATGAGGTTCATCATCATGTGAATCTCAAATCTCATTATGATGTCCACCAGCTATATCCAGAGCCATAATATCTATAAAATTCAATATGAATATCATTTGTTTTATTTTTTAGCTGTAGAACAACTTTTTTACCATCAAGAGGATATTAAGATGTCACTACATCAATACGTGATGAAATCTGTGATAATTTCTCCTCACACTCTACACATAACTGCTAAAACTTCTCATCCTTAATGCACAGTATAGCCTTCATGGTAGTATATATATCCGTATGAGAGTGCATCCCAACATATTTATATGCACTCATAACCACTTCTCTAATAACATCATGTTGTGGGATACCAATTCCCCAAGTCAATGAATAACTTGGATTATCATGCATCATGACACACTGAAATTTCTCATCTTTGTGCACAATAATATAGCATTTATCGTCTGAAATATCTGATAACTCATCATCAAACTAAGATTTTAGCATATTCATAAGGAATTGATGAAAAATATGAATAATTCTTATGAAATAAAAGTACATTTGTTACTAAATAATATTGTTGAAATAACACCAATAACATCGGGATCTCATGCACTACGAGTCTCCATCCATATTGATATATGATCGGTCTTCACACCTCAATGGTGAAACTTTAATAAATGAGTCCACAAAATACATATTTATATTTATGTTATACAATAAAAATTTAAATATATGAATCAATTATAAATTCTAAATTTACATCATATCTGAGGTCTGACACATATAGATTTCCAAGTCTGGAAGGCATACCCTACATCACCTAATTATGTGAATGTCTATAAATCTCAGTAAAATTAAATGTATTAAGTTAATAGAGATATGAAAAATTAGTCATTTATAGATTAAAAACAAAACATTTTACCATTGTCATCTCACTCGACCAAAAAACAATCAAATCATGCCATTTCATGAGAAGAATGCTCAAAGGGACTCACTGTAGAATGTATAGAAAATATGAAAATGGAAAACGGTGATCTCTATACACCCTTCCCTTGTAATCCTTCCATAATTTTCATCATTTAGAGATAAATAATTCCCAAAACATATCTGGGAATGATTTCGAATTATCCAATTAAAAAATATTCAGCAGTTGTGAAAAAAAAAAAATAATATCATGAAAAATGAATCATTGAATTTACTGGAACCTCCATCCATAACATGACTATAATATACTAGGCTAAAGAAGTATTATCATGATTTTTTATAGGTAATATTTTTGGATCTCATATAATATTCCCATTCTGGAGAATCAATAAAATTATACCTTTTCTAACTGGTTGAAATGTGTGATCAAATACACATCCAATTGGGCTCTAGAGTTTCATGATCGAGCCCCAATACTAGGACCCCTGCTTCTACTGAAAGACACCTAATATCCTGATAAATAGAAATTCATAATGAAATTACAATATAACTGATTTTTTTTAAATATTTAGAAATAGTTAAGGAAATATACACAGAAAATTAAAAAAATTAATTTAGAAAAATGAAATTATACATACCAACATAATCAGGTGAACCAAATTGACCACACAGTGACATAACTGAATTAATAAAACAAAATATAGTTCATTTAATTAATTTTTTAGATAATTAATTCATAAAATTTTTATAAACAATAACTATGAAAAAATCACAATATTTAAATGATTAAGAAAGTATATCGTATGTCCTTAAATTGTCTCTATGGGCCATCGTATATCTTGTTCATGATCATCTATAGTTTTCTGGTCATGTGTTTGATATGGAAAGGATACAATATTCCATTCAACTTGATTAATCAAAAAAACCTGCTCTTCTTGGAATTTTCACCCAAAAAATCCAATTAAAATCAATGATGAAAAAAGTAAACTTTTTCATCCAACGATGCCGATATGAAGGGATCATTCCTTACTCAATCACTTTTATATAGTATACTGTTAAATTTGACGGATGTAAATTAGAAGTCATCAACATTCGTTTCATGAACCAGATCGACCCAATCACACCTTAACAATATGTGTTTTAATCAATGACTATAAATAACCTCAATAATATCCATTAGGAATCTATAATAGTAGCATACATCAATAAATGAACAACTAATACAACTGTTCTTCATGGTTCGAGTCACATCAAAATTGATAATATGGAATTAGAATCTATTAGCATCAAAATACATGTAGCGATAAGCTATAATAAACAGGATATTGGCAAGTTGGTTAGTTTAATTATCATGGTATGAGTACTTAAATCATTCATCTTTTGGATAAGTAAATTTCACATTGTTAAATCGATACAGGACTGTGAAAATAAAACTATGTTTCAGTATAAAGCTAATATAAAAATTATTTATACATATTTGATCCTGGAACCACTCATGAAATGTGATGAAATGATGTTTTTTGATATTAGGGTCAGTTGCACAAGGCCATCAATATTTCATCTTAGTGGTATAAATCCTAAATAAAAAACATAATAAAAGGTAAATAATAAAATAAATATAGAATCATTCGACTTAAAAGCTCAACTAGGAAACTTAATATATCAATGACATAAATGATTGAGTGTTGAACAACACATCTTGATGAGCGTGAACCCACTCATCATTGTGCATATCAAACATTGTCCCATCTCTATTTGGACCATCTCCATTCAGGAAGGGTTTATCAAATTTTTTTTAACCTCATCAATATATGAAGAAAAATATTTATTACACTCATCCACTAATATCCCATGGAAATTGAATCCTCTTAATGAGATTTCATGTGCACATATTGTTTCAATTTATTTAAGTTGTACTCTATTTTATACATCCACATGAATTACAAGGGACCTCGAGAAATGACATCACCAACTAAATTCATAGTCATGTTGACCATGAAATCAAATAAAAATATTGTGGGAATAGTTTCTCTAGGTTACATAGTGCAAGTAGAATCTAACCCTTATGATTTTTCAAATAACTCATGTGATGATTCCATGAACATATCTATCTAAAAATATTATATGTAGTAATCAATGGAACAAAAACATGTGTGGGTAAGAAATAAAAAATTTCTATATAGATTAACTAGTGAAAAATAATATGATTATTGTAACTTTTAAACCATAATAACCTCATTGTTATCATATTGTCACGCTTGTAAATATTAGATAAATAACCATCTAGAACATTAAGGGTATTTAAAATTGATTGAAATTTAGTTTCTATATTTTTTTCAATTGATTACAAGGAATTTGGAATGTATGTACGATTACCATCACACGGTGTTAAATGTAATTGTTCTCTCAACCCCATTTCATTCAAGTCATGTTGAACTTTGGAACTATCCATTAATTTCCCATTGATGCCTAAAATGATGTGTATTATTTTATCACATAAATTTTTTTCATTGTGTATCACATATAAATTATTTCATAAATATTATATTTAAAAAAATAAAATTTGAAACAAATACTTTTTTTCTTCGAATTATGACTACGCTGCATATTTGTAGGAGGAATCAAATACATCCAGGAGCCAATAAATTACTAATGTCCTAAATTTTATGGATTTTTTCATCATCATGTAGTTCATGAATTTGATCCCCTTATATTATTTCTAGTAATGGATCAATCTTTATATTCCCAAAAAATGAAACTCTCTCTTTTCTAAACATATACAATGGAGGAAGAAATATTATGTGACCAAGATATTCCTACTTTATATAAGGATTAAACATAATATATTTCTTAATTTTATTAAAAAAATGGTAGGCTAATTCTCCTTTTGTACCCCAACTTGATAAGTTAGCATATGATGGAAAGTCATTAGTTATCCATAAAAAATCAACCTAGAGTATAAACATTTCATTATCTACAGAGTGAAAAGTCATCACAGTATCTACACAAAATTCTTATAACTCATCAATCAATGGTTGCATATAAACAAAAATTTTATCACCATGTCCTCTCAGTCCATCAATTAGAGTTGAAATTAATAAAAATAGTTTCCACATATATACTCATGGGCGAAGGTTGTATGGAATCAACATGAATGACCATGTATTATGTGTTGCACCAACTATGGAAATAAATGGGTCAAAACCATATGTTTCCAAACCCAGTTGAACATTACAATCTTCCTTAGAAACATAAGAGTGTCTTCGATCAAACTCTATCCATGCCAATGAATCATCATTGTGACTTAATTTTTCAACCTATTTGTTTATCTCTTAATTTAAGTTCATCAATTTTGAAATTTTATCGAACTAGAAGAATCTCCTCTATATCAGTTTGAATGGGAAATAATACATTTACATAATGGAAACTTGTTTCCCTTGATTATAGACCATGTAGGGAAGAATATAACTACCTTCATTAATCTCATTTTCCTTCTATCTGGATAAATAGAAAAAAAATTAAAATTATTTAGTTGCACATTCTCATTTCTAAGAAATATAAATTTTTTGTGGCATGAGTTAATGGTATCATATGTAAAACCAATATCATCGGTCATCTTCAGAGATTGATAGAATGACATAGGAATATTCTCTTCAGAATGGTGTACCTTCTTCAATAATAACAAAAACAAGTCAAATGAGGTCTATAGCCATTTATTCAAAGACCATCAAGTGTAACAATTCAACTATGGATGGTAATTTAATAAATTTAGGGCATTCATGATATAATTCAATATGTGTATGTTCAATAATTTCAATGAATTTAATTACATATCAATATTCATAATAAAGGGGATTACCCCATCCAACATCATCATTTATGACATTACTATCTTCAGGTTCAAACTGGCGCATCCCATTATTTAGCATTGTGTTCAAAAAATTAACTGTTCTCGAATCAACATCAATATAAATACTTTCTAATTGGTGAAATGAAATAGACTATTCTCCATGATGTGTCCTTTTTTATTCTTTTTCAAAAAACCATTTAAAAATAGATTTTTTCTAACACTATATCATTTTAAGATATATCTATTTTCCCAATTTTTACAAGGACATGTAATGAAATCACCTGGAAATATTCTTGTGAAATCAATAAATCACTTAATCCTCAAATAATATTTATCAAAAAAACCTATATAATATGTCAATAAATCTCTTATCTATATCTATATTTAATATATTGAAAAAATTTAGAATATCTTATATAAATTTGAAAAAGAACTCATATCATTTAAACTAATGAACTAATGAGTTAAAATCTATTTTTAAAGAAATTTAAATTAATAAAATAAAGGGATATTGTAAAATTTATTTGAATAGAAATTATTTGCATTTCATGAATATAATAGTTTATATATTTCAATATAGAATATGAATTGTTTTTTGGAATATTTTTAACCTGCATTGAATGACCATCTCGAAACCGATTTTTATAAAATTTCCGATATTAAAAAATAGATATTTTCCCATCATATGTTAATTGAGAATATATAAAAAATGTTTCTTTTAATATAATATAATAATGAGATATTGAGAAATACCAACCATGAATAACTTCTAAATAATATTGAATTATTCTTCTTAAAGAAAATAGAGTATATTCAGTAATATGAACATGAAGGATTATGATATCAACTATGATCAGGAGTATTATTATACAATAAATATATATAATTAATCTATAATTGAACTCTTGGATATATGATAGTATCAATTTATTAATTACAAACCATATTAAAGATTAATGAAGATCTTTTTTGTTGGGTTTTAACACCAATGTGTCAATATGGATCTAGTATAATTAACAATGACCCTATTAGCCACACATTTTTTGAAAAATATTTTCCCATTATACTTTTTCAGAAAAATAATAGTTAATTTAATGTAATGTAATGGAATTTTATCATGGTGACACAAAATAATTTTATCAAAGTGAATGTATTACTGTTTATAAAGGATATTTAGGGAAATATTGAGAATATCCATGAAACAAATGTTAATGTAAAAAATCCAAACTATAAAAATATTAATAGGATTAATGATATGAGAATATTTAATTATGAATCTATTTATGAATTTTTAAAAAAATCATTGAATTACATAAAACATAAATAGATATGGAAAAACATTAGAGGACTCCACCATGTGGAAAAATATGTTATGGTTTTTTCTTAATATATTTGATTCCAATTTATCATCATTTAAAGAAAGATATTTCAGTACACTCCCTAAATATTATCTAAAATGTACACATGATAAATATGAGATAATAAATCCCCTTCATTTAAGAATTTGTTCCAATACGATAATGAAATTTCATTCAAGACAATTATAAAACACAAAAATATGTAAAAGAAAGAATATTTTACTAGTGACAATAAATATAATGAAGAGAAAGATAAATATTGTTAAAAACCATGTCTCTCAGATCATTTTTTATGATAAAATAAGGATGAGGATACAAAGTTAAATGTTCATTAAAATTCATCAATTGTTTTAAAATTATAAAATTATAATTTAACTATACAATGTTTAAAATATTCAATATAGAGATGATGATAAATAACATGGATCGAATAATAAAGGATTAATATATATCTTTTTTTTAAAGGGAACCACTATTTATTTAGAACACACATCATACAAATGAAATTTTATCATTGTTGTTCATCAATGAATGCATAAGATTCCTTCAATCACTAGAATGTTAACATATTCATGTTATGGAAATAAATTTAAATTTTTGATTGATAATTTATTTTTATTACATGTTATTTTGGAGGAGTTATTTTGAAGAAGTTATCCATTTCTATTTTGTGAGTGATTTAAAGAGGATTTCAAATAGTGTTATCCTGATAGTGTTAAGAGTGAGGGTCTACGATGATGATGATGGTGATTTATTTCAAGACTAGTTTAGCATTTCATATAATTATTATAAGGGGTTTAGAACATTAATTAAAGAGCATGTGCTGTATTTTTGGAACCATCCATAAGAAATTAGTAAGCTTCCAAGATATGAACCTATGTATAGGAACATGTGTAGGCTGAATTGGGTTTATAAGAGTGGCAACGGGCTAGCGAGTGTAGGCACCATCCCTTGAGGAGGTGTGTGAAATGTATCTAGGATCTGACTTATGTGGATTTACATGTAGTGGTAGTGGAATATCTTGTAACAAATGGGAGAGAAAAAAAATTATTGGTTGATGTGGGAAGTGGAGATGTTGTGTAGTGTTCCACTCTCATTAATAAGATGAGAATAACAATGGCCACCCAATCAAGCATATGTCTACCATATAATATCTTGCACCGCACATATTCATCTCAACATGTCATATTCATCATCCCAACTCTTGATGATGATTCTCTTCACCATAGAAGATGGTGGAACCACTATCCATCAATCTCCTGGCTTCCGTGGATGTCATATGATTTAAATTATGAGGATTTTGGGATTTTGAACTATACATAGGCAATATCCATCTTACTGTCATGAGACCAACTTGAATAAATTCATTGGATAAATGAAAAAAAATCCAAATTAAATACTCATATTGTGAAGTCATGGAATTTTTATGAAAAATTACCTTTAGGGGACTCCTCTTCAAGTAAGAGGTGGTGGCTGGATTGGGCACCCATGACGGGGTGTAGGGATTGATGATAGGGGTTTGACTGTGGGGAATGACTAGGGAAGTGTGACTTTATGGTAGAAGGTTGTCTGGAAGGATGCGAGATGGTTTGAAGATTAGGGGTGATGGGGTTGGGAGGGTATGGTGTCGATGGAATGGGAGGGCTCAATAGTAGGGCACAATGGGATTGTGAGGGTTCGATAGTGGTAGGACGGTCCGATAGATATACTTTGAGGTGGGGGATGGGATTCATGGGAGGGCTATAGGGCCGCGGGAGGGTGAATGATAGGGGAGAGAATTGTTGGGTCGTGAGAGGTGGGAGAAGAAAAATTAAGGCAGTAGTTTAAAATTTTTTGTGATCACTAAATTGCAGTCACTAATAATATCAACCGAAACTACCAAATAGAAATCACATAAATCCCCCTTCCATTAAAATTAAAATTTATAATTCGGTATATACATTATAAGGCCATCATATTTTATGTGGAGATAGCCAATGTGGTTTAAAACTACTTTTTTGTTTTGTACAAAGTGATTTAATACTGTCTGGCCTCCCCAAACCATGGACCAAGTGGATTCTAGAAAATAGGGTTCCTAAAACCACCTCCCACATTGCCTATATGTTGGCCACATGGTCACCCCTTATGGAAGCCAGATTAGCGGGAATTTTTCTTCCATTTTGGAGTCCCAAAGGAGTCCTATCATCGTCCTAATATGATACAAAGGATATGGTAAATTCTACATCAACATCTTTTTCTTCTACCCCTCTCATATATTTCTAAACTCCTTGTCATCACCTAGGGAGGAACATGATGTATTCTTGAGGTTCATATATGTATTTTATTTAATGATATTTTTAATTTCAGGTTATATGTTTTTTTGTTTATCTAATTTTCTTATTTAATTTATTTATATAATTTTTTGTTATACACAAACACAAATAATCATGTTTGGGGGTACCCTTTCATGTGATGTTTCGCACATGATTAATCCATTTTTCTTCCCCCTATTCAATTATAGTGTTTTTGTGCTTCATATTTGCAAACTGAACTCACATAAACACTAACCTATCCATGTACTTTAATGAAATGGTAATATATTGAAATAACATAAACATATGGATATCACATCTACTACTTTTTGTGAATCCCTGGTGAGTTACAGTTATGAATTCAAACACAAATCAACAAATCATTGATCGAATATATAAAATAATTGTTTGTTTTAGAATAAACACTAGGAGGTATCCAAGTTTAAACTTTGTAAAATTCTTGTTCTAGGAGTTACAAACTAGGTATTAAAATATAATAACACTATCTCTAGAATTAATAAAGGATGAGTATCCTGAGATTCCATAAGATGATCATACTTAATTGAATCTATCATATATTTAATTTAATGAATTGCTTTCTTTTATATTATTCCATATTAATTCAATAAAAACAATATTACATGGATTATCATTCCCATTTTTTGTTATAATAAATTTCTTTTTAAATTAATGATCGATGGATCTATCGAGAGATGACCTAAGGTTCTTATATACAGCAGAAATTCTAGTTAAAACTAAACATTTAATAAGACATGCTTGACAACACAATAAAATGTAGTCACTATTACTGGTGATTCAAGATCCTTTTTTTATTTCATTTTCTTTATTTATTTTACTTCTTAATTAGTATTCCATTCGATGTCCCCCCCATTCTATTTTTTTCTTTTATTTGTTTTTGTGTGTTCATTCATCTCTCTCTCTCTCTCTTACTATATCTCTCTATAATTTAATCGTATATAATTATATTTTTTTCATTAAAGCATCTTATGTGATTTTATTTTACTCATATTAAATAATAAAAATTAAAAAAATACAAAACAAAACAAGAATCATAACTTATTTTTATGACCCAATCTGAAAAAGAAAAACTACTTGAATTTGACTGAGAAATTGAAACGGAATGTCAGTAAAAAATTAAGTAATCTAGAATAGGAAAATAAACTAACACTAAGGAACAAATTTAGGACCCTCATGTTATCTAAAACCAATAAATAATTGAACCAAATCAAACCCCAGGAAACAAGACTTTAAATAACCAAACGTTAAAAGAAAAGAAAACCTTAGATGTGGAGTACCAACCTACATATATATAATATCTTGAGGAAGAATCCAACATTGAGTTTATATCAGGAAACATCTACATACTTCCTAAATTTCATTTCCTTCCTGGTGAGTACCCTCATAGATTTCTCAAAGAATTTTACATATTGTGAGCCACCCTGAAACCCAAAAATGTGTCTGATAACCACATTATTTTAAGGCATTCCCCTTATCCCTTGATAGAGTAGCCAATTAATAGATATGCTATCTACCGACCATAATTAGGGGATGGCATGATTGTAAAATAATATTTCTAGTGAATTTATTCTCTTCCTCCAAAATTTCATTAAATAGAAATGAAATTGATGGAATTAGACAGTCATAAGGAAAGATCCTTCTTGGATATTTGGACATTTTCCAATACATTATTCAGGTTCACCCCACCACCAAATTAGTGTAAAATGTCTAATTCAATAATTCTATGAGAGACTTGTCCCTAGATATCATGTAATAAAATATAATGTAATTGGTGTTTCCCAAGTTGATTAAACTCTTTCTGCAACTTGTGATTTAATTTCCAACTTAGCTTAAAATGCACAAAAATATGGACCATGATAAATTAATCCAACTCGAGGATTACATGAGGTAATTCATTCATCCTTAGAATGAAAGTTAGATAATAAACATCATTATATGAACACCCTTCTAGGTAAATTACATTAAGAACAAGGTAACTCTCACCCTTCTTCCATTCCATTACATTGTGGTATTTGTTCTGATAACACTCATTTTTTCTGACCATTGTCCAGAACATTAGGATTCATCTGAGTCTTGTTATCTAGTGTTCCCCATGCTTCCTTGTCATCAAGAACCACCCTCCATGAAAAAACCATTCAGGAAAAAACTAAACCCCAGGTGGAAATCATAACAATTGTACTAATAAGGAGGATAATTAATCTACCCTTAATAGAACAGGTATCAACAATTCCAATGTATGAAACCTTCTTATAATTCAAGATATCCAAAAAAATCCTCCTCCTTCCAAATCAGAACCAATCCTTGAAAACATTGTGAAGAAAATTGCAACCCAAAACCTTTAGTTCCAACAGCCCATGAAATCGTCTATTCAAGACATACGAAGTCATGTGGGAAAATTTTTAAACACCATCCATGAGATAAATATGTATTTTTTTGGACAATGACCATAAAAACTTATTTTTAAACCGATATAAAAAAGGTAATATTTGTGAAATAACACTTTGTAATAGTAAATAAGTATCTTCATCCAATGATTCTACCAAAATCAAAAGAATCTTATGATGAAAAATGAAACTTAAATAAAAAAATACCCTTGAGGATTTCATTGAATAATAAATTCCTCTTTCATTCCCCCAATTAAACTCTATATCAATGAAAAATTCTGATAATGGGATTTATATAGACAAAATGGATACATTTAAAATTGTATAGGTTAACATTTTTTTATTAGATGTAAATAATCAAATATCAAGGTATTCCATATTTCCTAAAGTGATTTGCACCCATAGTTGTAGACTCTAGGGGAATGGGAGAGTCAATATGAGAAGTAATTACTTGGCCTTGAATCAAACAGAAATCCAATCAAAATGAAAAAATTCAGTAACAATCACAACACCTTCCACTATATGGGAGATATTCTTTTCAAATCTTATGTAGAATTTAGGGGTTTAAATTAATATAATTCCTTACTCCGTGTACACATATCGATATGTTAGAGATATTAAACCAACATGCATCATCATTTGACATGTCAACCAAAGCACTACATGCCTATCAGGACTGATCGAGTATTTCCTCGTAAGAGTGACGAATCTCATCTTCCCCATCAATTTATACATTATTTAGATTAAAGATACTCAAACCCAATGACATTCTCCTCTTATACATGGGAGTGTGTTCCTTAAAATATCATGGAAGATCATCAATGATCATAATGGTCCACTATTTGAAGATTTTGGTGGTAAAAAGGTAGGTTTTAATATCCCTGAGGCTATTAAACACCCCGTTTATGAGCACTACACATTTCATGTCTATTAGATGAAAATTATATCAAATTATATATATATATAGACACACACACACACACACAATTCTCTCCTTGAACTATACTTTGATTCATTTTCCTCTTACTGTCCCTCTGAAGAAGAGAGTTTTTATTCATGAGTAGAGTGTTGTGTGGGTACATACATGATTAAATTTTGTTCCATAATTGATGAGTGTGTTCATAATAAGGTACCCATGACCATCAATTATTATAAAAATATCATTTTCATAGATTCTATATACTTTAAGAATAAACATGAGTAGATATATAGTTTTATGGAACTCATTCTTACTAAATTCCATCCTTCAACAAAAAAACCACCAGTTTTGGAATGAAAACCATTTCCACTTAATTTAAAAAATGCATTTCATGTGTGTATTAACCAATTTCACATAATGATTTCCAATAACATCTTTCTATAGAAATAATAAATACTGCTTGATCATTTGAGAGAGTTTAAAAGATTAATTGGATGGACATTTGCTGATATTATTTGTATTAGCCCATCTATTTTAGGAACTATATATTTTTATATGATAAGTGTATTCTCCTAAATAATTTCTAGTGCCAGTTAAATCCCTCTCTCTTTGATGTGGAAAAATTGGAAGTCAATAACATACTCAATGGAGGGATCTTTTATCCTATATCTCACTGTAGATGGAATAGCCCAGTGCAAATTGTGCCTAAAAACTGGAATAATAGTTGTTTCAAATGAAATGAATGAATTGGTTCCAACATGTGTGAAAAATAGTTCGCGAGCCTGTATTGACTATCGATGAATGAATCATGCCTCATTAAAGGACACATTCCTTTACATTTCATTGACATAATGTTAAAAATATAGTATGTTAAGTCATATTATTTTTTCTATGATGGTTATTCATGTTATTTCTAAATCCACATATCCCCTGAGGATTAAAAAAATACATCATTTACTTGTCCATTCAGCACATTTTCATATAGAAGGATGCCTTTTGGTCTAAGTAATGATCCTAGTAATTCTCATATATGAATGTTGCGTATTTTTTATATGTACCTTGATAATTGTATGAACGTATTTATGGATTATTTCAAGATTTATGACACTTCCTTTAATGACTATTTAGAGCAACAAGGTTCGGTCCTCCAACACTGCCACTACGGGAAAAATGAGCAATTACGACGGGTTATTTGCGACGGGAATTGATCCCGTCGCAAATAGTCCTGTTAAAAACTTATTTGTGACGGGGGTATTTACCCGTCGCAAATAAGGAGACTTTTGCGACGGGATTGCTTTCCCCGTTGCAAAAGAACTGGCGCGCGTTGCGCGCCAAATAGCGGGAAAACTATTTGCGATGGGGGAATATTCCCGTCGCAAATAACCGGCGGCGGTAAAAGGTATTTGCGACGGGAATATTCCCCCGTCGCAAATAGTATGTCGGCAGGTGGTTATTTACGACGGGACCCGTCGCAAATAACTATTTACCCGTTGACCGTAATAAATGTCGGCTAAGGTATTTGCGACGGGAATCCCGTCGCAAATGCACCCGTCGCAAATAATCTAACCTATAAATACCCCAATCCGTTTTTTTCAAAACATTCTCAAATTCCATCTTCTTCTTCTCTCAAAGTTATATTTCTAAAGTTCAGTTTTTCTTCAGTTTAATTTTTTTCTCCGGAGCTGATATTAAAGTTTTGTAGAACGATCAGAGCAGATCAATTTTCAAGGTATTTATGTTCAATTTAATTTAATATTTATTTTTAATTTTTTATTAGTTTCAATTATTCGTAATTAGTTGTAATTTAATTATGTTTATATTGTTTTGTTACTTAATAAATTTAAATTATTAGTATTGTTCATAGTTAATGGTAATTAGAAATAATTAGTAATAATTTTTAATAATTAAGAATAAATATTAATAATTAGTAATAAATACCAATAATTAGGGATAATAACATTATTACATTATTAGTTTATTTTATTATTAATATTAAAATAATATAATTTTTTATATATATTCAGTTCTCTTTTCATCTGTGTGTTTGCTGTCTTCACATGTATTATTTGTATGTGGAGATAGAAAACGCACAAATGAAAGGAGATTTGTATATAAATTAGAAAATTATATTATTTTAATATTAATAATAAAATATACTAATAATGTTATTATTTGTAATTATTGATAATTATTCCTAATTATTAGTAATTATTCATTTAATTACTAATAATTAGGAACAATTACAAATAATTATCAATAATTTTGAATAATTAGTAATAATTACCAATAATTAGTAATAATTACCAATAATTAGTAATAATTACCAATAATTAGTAATAATTATCAATAATTACCAATAATTATTATTAATTACCAATAATTAGTATTAATTCTCAATAATTAGTAATAATTACCAATAATTAGTAATAATTACCAATAATTAGTAATAATTACCAATAATTAGGAATAATTACCAATAATTAGTAATAATTCGTAATAATTACTAATAATTAGTAATAATTAGTAATAATTAGTAATAATTACCAATAATTAGTAATAATGAGTAATAATTAGTAATAATTAGTAATAATTGCCAATAATTAGTAATAATTAGTAATAATTAGTAATAATTAGTAATAATTAGTAAAAATTAGGAATAATTACCAATAAATAGTAATAATTAGTAATAATTAGTATTAATTACAAATAATTAGTAATAATTACCAATAATTAGTAATAATTGCCAATAATTACCAATAATTGCAAATATTTATCAATAATTACCAATATTTACCAATATTTACCAATAATTACCAATAATTACCAATAATTACCAATGATTAGTAATAATTATCAATAATTACCAATAATTGGTAATAATTAATAATAATTACCAATAATTCGTAATAATTTGTAATAATTAATAATAATTACCAATAATTAGTAATAATTATTAATAATTAGTAATAATTAAGAATAATTACCAATAATTAGTAATAATTACCAATAATTAGTAATAATTACCAATAATTAGTAATAATTACCAATAATTAGTAATAATTTACAATAATTACCAATAATTAGTAATAATTAGTAATAATTAGTAATAATTAGTAATAATTAGTATTAATTAGTATTAATTACCAATAATTAGTAATAATTAGTAATAATTAGTATTAATTACCAATAATTAGTAATAATTACCAATAATTAGTAATAATTACCATTAATTAGTAATAATTAGTAATAATTAGCAATAATTACCAATAATTAGTAATAATTACCAATAATTAACAATAATTACCAATAACTACCAATTATTAGTATTTATTACCAATAATTAGTATTAATTGCCAATAATTAGTAATAATTACCAATAATTAGGAACTATTACCAATAATTATCAATAATTAGGAATAATTAGTAATAATTACCAATAATTAGTAATAATTACCAATAATTAGTTATAATTACTAATAATTAGTAATAATTACCAATAATTAGTAATAATTACCAATAATTAGTATTAATTACAAATAATTACCAATAAGTAGTAATAATTACCAATAATTAGTAATAATTAGTAATAATTACCAATAATTAGTATTAATTACCAATAATTAGTATTAATTACCAATAATTAGTATTAATTACCAATAATTAGTATTAATTACCAATAATTAGTATTAATTACCAATATTTAGTATTAATTACCAATAATTAGTAATAATTACCAATAATTACCATTAATTACCAATAATTACCAATAATTAGGAATAATTACCAATAATTAGTAATAATTACCAATAATTAGTAATAATTACCAATAATTCGTAATAATTACCAATAATTAGTAATAATTACCAATAATTAGTAATAATTAACAATAATTACCAATAATTAGTAATAATTAGTAATAATTAACAATAATTAGTAATAATTAGTATTAATTACCAATAATTAGTATTAATTACCAATAATTAGTAATAATTTCCAATAATTAGTAATAATTAGCAATAATTAGTAATAATTAGTAATAATTAGCAATAATTACCAATAATTAGTCATAATTACCAATAATTAACAATAATTATCTATAATTACCAATAATTAGTATTAATTACCAATAATTAGTATTAATTACTAATAATTAGTATTAATTACCAATAATTAGTATTAATTACCAATAATTAGTAATAATTACCAATAATTAGTAATAATTACCAATAATTAGTAATAACTACCAATAATTAGTAATAATTACCAATAATTAGTAATAATTACCAATAATTAGTAATAATTAACAATAATTAGTAATAATTACCAATAATTAGTATTAATTACCAATAATTAGTAATAATTACCAATAATTAGTAATAATTACCAATAATTAGTAATAATTAGTAATAATTACCAATAATTAGTAATAATTAGTAATAATTACCAATAATTAGTAATAATTAGTAATAATTACCAATAATTAGTACATTATTTGTATATTTTATTATTAATATTAAAATAATATAATTTTCTATATTATATACAATTCTATTTTCATCTGTGTGTTTTCTGTCTCCACATGTAATATTCGCATTCTTTTTCAAAATTATCAACCTACTCGCCAATGGAGAGGTGAGAGTGAATGCGAATATTACATGTGGAGAGAGAATGTTAAACACACAGATGAAAGGAGAATTGTATATAATATAAAAAATTATGTTATTTTAATATTAATAATAAAATATACTAATAATGTAATAATTATTGGATACAGAGAGAGGCGTGCGTGTTCATCCAAATCATGGAATCATCGATATTTGTAACACCCCAAGATTTCATAGTGTGTTATTTATTCAAAATAATTCAATAACTTGCACTACACGCAACACCGAGTTCAATCACACCATGACTTACAAAAAAAATCCATTCAAAAGAGGTTATGAATAGTATTATCTAAATTTTAAACTTTATATAATCCTTATAATTTTAGAATCCATATTATGAGTTTCTTAGATATAATGCAAGAACAAATTCATTTTCAGTATTGCACTTTTATCAACTTTTAATAGTGAACCCTTTTTAAATACAATATTTTAAACTTTTTGACGAAATGGGGACATCAGAAATTTAAAATGAAACATCCTAAGCTTCCACGGTACACCCTCTTTGAATAATACAGTAGCGTGTATTGTACGCAACCTTGAGTTTTAACACACACCACAACCAATCAAACTAGCCGTTATTAATAGTAATACCTACTTTTTGAAATTATATATATTTTATATTTTAAAATGGACTTCATTTCTGGATTCGGAATATCGAATTTAGCCTAAGGTGAAATTTTGGTACTTTTCGGATAACTTTCATATTTTGATGAATAGTGAAAATTACTAAATTTTAATTAAAAACAACTTTTTTAATCAAAATAATTAATAGTGATAAATTATGAATTTGAGTGGTTTTAAAGTATATTCAGAATATATTTTTACCATTTAATATAATTTTGGTCATTGGACATAATTTTACAATTAAACCAAACATAAACAAATGTCAATCTTTTGATAGTTATTATCTCTTAAAAACACGCTTTTTGTTTTGACAGCAGGAATTAATTTTAAATTAATTTCTGCCACTTCTATGTTTTGAATTTAGGAAAATGGATTCAATATTTGGAATCAGGATGTTCAAATTGTGTAAATAGGTAACTTTTATTTTTAGACATTGTGAATAATTACTGCGGTAAATATTTTATTTACCATGGTTAAGGGTAAATCCGGTAAATAAGGGTTAAAAAAATAATATTATAATAATACTAAATTACCCTAAAACGTGTCTTAACCCTATTGGTTGATACATGGTCGACCATGAGCATATTTGGGTCGATTTTGGGACCCGATGGATCCACTTGTAAGTGATAATGACACTTTATTTTAATTAAGTTAAAATGAATACAATAATGACAAAAGCATATATCTTTTAGAAAAACAATTATTACATAGGGTTATATATGTTGGATTTTAGATTATAAATATTCATTAGAAATATAAAAAGATTTCCTACATAAAGATATTTTATTTATAATTTTAAGATATTAAATAATTTATTTTATTTATGACACAATGATGATGCAGTAATTACTATAATAGTGAAAAATTAAAATAATTGATATTATAAATACCCAAATAAATATAATATGAAACTTTTAATGAATTAAACTAATTTTCTAGGATAATATGATATATTATGATTGATTTAATTGACTTTGTTCGAAGTAATCAATCTTTTATGAGTTTCAAAAAAATCAACTATTGAATAGTGTCAAAATTGACATAAAAGAGTTATTAAAACAAATATTATATTATTAATTGATATTAAATTCCTAAAAATCTAAGGTTCGACCAAGAGACTTATATCATGATAGGTTCATCATTAATGGACCACTTGGGGGTCGCTTGGATGTATGTAGTAAGTTTATTAACCATATTATATAAAAATACAAAGAGACATTGTAAAAGTGAAACTAATTAACTTAGAGTTAATACTTAAAGATATGGTTAATATAAGTACCCAAACCTGTATAAATTCTATTGGTTGAGTTGTTTTCGACCCATCCCCACCTTAAACTCTGAATAGTCAACTTTGGAGCCATTGGAAACCGAATATGAATTTATTATAAACTAATATCTCTAGCTTTTCCAAAGGTGCCCCTCACCCCTCTTATAAAAGGGCACTCCTTCTTCTCATTTCTTCACACCTTCAAAGCCTTTTGGTTCGGCCAAACTCTGCCCAAATACTGTCCCAACTTCCCTCACTACAACCTAGGGGCCTTAGTTTGATCATAAATCCAACCTAAGGAGCCCTTTTGATCAAATCAAAAGGAAGAACCCGAAGAAGAGGTAATGATTTCACCACCCTTTTCTAAGTTCATTTCTTCTTCCACTTCTTCTTCCTTTGTTGTTACCATTATAAAATAATAAATCCAGTATCATATATATACTGTGATGTTATTATAAATACGTTACAACCATATTCAGTATTCTATCCAGTCTTTAAATAACATGTCACCATACGTGCGTACGTACGGCTTACCGTCTCCACGTCGTGGTGTAATTGTTATTCAATATAATATTATTTGGATGGGTATAATAATGATGTGTAAATCATGTAAATAATAAATATAACATGTTAAGGATTCTGTATATATGATATACCATCCATTTATATATTATTTTAATATCAAAAGAATGATATTGTCGCTCGTGCGTACGTACGGACTACCGTCTCCACGAACGCGATGAGATTCATTCTCCATCGTATCCATTCAAGTATAATTATCATTTGATGATTTAAAAAATGATGTTTAAGGACTTGATATCATTCTGGATATGAATAATATAAAACCTATCCTTTACAAACATGTCTTACGTAACAAAACATATAAAATAAAACAAGTAAGTTAACACCCGAAACAACGATAATACTAAGATATTATTATCCAATCAATATTAAAAGATCTTATATGATATCATATTAAGGTATATGATTATTTTATAATTTAATAACAATTATTTCACCATTATACAGGAGGTTAACCTACCCCAACCAAGGAAAAGTACAAGGTAAAGGATTTTCTTATCTCACTTTCAATTCCGTGACATTTCCATTGTTCGCCACTAAATTATTGAAAGTGGTGTATTGTGTACTGCTATTTGATATATATTATCATGATTATCTTTATATTCATGTTATTCTGTAAATTATTTGGTGGTTATTAACTTTTGGCCATACGACTCAGTTGATTAACGTGGTAAGGGGTTTTCATCTCACTCCTTATTCCCGTGAGATTCATGCCATATTGCCACAATTACCTTTTGTGTGGTGTATGTACTGCCCATAATTATATTCTTTATGTAATACACTTTAATTTATGTGTATTTACATATTCATTGTATGATACCTCTTTCATGGGTTGTATGTTTCGTAAGTTACCAAATTGGTAAGGGTTATTTTGCAATCTCTTCATTATCCGAGATTGTTTACACGTAATAATCTACTGGGATCTCTTTATCATCCACATCCATGTATCTTAAAAATGTATTTCAAAACATTTTTACTATTTACAAGAATATGGGTTAAAGTCATTTATACCCTTATGTGTTTCAAAAGGAATCTTTCCGTCATTTTCCAAACAAGGCACTTTTAACCTTTTCGACAAATTTAAGGTAAGAATGTTTTTTTACTTATACGGAGGGTGCGGCTATTTACCGCCATTATAAAATCGTCAAAGCTTCCCTTAAAATCTTATAAGAATATTTTCAAAGAAAATGTTTTATTTTATAAATATATGTCTCTTAAATGATTTCAAAATATAGAGAGATATTTCTTTAAAAAGAGTTTTGATTTCATCTATGTCAACATCTTTTGATGGATTTTAAGCTTATTTGAAGTTGATTTATTATCCATATTTTATTGAAGGTTTTGTGATATTTTTGACTGTGGATAAGTTATTCTTATGTCACTCATGGTTTTTTTGGAGTATTGACATTTCATAAGTTATTTGTAATTCGAATGTTTATGTTATATTTCAACCTTTCATTCAGATGAATGTGTTAGACAAGTATATTCCGGGTTGGGGACCGGTAAAAGTAAGCCCTCCGGTTTGGTCTCCGGTTATTAGAGGAACTCCGATTTGGTATCCGGTTATTATAGGCACTCTGGGTTGGTGTCCGGTTATTAGAGGCACTCCGGGTTGGTGTCCGGTTATTAGAGGCACTCCGGGTTGGGTTCCGGTTACAGTTATCCCCAAGGTCTTGGGACGAGGCCTTGACAAAGACATTAAAGTTCAGCATTATGCATTCCATCATTATGAAAGTGGTTATTGATTTTGCATGTGATTATTCGATTAGTAGAATAACCATGTGAATAAGTAAATGGAATTATTTCATTTTATTTATGCCATACTATGTTGAAAGTTCAAGTTTGAAAGGATTTTGTTTTAGTTATAAATTACCTTAAATGTTTATTCTTATTTATGAAAGTTTTCGTTATATTGTTATCCTTACTGGGCATTTGAGCTCACCCCTTTTCTATGTTTTGTTTTTCCCAATAAGTGAAGAAGTAAATTATGAATGACCTGCAGGGATATTATGTGGGGATATGAGTGTGGATTATGGAGACATTATGTTGTTGTAGTAGTTTTTCATTTTATGATGCAATGTAAAACTTATGAATATATCTAGTTTTTCCAAGGCTACTAAACCAATCGGTCTTTCGAGATTTGATATTTCTTGTGATCATGCCAATGTTATGTAATAATGCACCGACTCTGGGTAACTAGGGTCGGGGCGTTACAGTTGGTATCAGAGGAAGTTTAGTACAAACCTTGGAAGCTAGATTTAGATAAACTCTGATTAGAGCACGTAGACCTAAGATAAACTTTGAGGATTAGTATAGAAAAACTTCCTAGAATTTTGGTATTGTAGAGATTTTGTGAGTTTTCCGAGAAATACATACCTGTCTGGATATGAGCAGGTAGAGGCGGCTCTGGCACAGATGTACCTAGGTGTAAAACCCGAAAACACCGCTTTGAGCTAGACTCGAACGGGAACTGGTGCACGACAACGGGCCTTGCTGCACTCTTGGTTACGACACTCCCGGGGGATATGCTTAGGATAATTCTCATTTTATTTACAAACCATTATGAAGGGTTTATGAGTATATACATCCTCAAAGGAGACATTTTTATGATTATGGATTATATCCATAAATAGTTCAATTTGTGTTAAGTGTTTTATAAGTATGTGGTTATGTATTTTGATTCATAAACTGATCTAGTGTATGCCATTGTTTAGAAATGGCGCCCAGTAGAAGGAATGAGAACTCCAGAAATGCACATGATCCAAAGAGAAAGAAGGATCATATCTTTCATGGTCTTAAGCTAGAATTTATAAGAGAAATAGTCTCCAATATATTATGATCATATGATGAAATAATATCATGTGTTGATAAGATAAGTAAAGAGTTTACTGAGTCCTATGGCTTTGAAGGGAAGCAAGAGAAGAAAAGGATGGAAGAGAGAAAGATGGATAAAGGGAAGAGGGAAAAGAAGAATTTTCCCATATGTGGTAACTGTGGAAAGAAACACCCTGGAACTTGCCTGAAAGGAATGGGAGTTTGTTATAAGTGTGGAGGAAAAGGGCACAAAGTACGTGACTGCAAGGGTAATAAAATTGTTTTAAATGTACAATGCTTCGTTTGTAAGGAGTTTGAACACTACGCGAACCTATGTCCCAGTCATCAGACTATGCCGCAAATGATGTTATTGGATAATAATCAAGTTATGATACTACAACAGATGAAGAGGAATGATAAGAGTTCTTATGTTGATTATGTCAATTGAGTGTTGTATCAACAATTTACTTGTTATAATAATTATGTAGTATATAAGGATTGTACTGCAGTACTATTTCATTAAGGACTTGAGATTGTGTGGAACAAAGAAAAGTGACTCAATAGAAGCATAAATTTTTGGAAAATATATGGTTGATAGAATGATAAATCATAATATAGTTCTGATACTGAGGTAGTGATTTTGGAATAATATGTGATTGTTTTGGATAAATTATATTGGATATTCTTGACTACCTTGGAACTGATTAATGATTTGTATATTCCATCATTGATGGGGTTTAAAACATTTTTGGATTAATGAAGTATATCCAGCATTCTATATGGAATAAGGGAGCATTAATGTAATCAATAAGGAATATGGTAATACATGATGAAGGTATTCATATGTTATTACGGGGTATAAAGGATCTATATTATGTTTACCTTCCTTATAAATGTTGGACTGTGAGTTTGGACAGAAGTATTTTGGATAGTTCTAGTTTGGATTATTTTGGATTGCCATAAAAGGACAACCCGGAGGTCGGGTGGCAACCCGTCGCGTCCGGCAAGGCTGCGAGACTTGAACCTGCAACCGAAGGGCGATAAGGGTGTATCACCTACCACTGGCCCACGAGATGTCCTGGATTAATTTATGTAGTTTTTATTAAAATATCTTGTAGATGAATTATAAATTCGTTTATTTTGGAACCCTATACGAATAGTGTAAATAGATTTTTTTTTACATTCTATTATCTTTTAGAGTGAAAGATGAGTTTGTGGTAGAAATTTATTAATGGATAAAACTCTAATTATAAAGTAAGTATATCTCCTTATGATCTTATCCAATCTCATAAATAAATTCCTAAATATTAAGAAAAGAAACTTAGAATAAAAATGTTTTCCTAGATGGTACCTTAAATCATCACTAATTTATGGCTTTGGGATTGTTGGCCTTTTCATAGCCATGTTCTCTACCACTCTCCATCAGATAATTGATGGTTAGATTTTTCTTCCATATCCATATTTTCCTACATGGAACCCTAATATGTGTTATTTTCAGTAATCTTCATACATTCGACTCTTTATTTTAAATAGAGGCCTCATTAATTCATTTTTCGATGTGGGATTTCAACTAAGATATGTTGAAACGTCAAAAATGTGTTATCCTAATTTCCTATGTTTTGTTGAACCGATGGTATTTCAAATCATCATAGATTGATGAATTTAAGGACCTTTTTATACTTGTTTGTGATTGATGACCTCAATCACTACCTATAAATATTTACGTTTTTCCTCCAATTATATGTCTCTAATTGCCACCAATGTTCTCCTAATCGAGATCATAATTTGGTGGTGACCCTTTCATTTCTCTTTTCCTCATATTAAGACTACATTTTAGTAACCCAATTTCAAATGTGGGTTTTCCAACAAATATATTTTCTATTTTCAACCTTTTATTTTCGATGAACAATTTCAAATTGCGAGGACGCAATTTATTGAAGGAGGGGAGAATGTAACACCCCAAGATTTCATAGTGTGTTATTTCTTCAAAATAATTCAATAACTTGCACTACACGCAACACCGAGTTCAATCACACCATGACTTACAAAAAAAATTCCATTAAAAAGAGGTTATGAATAGTATTATCTAAATTTTAAACTTTATATAATCCTTATAATTTTAGAATCCATATTATGAGTTTCTTAGATATAATGCAAGAACAAATTCATTTTCAGTATTGAACTATTATCAACTTTTAATAGTGAACCCTTTTTAAATACAATATTTTAAACTTTTTGACTAAATGGGGACATCAAAAATTTAAAATGAAACATCCCAAGATTCCACGGTACGCTCTCTTTGAATAATACAGTAGCGTGTGTTGTACGTAACCTTGAGTTTTAACACACACCACAACCAATCAAACTAGCCGTTATGAATAGTAATACCTACTTTTCGAAATTATATATATTTTATATTTTAAAATGGACTTCATTTCTGGATTCGGAATATCGAATTTAGCCTAAGGTGAAATTTTGGTACTTTTCGGATAACTTTCATATTTTGATGAATAGTGAAAATTACTAAATTTTAATTAAAAACAACTTTTTTAATCAAAATAATTAATAGTGATAAATTATGAATTTGAGTGGTTTTAATGTATATTTAGAATATATTTTTACCATTTAATATAATTTTGGTCATTGGACACAATTTTACAATTAAACCGAACATAAACAAATGTCAATCTTTTGATAGTTATTATCTCTTAAAAACACGCTTTTTGTTTTGACAGCGGGAATTAATTTTAAATTAATTTCTACCACTTCTGTGTTTTGAATTTATGAAAATGGATTCCATATTTGGAATCAGGATGTTAAAATTGTGTATATAAGTAACTTTTATTTTTAGACATTTTGAATAATTACTGCGGTAAATATTTTATTTACCATGGTTAAGGGTAAATCCGGTAAATAAGGGTTAAAAAAATAATATTATAATAATACTAAATTACCCTAAAACGTGTCTTAACCCTATTGGTTGATACATGGTCGACCATGGGCATCTTTGGGTCGATTTTGGGACCCGATGGATCCACTTGTAAGTGATAATGACACTTTATTTTAATTAAGTTAAAATGAATACAAAAATGACACAAGCATATATCTTTTAGAAAAACAATTGTTACATAGGGTTATATATGTTGGATTTTAGATTATAAATATTTATTAGAAAGATAAAAAGATTTCCTACATAAGGATATTTTATTTATAATTTTTAGACATTAAATAATTTATTTTATGTATGACACAATGATGATGCAGTAATTACTATAATAGTGAAAAATTAAAATAATTGATATTATAAATACCCAAATAAATATAATATTAAACTTTAAATGAATTAAACTAATTTTCTAGGATAATATGATATATTATTATTGATTTAATTGACTTTTTTCGAAGTAATCAATCTGTTATGAGTTTCAAGAAAATCAACTATTGAATAGTGTCAAAATTTACATAAAAGAGTTCTTAAAACAAATATTATATTATTAATTGATATTAAATTCCTACAAATCTAAGGTTCAGCCAAGAGACTAATATAATGATAGTTTAATCATTTATGGACCACTTGGGGGGTCTCCTGTATGTATGTAGTAAGTTTATTAACCATATTATATAAAAATACAAAGAGACATTGTAAAAGTGAAACTAATTAACTTAGAGTTAATACTTAGAGATAAGGTTAATATAAGTACCCAAACCTGTCTAAATTCTATTGGGTGAGTTTTTTTCGACCCATCCCCACCTTAAACTTTGAATAGTCAACTTTTGAGCCATTGGAAACTGAATATGAATTTATTATAAACTAATATCTCTAGCTTTTCCAAAGGTGCCCCTCACCCCTCTTATAAAAAGGCACTCCTTCTTCTCATTTATTCACACCATCAAAGCCTTTTGGTTCGGCCAAACTCTGCCCAAATACTCTCCCAACAACCCTCACTACAACCTAGGGGCCTTATTTTGATCATAAAGCCAACCTAAGGAGCCATTTCGATCAATTCAAAAGGAAGAACCCGAAGAAGAGGTAATGATTTCACCACCCTTTTCTTTGTTCATTTCTTCTTCCACTTCTTCTTCCTTTGTTGTTACCATTCTAAAATAATAAATCCAGTATCATATATATACTGTGATGTTATTATAAATATGGTACAACCATATTCAGTATTCTATCCACCCTTTGAATAACATGTCACCATACGTGCGTACGTACGGCTTACCGTCTCCACGTCGTGGTGTAATTGTTATTCAATATAATATTATTTCGATGGGTATAATAATGATGTGTAAATCATGTAAATAATAAATATAACATGTTAAGGATTATGTATATATGATATACCATCCATTTATATATTATTTTAATATCAAAAGAATGATATTGTCGCTCGTGCGTACGTACGGACTACCGTCTCCATGAACGCGATGAGATTTATTCTCCATCGTATCCATTCAAGTATAATTATCATTTGATGATTTAAAAAATGATGTTTAAGGACTTTATATCATTCTGGATATTAATAATATAAAACCTATCCTTTACAAACATGTCTTAGGTAACAAAACATATAAAAGAAAACAAGTCAGTTAACACCCGAAACAACGATAATACTAAGATATTATTATCAAATCAATATTAAAAGATCATATATGATATCATATTAATGTATATGATTATTGTATAATTTAATAACAATTATTTCACCATTATACAGGAGGTTAACCTACCCCAACCAAGGAAAAGTACAAGGTAAGGGATTTTCTTATCTCACTTTCAATTCCGTGAGATTTCCATTGTTCGCCACTAAATTATTGAAAGTGGTGTATTGTGTACTGAAATTTGATATATATTATAATGATTATCTTTATATTCATGTAATTCTGTAAATAATTTGGTGGTTATTAACTTTTGTCCATACGACTCAGTTGATTACCGTGGTAAGGGGTTTTCATCTCACTCCTTATTCCCGTGAGATTCATGCCATATTGCCACAATTACCTTTTGTGTGGTGTATGTACTTCCCATAATTATATTCTTTGTGTAATACACTTTAATTTATGTGTATTTACATATTAATTGTATGATACCTCTTTCATGGGTTGTACGTTTCGTAAGTTACCAAATTGGTAAGGGTTATTTCACAATCTCTTCATTATCCGAGATTGTTTACACGTAATAATCTTCTGGGATCTCTTTATCATCCACATCCATGTTTCTTAAAAATGTATTTCAAAACATTTTTACTATTTACAAGAATATGGGTTAAAGTCATTTATACCCTTATGTGTTTCAAAAGGAATATTTCCGTTATTTTCCAAACAAGGCACTTTTAACCTTTTCGACAAATTTAAGGTAAGAATGTTTTTTTTTACTTATACGGCGGGTGCGGCTATTTACCGCCATTATAAAATGGTCAAAGCTTCCCATACAAGCTCATAAGAATATTTTCAAAGAAAATGTTTTATTTTATAAATATATTTCTCTTAAATGATTTCAAAATAGAAAGATATATTTCTTTAAAAAGAGTTTTGATTTCATCTATGTCAACATCCTTTGATGGATTTTAAGCTTATTTGAAGTTGATTTATTATCCATATTTTATTGAAGGTTTTGTGATATTTTTGACTGTGGATAAGTTATTCTTATGTCACTCATTGTTTTTGTTTAGAGTATTGACATTTCATATGTTATTTGTAATCCGATTGTTTATGTTATATTTCAACCTTTCATTCAGATGAATGTGTTAGACAAGTATGTTCCGGGTTGGGGACCGGTAAAAGTAAGCCCTCCGGTTTGGTCTCCGGTTATTAGAGGAACTCCGGTTTGGTCTCCGGTTATTAGAAGCACTATGGGATGGTGTCCGGTTATTAGAGGCACTCCGGGTTGGTGTCCGGTTATTTGAGGCACTCCGGGTTGGGTTACGGTTACAGTTATCCCCAAGGTCTTGGGACAAGGCCTTGTCAAAGACATTAAAGTTCAGTATTATGCATTCCATCATTATGAAAGTGGTTATTGATTTTGCATGTGATTATTCAATTAGTAGAATAACCATGTGAATAAGTAAATGGCATTATTTCATTTTATCTATGCCATACTATGTTGAAAGTTCAAGTTTGAAAGGCTTTTGTTTTAGTTATACATTGCCTTAAATGTTTATTCTTATTTATGAATGTTTTCGCTATGTTGTTATCCTTACTGGGCATTTGAGCTCACCCCTTTTCTATGTTTTATTTTTCCCAAGAAGTGAAGAAGTAAATTATGAATGACCTGCAGGGATATTATGTGGGGATATGAGTGTGGATTATGGAGACATTATGTTGTTGTAGTAGTTTTTCATTTTATGATGTAATGTAAAACTTATGAATATATCTAGTGTTTCCAAGGCTACAAAACCAATCGGTCTTTCGAGATTTGATCTTTCTTGTGATCATGCCAATGTCATGTAATAATGCACCGACTCTGGGTAACTAGGGTCGGGGCGTTACAATATTAAATGTAAAAGTGTTCTCACAGTAAATGAACCATTTTTTTGGCTCAACAGGCATATCAAGTTTATTACACAAAGTACTGTGCAACATCAAGAGAATTGACTGATTAGTGGAGTGTAATAAAAATCAAAATTCGAGACAATCAGTTTAGTCAAAGTGAATGTGCTTTCACTGATGTGCAAAGAATTGAAGTTTTTCAAGAGAGTACTCAAAATAAATCTTTTTTAGAAAGAGACATGAGTATCGGTGACGACACCCCACATTTAAGAGTCGGTGATGACGATGATGTTAATGATTTCACATATGAATTTTAAATGGTAAGAGATGAAGCAACTGTAACTCTAATGGATATCGATGATGTTGAGGAGGAATATGAAGATGACATTGACATATATGAAGATGATGATGAAGATGAACACTGATAGCATTTCATGGTATTTATATACAATCATAATATGTATATATGTATATATAATAGTAATTATCAATTATTTTCTAACATTAATATTTTCTATTTCAGATGGACGACGCCACATTTCGTGAGTTGGCGGATGCTGACATGACTTTCGATGCGGATGAGTTGCTGACAGATGACCCTCAGCCTGCAGGCGCTCCAGGGAGTACGCGGAGGGGGCGCGGTCTTGCACGATTGATGATTCATGACCCCGTCCCCGAGCGACGTCCACATCTTGGGTTTGATCCACGCAGACGGAGGTGTGATAACATGTGTGATAACCTATGGATTTGACTAAGATTTCATTAATCTATTCATATAATAAATGTTTATTATTTTTTCAGTTTTCCGCATATAGCAGTCGGACAGGGCAGTGCTATTTTGCGCAACTATTTCTCTCAGCCGTGGACCACATGGGAGCAGATTCCCATTGATGTGCAGCAGGACATGTTCGGCCATTGGTTGGTACATACGTAAATAAATAATTTTCATTTTGAAAATTATTTCATTTCTAACTTGATATTTTGATTTATTTGTAGGGTTTATGGTATCCGATCGAGGATACCATGCGTGACGCCATCCACGAGGCATGGGAGGTGGCCATGCGTGATCGCCTTCGTCAGTTTTTGCACAATTTAAGAAAAGCTGCAATGAAGAAAGCAGGAGTGTCAGATTTTGACGAGTCATGTAGAGCACACCGACCAGAGTATATTTCATCCCATGTATGGGATGGATTATGTGCGCACTGGTTGAGTGGTGCCTTTCAGAGGAGATCATCGGTGGGGAGGCAGAATCGGGGGAGACAGGAGATGACTCATCGAGCTGGGAGTCGTTCTTTCAGTACTCATAGACAGCATCTGGTACGTACATTATTTATAAATATTTTATATAACTATAAATATTAACAGTATATTTTTTATTCTTATAGGCTGTCGAGCACCCCGATATTACAGAGTACGACGTATATCGGAGGATGTATAGTGATCCTGCTACTGGGGAGCTCAGAGGTGATCGTCAGCATCACATCGTGGTCAGTATTATTTGTTTTCAAGTTTAAAAACTAACTGCATATAATATATTCACAATTTTAATTTTAAATTTCAACTATAGGAGTCATATGAGGCCGCAGCGTCACAGGCCCGGCCTGAGAGTCAGGCCGAGTCATTAGATCTGACCACTGCCCGTCAGTTTGATGAAGCGGCATGGATGCAGGCCACCCAGTATGCCTTCGAGAAGGGCCGGGTAGTTGGTATCGGCTCTCGACTGACTCCCGGAGATTATTATGGCATTGCTTTGATGTCGGCGTCCAGCTCGAGATGAGCTCGTGCATCTTCTTCTACTACACAGTATAAGGATCAGTTGCGATCTCAGACTGCACAGATAGAGAGTCTCCGATAGGAGCAAGAGCAGATGCGTCAGCAGCATGAGGAGGAGCGTCGACGCCAGCAGTAGCAGTACGAGGAGCAGGCGAGTCGGTGGCAGCAGCAGCATCAGGAGCAGATGGAGTACATGCGCCGACTCACTCATGCATTAGGGATGGAGTTTCCTCCACCACCATCTGCAGATCCCCCACCTCCCCCCCTCCTTCAGATTATAGATTGTACTTATGTTATAAAATTTGTGAAATCAAATTATTTTTTTTCTATTCGTAGTTTCTGTCTCATTATAAAAAATTAATAATATTATATTTTTAAATAACAATATTAATATGAATAATAATATTATTTATATTTTATAATATTAAATTTTATATATATATTAAAATTTTATAATATTATAATTTAATTATATTTTTTTAATACTTGAATTATTTTAATATTTGAATGTAAAATAATTCTATTATTTTTATATTAATTAAAATAAATTATTAATATTTTTTTATTTATGAATTATAATTCTAATATTATTATATTAATTAAATCATTTATTAATATTCTATTATTTTTTATTTTTGAATTATAATTCAATTATTATTATATTAATTAAAATAATTTATTAATAATTTATTAATTTTATTTTTGAATTATAATTCTATTATTATATTAATGAAGATAATTTATTAATAATTTAATTTTTTTATTTTTTTTATAGTATTTGCGACGAGATACTATGCCCGTCGCAAATACTAGTATTATTAATAGTTTTTTATTTTTTTTAAGAAATAGTTTTTGCGACGGGCCCGTCGCAAAAACTATTTTAAAAGTTTTTTACAAAAATACGGAGTACTATTTGCGACGGGGAGAATGACTGTCGCAAAAAACGGCTGTAGCGATGGGCCCATCGCAAATAAGTGTTGTTGCGACGCCGTTTTCAGCAACGGGCGATTTGCGACGGGCCCCCGTCGCAAATGCCCCGTCGCAAATGCCCGTTTTTCTAGTACTGTGCATTGGAAAATATCTCATATAAAATTACAAGAAATTCCATTTCATGGGGGATTGGGGGATGTTTCTTTGACATGTTATTTTAAATGAGAAAATTTATATGTATTAATCAAAAAATAAATTAATTTCAACCCTCATATATCCAAAACATGATTGTGGCGTGAGATATTTTTTGGGTCATGATGGTTTTTACCTTTAATTCATTAAAGAAGTTAGTAAGATCACACTTCCCTTTTCAAAATTATTTCAAACGAATTCTGATTTTGTTTTTTTAAAAAAATTATGAGGATTCATTCAATTAACTAAAATGGAGCCTCACCTCACCTCTCATCATCCATTCACTTTGGTGAGATATCCCCATGGAACATATGTGTGGTGCCACTAACATTAAAGTTGGGGTAGATTTATCACAAAGGGATGAGAGGTCTTCAAATTTAATTATGTATCCCTCACGTTCCCTAGAACCCACTTATGGAAACTACACAAATACTTAAAAATAAATTAATTTTTGCGTTTTTTAGATGGAAAAACTATTTTATTATCTTATCAGGAAAAAAATATTTGTGTTTTTGGATCATGATGCCCTTATATTTCTTCTAAAGAAACCTGAAGCTAAGCCTCATATAATTCATTGGATACTCTTCCTTTAAGAGTTTGACCATGATATTCGTTATAGGAGAGGAGTGTAAAATTTTTGTATTTGAATGCATTATTAGTATTTCCCCACCATTGGACCACCATGTCAACTCATCCCCCCCCATGGGTGAATTCTTCCCTCATTAGAACCATTGTGAAATTCTTGACCTTACACCTTTGTTGGTGTACATTGTAAATTTTCTAGTTGCATCTAGGGTCCCCATAGATTTCATCACATCACAATCCAAGTGAATTAAGCATTATTAATGAGGTACAATTATGATGAACCCTATTTTTGGAGAATTTGTTGTGACTGAGTTGTTCATTGGTGTGTCCTGTACCTAGAGTTCACTAATGTTTTGACCCTACTCTACACTTTCTCTTGTGGGAGCCACATGGCCATTCAACATACAGCTCACCAAGTCCTCGACTACAGACTTTTTTGTCCAACATTGTATAGAGATTCCCATAAATTTTTTAAGCCATGTACTCAATGTAAATTCACATGGAATGTCTCAAAGAGGAATAAAATTCCCCAACATCCCATGTAATTTTGTGAGATTTTTGATACATGTGGAATTCTATTCACATGGACTTTTCCAAATTCATTTGACATTTTTTATATCTTACTATTTCATTAATATGTCTCTAAATTGTTGTAAGAAAAGGAATCCAAGACCAATTACTCTTGAGTGGATTTTGATTTTGTGAGGTCCTAGATTTTTAGTAGGTTTGGTTTGCCGAGATTCATCACAAGTTATCAGGGATCACATTTTTTAAATCAAAACAAGAAAAATTTCCTTCATAAGTATGGGGTTGTTCATAAAGTGTCCACTGCATATCACCCACATACTAACATAAAATCATTAATCTCATATTAAGATGTTAATTGAATCTTGGAAAAATGGTATAACCCTATATGAATGATTGAAGTTTTCTCCTGGATGATGTCTTTTGGGTATTCCATATAGCTTTTAAAACCCCAATCGGAATGTCCCTATAATGACCCAAACATTTGTTAATGAAAATCTCTCTTGATCTAATTAAATGTCTTATTATGTGGAATGATCATATAAAATTTATGAAATTCCTTGTTTTTATGTTTTTGGATTAAAAAAACTATAATAATGGTTACCATTTTTAGTATAGCCATTGAATAATGAACACCTAATTTGAATTAATATAGAGCTTTAATAAATCTAATTTACTCAGACAAAGGAAAAGATATCCTCATCCAGTTGAAATTTTCTATGTGGGGACCATTTTTAGGAACTCAGAAAGGATGTAGTATCATTGGGATTCACTCTTGACCAATCCTAAGCCAAGCGTGAACACATTAAGCTTGAGAACAATTGATTATGGGAGAAGTGGATGTTAATTGAGATTACTACTCGTGCAATGTTATCCGAGCCACCCAAAGAGTCTGTCACCAACTCATGCCATACCCTTATGTCTTATGTGGGTGTCTTAATTGGTTATTTAACAGGACCCTAGCACTATGTTTATGTGTATTGTACTTAATATAATTAATATAAAACCATTTTATTATTATAATAATGTAAATTTTTTTAAAGCAGAAATAGTATTTTTAGATAATATTTAACTAAGAAATTTATTTTGATAAATTAATGAATTTTAGAATTAAATAATATTTTAATAAAATATTATTATTAATAAATTACTTTTTATTAAATATAAATGATTCTATAATTTTTATGAATACAATTTTATTACTGTATGAAAGTTGTTTTTGTCAAAACCCATGAATTTTCTATAAATGTCAGTTTTTTATTCCAAAAGTAAAAATTCACATATTTAGAAAATTATTTAGATAAAATGAATATTTTTTTGGAATCATGTTGTTGAAATTATCCAATAGGTAATTTTTCATACTTTTTTCAGACATTTGATTCTTTGGGTAAAAATTAAATACAGTTTTATTATACAATGTGTTTTATGACATCATAATGACCCGATAGTGGTGTAATAAAATAATATAAATGATAAATTATGCCAATATATTTTCTACCATTATAATAAAGTAATTTTTTTTATTTAATTTATTTTAAAAAGCCTTCGTTGACCCTCCAAGACTTATAAATCATTTAATATTTTTAAAATCATTTCCTTGATAGTGTGACTCACCTCCACATAATCTAGACTAATATTTTATGAAGTTCGTCCATTGGCCTTATATAATATTTTTTTCTACTCCGTTTGTAAAAAACCATGAGCAAAAACCATGGGTTTTTTTTACTTAGTTTAATGAGTAGGGTCAAAACCCCAAATAATAAATAATTCCCTCCATTTTCCTATATAAACACACCAAAGATCCCAATTCCTCTTCACTCAAAGCCTTTATAGCTCGACCAAAATCTAACCTTCTCTTTCAATAATCCTCCCAATGTTCCCCAAGCTCCCCAAAAGTCTCTCTCAAGCCTCTCCCAAGACTTGGGGATCACACTTCCAAGTAATTGATTTCTTCCATTCTCATTTTTTTCCAAATATCATTATGTTTTTATGCTCTTTAATTTTCAATTAAAAAGGTTAGGGTTTAATTTATCTCCTCTCTAAAACATCCCTATTTATGTTTTAATGATGAGATACCTCTTTCTCTTTCATTAATGTATCCCATGTACTCCCGTTACCATGCCAAATTTGGTAAGAGATTCCTTCCTTTCTCATTTTATCGATTGTTTCTGAATATTGTTATGCCCTTTTATTTTCAATTATAAATGTTGGGGTATGATTTCACTCCTCCCCCATAATACCCTATTTATGTTTGAATTATGGGATACCCCTTTATCTCTCATTAATGCATCCCATGTATAGTTGTTACCATTCCAAAATTCTGTAAGGAATTTCCCTCTCATCTATTACATTTAAGAAATTCTTTTGAATTATGAAACTAAATTTCATTACAAATGTTGGTACATGTATCATTATGTACCCTTACATTCGATTTCACGAAAATATGCTGAGGCACACCTTTCTCTCTCATCAACAATTTTTATGAATTCTTATGTCACACTTTTTTTCTGTCGAAATTGCACCAAGATTTTTGAAGCCAAAGTCATTATGTATTGAATACCATTCCCATTTCTCTATCAAGGGTATTAATCTATATACAGATTTAATTACTGACTATGGAGTTTCATGTATGAATTAAACATTCCTTTATCATGGCATAAATGATGACGTTTAATGAATCCATGTTATATGATCAATGTGAAATACATATACACAAAATGAAATGAATAAAAAGGGTGTGTACTGATAGCACTCCAATGAAATGGGTAAATATTAGTATCATTATACATAAATTGAAATGAGGGTTTACTCATTATAATTCAAGTTCAATGAGGGTTTACTCATCCTCCATTATCAATGGGCCTTAGCTGATTCTATCATGTTAAATGTTGTTTCCACATTTCAAAGTTATGATAATCATGACATATCATGCCTTTATGTTAATGTTTCTGTTATGATCTATTGAAAAGAAAATTTCCTAACACGTATTTTATTCTTCATGTTAGGCATTTTATTACTCTTTTACTGGGCTTTATAGCTCATCCTTTCATTATTCATGTCCTCAGTTAATCCCATGCAATGCTATGTATGAAGGAATGTAGTGGTCATTAAAAGGATGTTTTCATTATAGATGTTGTGTTTCACGTTATAAGTTATTATGTAATGTTATTAAGACCCAAATATAGTATACCTATCAACAATATATTATGTATCAAGTGAATATTTTATGTAATATATAATTTTTAATGGTTTGATAAAAAGCAAAGTTGTTGTAGTTGGTATCAAAGGGAGGTTTAGTAATTATTTGGATTAAGATAGGAAAACCCAAGTGAAGACTTATATATTAGACCAAGTATAATAAAAACATCCCTCAAATTTGGAGTGTATTGATTATGTTTATTATCAGTAAAATACATCCCTTCCTGGATATGAGCAGGTAGAGGAGGCTTTGGCACAAATGTACCTAGGTGTGAAAACTTGGACAAAGAGTTTTGGGCTTGACCTGGATTATCCTAGTTCACGACAACGGGCCTTTCTGCACTCTTTGTTATGACACTCTAAGGGGGTATGCTTTTCTAAATTCACAAGATTTGTATGAACCATTTTTAAGAGAATAAAAAAGATCCCCTAAGAATATATATGGGGACGTAGATCGTGGATGACATATATTGAAGCCTATATATTCATATGTTAAGGAAATATATGTTATTTATAAAGCATCCATTTTTATCCATGGATTAACCTTTCTCTGTTACCCCTAACATTCCTTTTATTCTAACCAATGGCCATTAATAGGGGGACTCGGTCTAACAACCGATGCGAAGATCAATGTGATGACTATTCTCATGAGATTCCCAATCTGATTGGAGCACGAATCATGAAATCTGTCAAGATAATCTCTCACATAACTCAATATTTGAATAAAAACATGGGTCATGAGGATCCCCCCCCATGAAAGAACAAGTCACAATCGAGATCTTCATGAGACATGGGATGCCTACTTGTAATGGATCATTTGATCCCTCATTCGTCGAACAATGGATCAACACCATTGAAAAGATATTCTCCATCATTTAATGTTCGGAAAAAGAGAATGTTATTTTGGATTCAAATCATATAGAGGGTGAATCAGACCAATGGTGGAAATTGATCCAAAATATGAAACCTATGGAGGAGATTGAGGCATTGGAATGGAAGTATTTCCAGAATATCCCTTTAACTAAATATTTTCTGTGCACCCTCCAAATTAATATGGAAAGGTACTTCCTTTCCCTTAATAATAAATATGAAAAATACATCACAACATTTGAGGAAAACATCACAAGGTCGGCATGATATACCTCTTGGTTTAATGTTACCCTTGAGTGTAAGGTTGACCACTTATTAAGTGGGCTAAATCCTAGCCTATAGAATACCCTGGTGATCCATGACTTCAATAGCTATGAGGAAATTGTCCAATGTTCCCTAAAAGATGAAATATAGAACAAGGATTATTAGGGGAATCATGGGGATAATAATCATAAGGTGGACTTTAATTTTTGTGGTCCAATGGATAAATCCAATGGTTCTATGAATATCCAGCACCGTTTTTGCCAAAGGTGCGGAAAAAAGAACCCTAGAAATTGCTTTAAGGGGATAAGAAAATGCTTTTGGTGTGGTAGAAAAGGGCACCTAGCTATTAACTATGATCAAGAAAATCCCATTGATATGGAAAAGGATAGGAATACTTCACTATACCCTCAATTCATTTCTCATTGCATCAACTATATAGAAAAGGGGAACTTTGCAAATAAGTTCCCTAAGTTAATGGTTTTTGGAGGCTACCAGCAACCTCCAAGGTAGAAAGGGAAATATTTTTCCATCACAATACCCGATGTAAACCCTGAAAATTATGTGGTGATAGGTACACTAGTTATTCATATAACAATAATGAAAATAATTTTTTATTCTAGTTCTACGCATTCTATTATATCTCGAATGTTTAGTAGAACAATCCCAACACCCCCACAAATCATGGAAGTAAAGATGTTGGTGAATACAGCAGATTGGGAAATCATTTCAACCCATGAATATAACTCATCCCTAATAAAATCTACGGATTTGAGATCCTTTTGATCCTTTTAATACACCCTCTGGTGGAATTTGATGCAATTTTCGGCATGGATTTGATTTCCTTATATAGGGCTAACTTAAATTTCCGTGAGAGGGAAATCACTCTCCATGTGGTGAATTGACCCCCAATTCTGTACATGGGCAAGGTGGAGGATGAATATAATTTATCACCATCATCCAATTTGTGGAAATTTCTTCCCTATAAGAATGTATATCTCGATTGGATGTTTGAGTATATGGAAGCAGCAATCCTTGAAGACATGCCTATTGTGAGGGAATTCGTTGATGTGTTACTTGAGGAATTTCATGGTCTTCCACTTAGAAAAGATTCTGAATTCTCCCATGATCTTATACCTAGGGTGTTTATAATATCTAAGACTCCGTATTGAGTGGATATTTTTGAGATGAAGAAACAACTATAGAAGAATCTGGATAATGGGTTTGTAAGCCCAAGTGCTTCACTGTGGGGTGCACCGATCCTCTTAGTCAAGAAGAAGGATGGTTCAATGCGGCTTTGCATTGGTTATCATGATATCAAAATAATCATGATAAAGGAAAAGTATCCTCTATCATGAAATGATGACCTATTCGACCATCTATGTGGATCACAATACTTCTCCAAGGTGGATTTGCGGTCAGGATATTACCAGGTATGTTTGAAGAAAAAGGATATCTCCAAGACTTCGTTTTGAACAATGTACAGGAACAATGAATTCATAGTAACGCCTTTCAGACTCACTAATTCTCCATAAATATTCATGGAATTGATTAATAGAGTCATTAGGGATTACCTTGACAATTGTTTTGTTTTCATTATAGATTATATTCAATATACTCCAAAACCATGGAGGAGCATGAGTAGAATCTATGAACTATACTAGAGTCCTTAAGAATGGGGAGGCTCTATGAAAATTATAGAAAGTGTGAGTTATTATTGAAGGAGTTCTCATTATTTGGTTATATCATCACAAGAAATGTGATATCTATGGGTCACTCAAAGACAAATCCAATAAACGAATGGTTGAGTCCAACATCGATAATGGATATCCGTAGCTTCTTGGTGTTAACTTGATATTATCAAGGATCTGTGAGAAATTTCTCACGAATTTCCAACCCACTTATGAAGCTATCTCATAAGGTAGTAAATTTATCTTGGAGTAATTAATGGGAAGAAAGCTTCAAGGATATAAAAATGAGCCTTATCACTGTGCATGTGCTCACACTACCCCGATGTGGAGAAATTTTTGTGTCGTTTAGTGACGCTTTATTGAATGGGTGGTGCTTTGTTTTGATGAAAAATGATAAAGTCATAGTCTATGCCTCAAAGAAATTGAAATTTCATGATCCAGACTATCCAACATATGATCTATAGTTGGGAGCTTTGATCGTCACATAAAAAAATTTGTGACATTACCTCTTTAGGTAGAAGTTTGAAATATATGTAGACCACAAAAGACTCAATTATATATTCACACAGAAATAGTTGAATATGCACCAACGAATATGTTTATAATTGATTAAGGACTAAGACTACTCAATCCAATACCACCCTAGGAAAGAAAACAAGGTGGCAGATTCTCTATGTTGAAGGACCCTACAATTTTACCATTGATGATATTTTAAAAGGATCCAATATTATTATATTTGATGAACATGAACATGAAAATAATAAATAAGGGAACTTTGTCAACACATTCATAAATGATTTCTCAATTATCCCTTTTTAAAGGTTAAACGATGCCCAAAAATATGATGCAGGAATTTAGAAAAATGATGATACTTTCAAAAAGTGTAAATCCCCAGAGTTAAATGAAAATGAAGAATAAATTGTGAAATTTGGGAAAAGACTATGTGCTCCATCATGTTCGGAGCTGAAGAATGAACTTTTGGATGATGAACAATGTTCGAATTTGTCTGTTCACCCACTAAACTCAAAGATGTATTGAGATCTCTGAGAGCATTATTGGTGGGATAAAATAATAAGGAGTTCACAAAGTATATATCACAGTGCCTGGTATGTCAGCAAGTGAAGTCTGAGAGGCACAAGTCTAAGGTCCCGATGCTACCCTTACTCATAATAGAATTGAAATGGGAGAACATCACTATGGAAATTATCACTGATAATTCGAAGCTAAAGGAAACAATGCTATATGGGTTGTTGTGGATCTTTTTTAAAAATATTGTCGACTTTATTGAAATTATGTAGGATTTCTCATTAGATCAAATGACACAAATATACATCAAATATGTGGTAAGACATCATGGAGTATCACTGTCTATTGTATCCGATCGAGATCCAATATTCACCTCTATGTTCTGGAAGAGTCTTCAATATGCTCTAGATATTGAGATAAACATTTGTACAACTTATCATCCTCAAAATGATGTCCAATTTGATTAGACTATCCAAAGACTTGAGGACTTGTTGAGAGCATCCTAAATGGACTTCAAAGAAAGATGGGATCAACATCTTTTTCTTATTGGGTTCTTATATAATAACAGTTTCCACTCAAGCATCCAAATAGCTCCTTATGAATCCTTGTATGGGAAGAGGTTCAGAACCCCGACATGTTGGGATGACGTTGGAGAGATAAAACTCCTACATCCAGAAATGGTTGATGAAAAGGTGGAGAAGGTTAAGAAAATCTAGTAGCACATTAAATTTTCTCAATGTTGAGAAAAGGTCTATACTTATAATCGTGAACGATACCTTGAGAATGATTTCAGAGAGATGGTATTCTTCTGTATATCACTATAGAAGAGATTTATGAGATTTTGGAATAAGGGAATGATTAGCCCAAGGTGAATTGACACTTTTTAAATCCCTGAATGCATTATAGCAGTGGCCTATATACTAAAACTCCCACTAAATCTATCTGATGTACATGATGTATTCCATGAATCGCTCATGATGAAGTACATACAAGATTCATCGCATGTGCTCAATCAATATGTGGTACCACTGGATAATGGAATATACTAAGAAGTGAAGCTCGTGAAGATATTAGATCATAGGAAAATAGATCTACAAAATAATACAATTCCATCATGAAAGTGTTGTGGAGAAACAAAAAGTTTGAAAAATAAATATGTGAACTAGAGGAAATAATGAGGCAGAGTTACCCACATCTTTTTTAGTGTGGGTTAAGGAAATTTCTAGGGAGACATTTCTAAAGGGTGGGAAGATTATAATGACCCAAACCATTGATAATGAAAATCCTTCTTGATCTAATTAAATGTCTTATTATGTATAATGATCATATAAAACGTATGAACATCCATGGTATTATGTTTTTTGATTTCTGAAAGCAGTTAATAATTTTTTCCTTTCCTAATATTTCCATTGAATAGTGATCACATGATTCCAATAAATATAGGGTAATAATAAATCCAATTTACTCAGATAAAGGAAGATATGGCCTCATCCTGTAGAATTGCTCTGTAAGAGTCCCAATTTTCAGAGCATCAAAAGGATGTGGCATCATTGGGATTCACTCTTGACAATGCTCAGGCCGAGATTGAACATGTTAAGCTTGAGAGGAACCACCTACATGAAAAGTAGAAGGTAATAGAGATTACCACTTGTTCAATGTTATCCAAGCCACACCAAGAGTCTGTGACCATCACACACCATACCCTTATGCCTTATGCGGGTGTTTTAAGGGGTTATGTAACAAGACCCTCTCACTATGTTAATGTGTATTATTCTTGGTATAAAGAATATACATTAATTTAATTATTGCTACTTTGAAAATATATTGTAAATCAAAAATTGTATTTTTTTATTAATATTCAACTAAGAAATCCATTTTGATGAATTAATGGATTTTTTCATGAATTTAATTTCTTGAAAAATATTATTATTATTATTTAATAACTTGATATTAAATATAAATTATCATAAAACTTTTATGAATAAAATTTTTATTAAGGTTTCAAACCTATTTTTTCAAAACCAATGAATCTTTTATAAATGTCAACATCTATATTAAAAGTGAAAATTTACATTTTTAAAAAATTATTTTGATAAAATGAATATAATTTTTGAATCATAATTTCAAAATAATGTGATGGGGAATTTTTTAAAACTTTCTGAGACCGTCAAATTTTTGGGTGAAATTTTAATACCGTTTAATTATATAAATATTGTTTTCCAGTCCCATTTGGAATAAAAACTGTGGCAAAAACCATGGTATGGATTGTGGTTTTGATTAGTTTAAGGTATAAGGTTCAAAAAAATAATAATAAAGAATTCTCTCCCTTTTCTTATATAAACCCACCCGAGCTACCACTTCCTCTTCAATAAAATTCTTTGGAGCTCTACCAACCTCTTCCTCCTCTCTCTAGAATCCTCACAATGTTTCCCAAGCTCTAAAGAAGATTCTCTCAAGCCTCTCCCAAGCCTTTGGGATCACATTTCCAAGTAATGGATTTCTTCCTTTCTCATTTTTCTCCATATACCATTATGTTGTTATGCCCTTTTATATTCAATTAAAAAAAATTGGGTCTGATTTTTTCACCTCCCCAATAATACACTATTTATGTTTAAATGATGATATAACTCTTTCCATCTCATTAATTCCTCCTTTGTACACCTATTACCATGCCAAATTTCTTAAGGAATTACTTCCTTCCTCATTTTATCCATGTTTCCTAATATTCTTATGCCATTTTAATTTAAATTATAAATGTTGTTGTATAGTTTCAAACCCCCCATACTTCCCACTTTATTTTTTAATGATGTCATACCCCTTTCTCTTTTATTAATTCCTCCCATGTACACCCGCTACAATGCAAAAATTCCATAAGGAATTTCTCTTTCCTCATTTAAATTAATGAAATTATTTCGTATTATGAATCTAAAATCCAGTACATATGTTGGGAAATGTATCTATATGACCCCCATACTGTCTATTTTATTACATATTATTATACACACCTTTATCTCTCATAACCCTTTTTTATGAATTCTTTTGTCACATCGTTATGCTCCCAAAATTACACCATGACTTTCCAAGCCAAATTCATTGTGTAGTTAATACCATGCCCATTTCTCAATCAAGGGTATTCAACTTTATGCACATTGACTTATTGACTATAGTGTTTCAGAAATAAATTTGACATTCTTTTGTCATGGAATAAACGATGATTTTTAATAAATAAATGTTATATGATCCAAGTGGCACACGTATAAATTAAATGAAATTATTAAGAAGGTTGCACCCTAATAACGCTCCAATGCATTGGGTAAAGATTAGTATCATGATAAGTCACGTGAAATTAGGGATTCCTCATGATAATTAATGTGAAAAAAGGGTTTACTCATTCTCCATGTCTAATGGGCCTTGGCTCGTGCTATCATGGTAAATTTTGTTGAAACATTTTCATGCTATGATAATCATGTTATATCATGCCTTTATGATCATTTTTCTATTATGCTCTATTGATAATTCTATTTCCAAACATATACTGTATTATTCATGATATACCTTGTTTACTCCCTTACTAGGCTTTATCTCTCCCCCTTTTCATATGCATGTCCTTGGGTTATCCCATGCAATGCTAAGTGCGAATTAATGTAGTGGTGATGTAAAAGAATTTTTCAATAAATATGTTGTGTTTCAGATTATAGGTTGTTATGTAATTTTGTTAAGCCCCAATGACACTATAACTCTTGATCATCTATAATGTTTCATGTGAATATTTTAATTAATAATTCCTATTTAACTATGTGATAGAAATTGGGGTTCTTGTAGTCACCATATAGGATTGTGTTTAGATAGGATTTTGTCCTCCTGATCAATTTAAAGAACTATACATTTTTGGTTGTTAAACAATTGAATATGAATCTCTCAGATACAGGTGATCATAGGATGTTATAGATTTAGGAGTTGGAAGAAATTTGACATGATACATATGAAAAATCCCAAATATATAAGGAGAAGAAAATGGCTATCCATTTTAGAATGATTCATTAGCGGATGTTTAATATCATTGAAAAGGTTCATATGTACAATTCTAGGAAAAAGCACCACCCAGGTAAGCTTCGTTCCTGATGACTCGGTCCTTATATTATTACTAATGATTACCCTTTTTGTAAAACAAAGGTTCTTCATGAAATGTGTGTATAAAGTATTACCAGCAATGGGAAGATACATAAACACATTTAAAAGTATTTTACAAAAAAATCTGGTGGATGAAACCACCTTCTTGAAGAAACATACTAGTAAAGCCCACCATATATTATCCTTCCTAGATTATCATTAATTACAGTGATGACACTGCATGCTCTATGTTTGGTGGATGGGTATATTCCTGGGTTAGTTATGAATTATAACCATACTTCTTATTTTTCACTTTTTGGCTATCTAGGTTGTATTATCACTGGCCCCCAATTTCCCCCTCACTATTGTTCTCTATTTTTATATTTTTCCCACTTTATAATGTAAAATCATTCCATCTTAATCATAGAATTTATTGAAAATGTTTGAGGAATTTACCTATTACATGCTCTTTTAATTTTTTTGTTTCAATGATAAAATGTGTGTATTAGCATGAATTTAACATTAGTTTTTGATTTTTAGTAAATTTTATTGATGAAAAAAATGGTTGTATCTCTTTGAATCCTTTGAGAATAGTGGTACCCTTTGTGATACTAGATTAAAGGAAATTGTGTAACTCAATATACTTACACATTTTTTAACAAAACCATGAAGTTTGAATGTTTATTACATAGTATAAGGTAACTATATGTTAGTTTAATATTTATCATCTTTATAAAATATTTTTCTCAAATGTTCATTCATTATATGATATGTTTAATTATTGTACTAGATAAACCTATGCATGTGTACATGTTATATGTCTATTATACTCCTTAAAAACAATAACTAAAAAAATATCACAAACAAATATAGGTTTTTTCTAGGGTATTGTCAAAAACAAATCTTCCTAAAAATTGATCTTTTTATAACTATTACATGTACTACCATCAGGAGATCAAAATAATGGTTGAGTGTTGAGTTTGAGATTTGTTCCAAGATCAACATTTGAAATAAAATAGTAATAAAAGATAGGTGTAATGAAATGTACAACATATGGGATTATCAATGTCAGAAGATTAAGGTTTGACTTTGGGTAAGGCATAAGTTAGTGGGTTTGGAAATCAGAGTGCAAAGGATGTTGGGATGGTTCGGTAGACATAGTCATTTAAGGAGAATAATGTTAAAATAACCAATATTTACTGGATAGAAACAAGAATGAATGGCATGAAATGGTTTTCACACACATGTAGAGAGTTATTGGAATGATTTAATTTTTAATTCTTTACTGATATTATTATCATGAATCTCTTTGAATTTTATACTGATATAATTTATGATACACCATTTTTCATGATCATTGAGAATAACTATTTGTTGTGAATGTTTTATCACATTTCATTCATGAATCAAATTTTTATTTAATGATAAATCTTTAAGATATAGGGATTATATACATGCATCATTTTTTAATGGTACTTTTCCTTGGAGTGAAATGTTTCTAGTGTGGGGGTGTGATCACACCCCGATTCACTATTCAATTCCACCACTACAACATTATTTTAAACTGGATTTTAATTGAATATTGAAATTATAATAAAAACATTCATCTCATTTTTAATTTTATATAATTCTATGATTTTTATAGTTTAAAAGGGCAATTTCACATGTTTTTTAATATTTCATTGATGTTAGGGGTGATTCGGAGATCCAACGATGACGTATAATGAAAATTGGCCAAAGTACATGAAACCCCATGAACACTTGTCCAATATTTTGAATTTTCCACAAATTATTTACATTCAAAAGGGATTATTACATTGAGACGATCCTTAACAATGTGGGATACAACTATAATTAAGGAAGCCAATCCAAATTCTTCTATTAATTGGAAAAAAAACCATTATGTCCTATAGAATGAAACATAATGGAGTCAAATGTTTCCCTCTATATTTTGTAAATGTATCTTATTATATAGATTATCTGGCAACCAAAATTGACATAGAGATAGAAAATGTATTGAAAAACATCTTTTTAGTTTTCTTATGTTATTTAATAATGTTGTACGAACCAAAACCCTATACCATGTGGATTCTTGAAATCAGGGTGTCGAAAAACACCTCCCACTTTGCCTATAAATTGACACCTTGGAAACCCCATTTGGAAGCTCCACCAGGAGACAAGGTGATTCCATTTTGGATTCCAAGAGGAGTATTATCATCATCCCTATAAGTTATTGAGGCTATGGTAAGTTCTAAAATAATTTGTCATTCTTTCTCCCCTCCTATGGATTTCTAAAATCATTGTGATCACTAGGGGAGAAATGTGATGTAATATTGAGCTTCATGTTGGTATTATTTTTATTGAATATTTTAATTATGGGTTTTATGAAATTTATTGTTATCATCTATTATTATTTAATTTTTTTATATACTTGTATGTCATACTCCAACTAAAATGATCATGTTTTGGGGTAACTTTTTATGTGATGTTTCACACACCATTCACCCATTTTTCTTCCCCCTTTTAATTGTTTTTTTGGTTCATATTATTCATTTGAACTCACATAAATTCTTCCATGGACATGTAATTTAATTTCATGGCAAAAATTGAAATAAAATACAATCTTTTAAAAAATATTTAGCTCATTGAGTGTTTCCTCGGTGAGTTACGGTTATGAAGACAAACACAAATCACCAAATCATCAGCTCTATCCAGTGAATCATTGTGTATTTTCCACCAATCCCTAGAAGGTATCTTAGTTTAAACTAACTATGAGTCCAATTCTAGGTGTTACAAAAATTTTATTAAGATATCGTAACCCAATATCATGAATTGATGAAGGACGAGCATCATAAGAGTCTCTGGGTTGATGACTCTTAATCGAATCTATCAATTTCATCTTTCTCGTATTGCATTATTTTATATGTCTCCATCTTAAATAAAAAAACATAATAGAATCTCATTCTCCTTTTTCATAATAAAATATTTAATTAACAATTAATGATCTAAATCTTCATTGAGATATGACATAGGGTTCCTTCTAAACTATAGAAATTATAGTAAAAACTAATGATTTAATTTGAGGTGCTTAACAACATGATCATCCCATACTATAAATATTTTTGCTTCCATATCACATGTAATAGTGTAATTGACTATACTTGTAAAATTATTATCATTTTGTTGATGCAAATAATATACTCTTTGAGAAACCCACCTACCTATAGCTCAACCTCATCTAGCTATAGGGAATTTGATGGATTTGAGAGATAAGGACATAGATGAGATACGTAGAAGACATTGTACATGGTTTGGTACCATTAATGGAACTATATTCGATAGGCTACCAGCTAAAATATCTATATAATCTTGATTGTCCTGACATATTGTGGTGAAATATTACCAAGTATATTAATCCATCAATGTTCCAGCATTAATGATATATGTAAAATTACATAATCCCAAAACACAAACTCTAGATGTCATCGATAGTGATTAGTATATTATTTATGTTTATACTGTGTAGTATCCATCCAATTTCTAAACAACTAGACCAACACTATAGTCTCCTACATGAGTGGAGGTCCATTTAATGTGGCCTATCCTACCCTTAACTTTCCCATAGACGATTTGAATATCCTATAGTATAACTCTTCATAAGGTGTCTTCTAATTAGTTTATAGATATCAATTATTGTATGAAAACTCAACCATGGGAATATTCATTCTCCAATATCAATGATAATGAATTAAACATGGTTTAATACTGTCCTCCGTTACATTTATAGTCTGCTCTATCTGGCCATTAGTTTGAGGGTGGTATGTCGTGCTCCGAATCACTAGAGTTCCCAATGCCCTCTGCAAGACTTCCCAAAATTGAGATTTATACTAGGTGTATATATCTAATATCAATGTTTGAGGAAGCCTATAATGAAGCAAGATATAATGGATATAGTTCATCCCCATACCATCTAAATGGATAGTCTCGCTAAAAGGTAGGAAACGAGTGACCTTCACAAACCTGTCCATTATGACCCACAATGAATCATTACCTCGAGGATACCTTGGTGACCCAGTCACAAATTCTATCACATAATCTTACTTTTAAACACAAGAATAAGAAACTATTGTAAAATACTCTCTAGTCCCTAGTGTTCTACCCTACCATGATAATAGTTGGAACAATCACAAAAAATATAGACAACTCATGTTTCGCCCCTGGATACCAATACTAGAAATGAATGTTTTGGTATATCTCAGTAATATTAGGATTCACTTCATAAGATGCGGCATAAAAATTAGTCATCATATTCTCATATATGTTTGTTGGAACCCCAATATGACAATCAATTAGTAGAATGTCATCCTCGCCAATAGCCTAACCAGGAGGTCAGTACCCACCTTCCACACTCTCATATAGGATGAGGTCTTCATATTTTTAAGACTATATCATCTTCACTATATATATTAGAGTAATGGTTAGAGGTGAGAATGAGAGAATATTATGTCCATCTCCATTAGTCACCTCCATGTGAAAACAAGTACATAATATACCACTCGCTACAGGCCTTATGAACTACCAGTATCTAAGCCCTCATACTCTTCACATTAGAAATTTCATTACATTACCAATCATATAAGAAATGTTGAGGTAAAAAAGAATATATGTATTTAAACAACCAAAATTTCCTCAAATTCATATCATGCTATCTATCAAAGAACATGAGGATTTTTTTTGGGATATGTATACCGCAAAACAATATCCAAGTAAACAATGCCTCTACAAAATGAAAGAAAAAATATGTAACCTACACAAGATCATGTATTGGGTATTTTTTCTCATGTTACCTCAAATTATGAGACCCATATGCCACAACAAGTTCCTCCTGTGTCAGAACAGCTCCAAGCCTAATATCAGATGCATCACAATATGCCATATAGTTCATTCTAGGCTGTATAAGAATAAGGAACAGTATTGAATAAGGTCTTCCTTTTAGATATTAAATGTATATCATAAAGGTATCTATTCGTACTAACATCACACCATTCTTATCAAATCTTGTATGTGGATCTTCTTAGGGTGATAATTCTTATATAGAATTCCTATAATATTTATATAGTACTAAGAAACTCTATATTTAAAAGATGCTCCTGGGAAACTCATAGGAAACTATAGCCATCACATTCTCTAAATCAATTTTTACTCTTTTATCTGAGATAATACGACCCATTAATTTAATATTGTCTATCAAAAAGGGGTATTTTTGAGCTATGCGTATAACAAATTTTGTATTAGTGTATAAAAATGATCTCAATATATTTGGACTATTCATGTTAACTATGAGAATACACCATGACATATTCTATGAATACCATAAAAAATGAATTAAAATAAGTAGGGAAATCTGAGTTAAATAATTCCATAAAAACTCCTGGTACATCTATAAGACATAATGGAATGACTAAATTCACATGTATACCATACACGCTATAGAAAATTGTAATAGTTATGTCTCAAGGTCGAACACACACATGATGATAAACTAATCAAAAATAAATCATTAGGAATACACATGATCCATTGAGATTGTTGAAATGATCATCTATGTGTCGAAATGTATACAAGTTCTTAACTAAAAAATGGTTCAGCATTTGATAATCCATGTACAATCGAATTGTTCCAACAACCGTTTCTCCAAAAAGGAATGGTGATCCACCTGGAAAAGTGTTGATTATTATAAACCCCATTTACTCCAGGTCCCAAGGATGTCTCTTGAGCTCATACAACTGACTAGTATACATGTTATACAAATTAATGGATACTATTGAATCCCATGGAACATTCTAAATGTAGAAATCCACCTATTTCAATAGAGGTAAACCAAGAAATTCATCAGAGATAGTGTCCCGGAAATGATCAACAATTGGAGATAAAAGTATTATGAACACATTCCGTAATCATATCAATATAAAATACAAATATAAGCCCTTATATATAATATCTTGCAATTCTTGGATCTAGCTCATCTCACCCATACATCCCATTCACTCTTATGAATGAAAACCCCACCCTCTAGTGATGTGATGGTCACCATCTAGTGATAACAATTGATATGGGATCGATAATAAACTTTATTTTCCATCCAGATTATAATGATAAAAAAAGAAATATCGACAAAAAATACCACATATGATGTGAAACTCTCCAATCACAAGGGGAACACTCTTTAAGGGTGTGAACCATTTGTTTTGATCCCCAACGGAGTATCTATTGTCATGATTCCATCATAAAATTCAACAATGAACCTATGTATCTATAAAAAAGTTATAGATTTGAATATATGAGATGAACCTATATAAAAAATAGTAGATAATAGATTATAGTCCCTTATGATCGTACATCTCATCATAAATGGAATGGAACTCCAATCCTCATGTGTAGGTTGTACAAAATATATATGGCCTGAATAATGGCCCTATAAAGAAAACCCACTAAAATGCGAATGAACTGTGTATTTTTATAATACAAGAGGTGGTAGATGGGCATGCCCATTACAGAAACCTCAACTTGAAAAACAATCACTATGCCATCTCACATCTGTATCTGAACCTATAAATCCGATTCCTAAACCTGGAGTTGGAGTCTATCCCATTCAAATTATATTTGGAGGGAATTTCATTATAAATCATTTAACATGGACCATTCAACCACATGATCAACACTCGAATGGGTATCCATCACACTGGCTCATTATATGACAATATCCTAGACATGAATTATATAATATGGAACTACAATAAATAATATCCTAACTAGTACTACCATCAAATGATACCTCAAAATAATCATTTCTTCCAACCAACACTAGACATATAGGTTGATAGGCTGAAAATTCCTACTCTTCTCCCCCATCATCACACAAATTTTGATCCGTAATAAGCACCTAATTCACTATCTTTATAACATAGGTCAATTGAATAGGTTTTCATTAATTTAATAGAATTACTGAGACTTTCCCAATGAGAAACTTGATTGATGTCTCATCATTAAGATAAATCAACCCAAATTTATGATGTTATATAAAGAGATTAAAATACTTCAAAAATTATATTGTGTAATTCTATGGATGGATAAAATCATAGGACTTTTCAGCTCTTCGGGTCTCAAAAAAAGTAATCATGATACTTGGATTTAAAAACTCACCCAATAATATCATGATTAGTATTATCCTGGTTTAATACTACCACCTGTTATTAGCTGCACCCCAATGGATGTATGTCATTAAATCACTGTCCTCCCCAGACCTATCATCAAATGCTTAAAAATATAAAATATAGACACAATCTATATCATGGTAGTATGTGGACCACTATTACCTTGAACCTTTTCAGAATGTTTCTATTAGAACACATGAGTTAACTCTAACATAGTCATGGTCATCTACATGGATAACTAAAATGTCATTATAAAGGGAAGATACCCTTAAAAGAGTTAGGAATTAGAAAATGTATTCTTTAAAAATGTTGGTGCCTTATAATTTACTATAAGAGGTTTAAATAATTGTTCATGACTGACCACATCTGAAGCAAGGTTGTTGTCACCCTCTTATTTCATGACTGGTGGACATAATAGTGGAATATCTCATAAATGAATGAAAAATTCCCCCAAAACATATTAATTAATAATACTTTCACATATAAATATATATGATGGGTCTAATCCTTATTATAAACAAGTCACACCACTATATGGGCTCCAAAATCTGGGATGGGGTAATAGAAACTACCATAATAAGTACTACAGACACTGCTTTCTACCTACTCGAAAGTCGGGTCAAGGTCTCAATCTCTATTTCATAGTTTATAACAATTTATATTCATTTTTATATAAAAATTACCTTTAAATTTAAAAACAAAATGGTTTATTTATTCATCTCTATAATTACCCTTACACATTATAAACAATAGTTTGGTTTCCATCAAATCCAAACCATAACATGTTCTAGTTGATGAGACCAATTTTACATGACTCAACATCTCATAATTTAATTATTATACTATATTTCCTATCCTATGTAGAAAAAAAATTAGGTCATGGTATCCACTTTTGTATCGAAAATTGTTTCTCAATTCCTTGCAAATTTGTTTTATCAAAATACAAGTATATCACTCAAGTACCACATAATAATACCATGTAGAAAAGAAATGAATCTTATGTGGCATGGCATTTTCATGGTATATGAATATTTTAAAGTGAATAAAATTATGAATGATATGGAATTACATCATCTCATACAACCAAATACAAAAAATCAAAAAATCATAATAAACATGAATCCTCATGTGTGTCACCCAATTGTGGGATCAATTCAACTGTAAAAAGAAAAATATCAAATAAAAATTACTTATTCCATTCAATTTTTAATTCTCCTATACATGGGTTGGCTACTCCCATGATCAAATCATTAAAACATCTCAAATAACTTTTAATATCTTATCAATTTTATTAGAAATACAAATGCAATAAAAGAATCCTACTCTGATACCACTTTGTAATGTCCCAACCTGGAAGACACTAAATGGTTCCTATAATTGGTGGGTCACAAGGAATCAATAATGTCCCCCATATGTTAGAGCTTGATGAAGGAAAGTGAGGGTGTGAGGTGATACAGTGTGTATTATATACCCTATTGATCTGGGTATCATCGTTATATCACAATTTAATAAATTAGGTGATGAATTATATAAACCAGTGATAGAAGATAATCATCAAGAAGGAAGTAGCAATAAATGTACCAAAATATGTGTCGTGTACAATATGATGATCATTTATTATATCTATACAAATATATGGTAATAACATTGAAACATGAATCCTAGTACAATACATGTCTCAATATAGAAAACTACCCAAAATAACTATCTCATGTAAAGATTATTCGTATAATCCCATGCTCGACTAAGATATTAAATCCTGCATCATAAATTCAATGATATCCTCATTCCCTACCTATATCAATATAGTTTGTATGGGTACCCAATGACAGCTAGAACATGGTGTGAGATAACACTTTGTAAGACACCCAAAATGGTGTCTATAACATATCTAGTCATTGTAATATAATTTGATGTCTTGTGTTATATATATGATGTATTATAATAATGAATGTAAATTGTCTAATTAATATGTAATGTTTTCCAGTGAAAGATGGATCTCTATCATCAATAATTAATCTTTTTTAATCATGGTATACTGTAAAACATTAGTAAAATAGTTGTGGTACTATCGAGTCTAAAACCAACAATCAAATACATAAAATAGGGATATCTATAACGCATAGAATATTATCATCATGTAATAAATTGTATATCATTGAAAACATCATATTCCATGAAATCCATTATCTGAACATGATGGTACAAATCCACTGTGTAAATGACCAAGTCATATGTATCGGTTACATAGAGCATCTTAATTGTAACATTTTAAATACGTGGGTGTATTCCATGGAGAATTTCCATCATTCATATACAAAGTGTTTCTAATAAAGGAAGATCCAAGGTGTATCAATTACCTTGGCATGATATGGAATTTAGGTAAAAGATATATAAATTTCCATGTCATCCACTAATATAATCAATATGGGTCCTTGGAGTAGAAATGTCTATGGAACCCAATAGAATCAGGATTTGGGGCGTATAAATATACAAGGTACCCACTTCTAGTATCAATGCAGTCATCAATTTATGTCATAGTTAGTAATCATAAACAATAAATTAGTTCATCCTAATAATTCATTATTTTCAATTTAAACACATTAATCAACTTATTTAACATATACCTTTGATATACCTCATGGAATGAAGGTATAACACTCTACTATTCATTCATTTGATTATTATTCAATTTATTGAAGCTCCCAATAATGCTAGAGACCTCACACACCCCAACATGATGGTATTTCATTGTGAAAAGAACTGTAAAACCCCAAAAAGTATTCTTCGGATAAGTTAAATGACTTCCACCCATACATTTGTACTAGGGAAAAATATGAACAAGTCCCAAAAAATGTTACCAATACGATAATTTGTTTCTTGGTTAGCTTCAAAATGTCTAGTGTCTAGCGTAATGGAAATAAGGTTTATAAAACAAGAATCTATAATAAAAAGGTATAGAAAAATTAATTTACACTAATGGAGGACACTCATGTAGTAACGACCTTTGATTCAGTCAAAATCAAGAGTAATTGTAATAATGGATGAAAACCCTATAAACAGTTCATATCATCTTTCACCAAAATAACTATATTTAAATGAATAAAAATAAAATGTTTATGATGTATGAGAAACCCACATGTTCGGATCCAATTAGACTAATGGTTCTAGATTCAAACATCGAAATTATGAATCAGATCAAATAAAAGGTTAGCTTTGAAGAGTCACTCAAATTAGAAAAAAAGAGGCTGCCACTGGTGGAAATGCAGAACTATGGAGTCATGTAAAATAATTAAATCATTCAGGGGAATAAAGGGAATTTCCCACATTATAACCAGATCACATATTTTGTTCACAGGGTTAGCCAACCCATGATCCAACTATTTTCCACTTACTACCTCAACATTGACCTCACAAAGTTTATGTGAACTGTTTGGAAAACCATGCACAATTCATTACATATGCCTCTATCCACTATCAAACCTTTCAGGGTAATGGTTCGTGGTCATAAAAACTAATTATCAAACATTCATTTTAAATATACTAAAAATTATATGTGTCTCAGATAGTCATATTCCCTTGGAGGAATAGTTTCCAAAAAAATTCAACCTTTCCCTAGCCATTGAAAAAACCCACACTTTTTTCATAAACTATGTGGCCTGGGTCACCCAATTTCTACATAACATGTAAGATTTATACCTTTTACATTAACTCTAAATCTAGGATCTATAAATCCCACTAACATCCCAAAATCTCATGTGACACTATTAGTCATTCACACTAAATAAAATCCGAACAACCAAACTAAAATTAATATGATCTATACCTCATAGGAAAACATGTAATGTTATGGAATTTAATCAAAAAATAATTCAATAAAAAGACACATTTAAATTCACTTCATACATATATTCAAATAATCACTTGGAGTTTTTTTGAATCATAAATTGAAAAAACTATTTTTTAAATTCTTATCACTTATCCCACTCAGGGATCACTATTTAATTAAATTATATAACTACTTAATAAAGTCAAGATATTTTATAATACATTATCTAATAAATGATGAACAAATTAAAATGTTATTCTATATAACCAAAAATATTGATAACTATGATATTTCATAAATAATTATATATTAAATTAAACCATACCCACTTGTAGCTCCCAAATAAAGACTATATTTTGTAACTAATTCATAAGTGGAGATGGATTAATGTTTCAATTTTTATTATTCAAAAAATATATATAATATTTGTTTTTTATTTTCTTCTTCAATTTGAGATAAAATAAATACATAAAAATCTCATGTATAAATGGATCTATATTTTTTGAAGAGAACCTACAATTCTTACACAATACTCATATAGATGGAATTTTTCCAGAAATATAAGGTATAAGTGTTTATTTTCATAAAATTTTTTCATCAACATATATCTGGAAATTTATTACTTGAAAAAAAAATTAAGAGTATATTTTTTTCTGGTTTTCACAACACATCCCATAAAATGGTTAAATAAATTATATGAATTCCTTAAACTGAAAAGAAAAATACTTAAACCCATTAATCCCAGTATTGTAGAGTGTAGGGTCAATCCTTTAATGAATATGATATGTGAGTAAAAACCAAGGAATAAAATGAAAAATAATCGATAATGTCTCAAAATTTTATCATGTAAAAGTTGTATCTAGAATAGTAATATGGAGTTGTTAAATAGTTTTAGATATAGAAAAATTTATCATAGTAAATGTATTATGTTACATTTGATGAGATTGGGGATCTGGATTGTCTATTTATATGATAATTATTATTTATTCAGGGGAAAAAACCACTAGAACTGAATGAGAAGGGGTTGAAAACCCATTTCAAATTTTCCAAAATTGGGTGATTTAATCAAATGATTCACCAACTATTGAACTCAATGATTCATGAAATTAATTAAATATTATTTCCACCAAAAGCAATGCTTTTGTATTTTAATGTGAAAATATCATGATAAGATATCTGGTTATAATACTCCCCATTGATTATGAATTTGAAATTAATTTAATCATTATTATTCATCCCTGAAACTAATAATTTTAAATTTAAAAACATATTTCCTATTAATTTTATGTTGATAGTATAATCATTTAATATGAGTTAGGAAGGAATTAACAATAATTCAAAATGTAATCTCATTCCCTAAAATAGATTTAGTTGATTATCATATTTGATTAAATATATTATAATAAATCCATTATAATTAAAAAAACCACAAATAAAGGATGAGGAGTCTTATCAATCTAAAATCAATATTTCATATTCAATGTATATTTTATTTCCCAGTTCTTGGTCAATCATTCATATCCTCCCCATATATCCTCATCAAATTACAAATCATGTTCTCCCATAGAAGTTTTGTAGTATCTCTTATTAATTGGGATATATCCATTCATATGATTTAACTACCTCTATAAATTAAATTTAACAAATGATGACCTTCTTGGGATTATTAAGAAATAATCATATAAGAACCCATGAGGTATCATTAATTGGGTTTAATCTCCCATTTTGGTGAAACTGGTTGCTCCCTCAAAATTGAATTCTCACATCAACATGTGGAAAAATCCCCATTATCATCTCCAATATCTCCTTACATTTAACATGATCATCACCCCTTTAGATTTGATTTCAGTTTTGTGGTACGTCGATCATGAAATTTGGATTTGATAAACCCTTAAATAAATCATAAATGAATTTTATAAATATTATCCTAGTAATAATTACACTAGATATCATGATCACAGTACCCATATACTGTATTTCTAAAACACATGATATCTTTTAAGTAGATAATTGAGGAAATTTGTTCAATTTCATTAGCATTTAATATACATTAGATAGGTTGGGGTGTAGTGAATAATCCATTTGCATCGCTAGACAAGTCCAAATACAATTAAATTGGTTCCTAAAATTGATAGAATACTGTTTTGTGATTTCATTAGCTTGAAGAAACCCTTCATTAAATCCTTATAATACCTTTCTATAAGACTAATGCACCCATTGGTATACTTCCAAATCCTAATCTTGCATCATACTTGGAATTATCATGCACCACCATCACTTATATTACCAACAAACATTACTAGTCTTAAATAATAAATTTTTTGCATCTAGCCTTTAACAACCCGGACTGACATTCCACTAAACCGGTAGCCAGACCGGTCACCACATGAACTCAAGCACATCTCCCTACACACCATGGATGATGACTAGCAGTGAGGGTGTAAAGTTAGTTAGTGGGGAGACTATACCATTATATTCATAGTGAACAGTAGTAATAGATAGAAAAGCTTAAATTGAGAATGTAATATAATAAAATTATTAACATAGTGGAAGAAAGTTTTAATATCAACTAGATATAGAATATGGCCAATGATGATTCATATAATGCATGCATGCATGCAGATGATGATACATCATTCACAAGTAGTAACTAATACAACATGCCTTACATTTCATCACATGAAAGAATAAAATAAAGGAAATCCCAAAGGAAATCATCTTGAGCATCCTGAGCTTCATCTCGGTCCTTTGTTCTAGAGCCCCATATACTAATGAAAACAAATCAATCATAGATCCATAGCCCTGTAATCAAGAAGAGTCTACTCAAGCACCAATGGTACTCGAGTAGGGTGTGAGATAATAACTCAGTTGACCGACACCCAAAGCATCACAACCATCCAATATGTTAAATATGTAAATAAGAAGTGTGTAGGAAAATAATAGAACAATAAATATGAATAACAAATTCAAATGGAATTTAACCACTAACAATGATACCAAAATATCCCCCCAAGGATCCCAACATAATTTAGTCAATCTCCAATAATAAGTAATCTATAAGTGATTCAAAAATAAATAACATATCCTTGAAATTCATCCATACACGTCATAACATCAAGGCCTTTCCATATAACCACATTTCACAATTTACCACGGCCAAGATTTCTATTCCAGCATATCAAAAACCTCACGACCATGTTGTATATGAAGTATAGACCATTAAATCTAGGATCCAAGGTCCCATTTACCAAGGCATACATATAATAAATCTAGAACACAAAGAACCATATCCATGTAACTATTCAATGTAATCCCAATAGAGTCTCATGTGCATCTGAGTGGAAATTCGGTCTATGAACTGGTTGGGGTCCTAAGATAATGTTAATTGCACATGTCCTTTGTGAGACTAAACAAGCCATATACATAAGGTAGAAAGGCCCAAGGCCACCCACATAATCAATACCCAATGGGCATAATCAACTTAATGAATCAAATAGATTGTTCTAGATCCATGGATAGCAGTCCATGGCATCTATCAAAGCATTTTTCATTTCAAAACCTTATTCAAATAAAACCATATGAGTATACCCACTCATATAAACCATTTCATTCCATATGTGTATACCCACTCATATATCCCATTTAACACAATCAATTATATTTGAGTATACCCACTCATATCATACCTTTACTCAATTACCATGGGTTTACCCACCCTACGATCGCAATTAAATTAAAAACACAAAATATAAGAATAAGGGAATACCCACCCTTATAACTATATAATTTCATCTAGTGAATATACCCACTAACATATTCCACACAAAATATTAGTATACAACTCATATCTTCCATTCCATTTTAAAAATCCATTTGGGTATGCCCGCCCATATATCTCCATTTCTCATTAATAACACAAGTCAACCAATGAGAATACCCTCTCATGTTGACATTTCATATTTAAAAACATCCTATGAGTTTACACATAGATTTATCAATTTTCCACTATTGTTTATGTAATCACTTAAACAAATAAAGAAAACCTATTGAGTATTCCCACTAAATTAATCAATTAACCTCAAGCATTCCACTGAGGTTTACCCACCCATATGTCCCTTTCTAGTTCATTATAACTATTTTACTCATGTGCGTCCACATACAATAATGGAAATACATCTACAAGCTAATGAAACCATATCCCTTACATTTAACATGCTTCCTCTAATTAGGAATGAAAAATAATAACACACATCATCATGTTATGAAATCACAATAGGATAGTCACTATGTTTTTATCTTGAAGGTAGTGCACCTCCAATGTAGGGATTTTATTATAAATACATTACTTTTTTTCTCAAACAGAACATTGAATTCCCTCATAAGTAGTTCAATTCAGAATTTGAAATTCAATTAATAAATAATATTTTTTTTAATAAACTAATACATTCATAATTTAAAATGGGAAAGGTTATAGACCCAACCTTAAAGGATATACCAAACAAGATTTATAATTCAAACAACATCCTACCAACATTCGTGCACTTCCATATATATATATATATATATATATATATATCCTTAAACTGATGTACATTTTCTCACGCCATGATGGAAAATGATTGCAACACCCTATAACAAAACCCTCTGGTCTCATCAACAAAACCAATCTTTATAAAACAGCTGTGAAATAAATTAGGTGTTTAGAAACTTACCCTAAATCAATGTTAAAAGACCTAAATCACATAAACATCATTGCCTTTGACGGCGGTATCCAAAATGTAAACCAATGGGTCCCAAGAGGCCTTTTCATGACCTAGAACCGGAAGAATAACAAAAATTTGAATAAACCCCAACCATAGGGTTCCATCCGCACACCATAGGGAGAGAGATTGGCCTTATTGAAGCTAGAAACATGGAGGACAAATGATGACATGGCATACCATGAAGGATCATGTGATGAAATCGGAGAAATCCATCTTGAATTAAAGATTGAAGGAGAGGACACTGAGAGAGCCATTGTAAATTGAAGGGATCCCCCCATGGGGTGTGTGAGAACTTTGGGGAAGAGAGGGGGATATTGATTTATTTTTGGTTATTTAAATTAAAATAAATCAAATTTTAAAATGTGGGTGTCAGGCATAGTTTAGGAAACATGGTTTGGAAAATCGTGCACAAACTATGAAAAACCTATCTATTTCAGAAACCCTATTCACATGGTTCGACTAACACAGTTTGAAAAACCATGCATAGATCATGTGACAGCCTCTGTCCACTTGAAACAAGACACATGGTTTAATGAAACTCTTCATGATGTATGGTAATGTTATTGAGACATATCACAAGTCCATAGACATCACCTTTAAACATAAAAACCCTCATAATTCAGTTCCTTTGTTCCATTTTAAAATCACCCCTCTATGTAATCACTCAAAATTAAAATTCCCTCATAATTTCTTCCAATATAAAAACATTTAATTGAAATTACTATATTTCCAAATTAAAAAAAATTTCCCCGAGAAACCTTCTCGAACTATGAAAACATACCAACCCCTTGATGTTTGGGATGTTTTGTTCCAACAATCACGTTGCATATCCAATGAAAAACAGACCTTTAGAAATTTCACAAGCCCAAGGTGTTTAATCTGTTAAATCCAGAGCCAGATCTCAAACTCCAACCCAAAACATCGAATCAGCATTTAAGTGTGCCCACAAAACCATAGACATGATGTCGTCATCATCTCTTTATCTGTCTTCTCATCGGTGCATTCCACCAAGGGTATTATCATATGACCAGCTGCATGTGCTTTCCTTGAAATACATCTCCAAATGGAAAACCATGCTCCCCCATAAACCTAATATTTTCTATTTAAAATGATTACGTTACCAATCCTAAACAATAAGATTGAATGGAAAATATCAATCCATGCCCGACTAACCATTATCACTGATTCCCGGCATGGACTACTAATGCATCTAAAACAGAACTAAAAAACCTTCCTACCCAAAGCATTCGTCAGTTTCCACAAGTAAGTACATCTTATTAATTACTAGACTTTTCATGAAATTCCCAGATGAAGACATCACTATGCCATTTTACAACCATCTTTCTTTGGCATGAGTAAAGGAGTAACCCAAAACCAGACCACTGGAGTCCCTTACTCTTTTTAAGCACACAACAAGCCTAACTAAAAGTCTGGGAAAATTTCCAAATAACTACACTTCCCTTGCTCAATCCAAAAAGTGATCATGAAACAACCCCACAAATTATAAACATTAGTGAGGTATATGAACAATTCTCTCATCATGAATCTAGGACAATGTGAATATAGGGGACATGCTCACCTCATTTAGAATATTACACTAAGAGTAAACTAAGAAGATCAATCAAAACACCACTAGTCAACTCTTTACAACATCCCAACTTCACATACTGACACATCATCAACCGAACCTCGATTCCTATACGATCCAAGGCATTTGTGTTCTTTCAAGACTTACCACTAAAACTCTTCCAAAACTAGTTGAGTTTCTTATGGGTTTTCCATACCCCTAACTTTATCAAAGTCATGCTACCAAGCATACACTGGAACGTACACTAGAACCGATGTGACACTACCTTCCAAAGGAGTGTCCGTGTTGCTGAAAGTAAGAACAAGCTACTCACAAACAATATAGCTCATAAAAACCATAAACACATGAGTGATGTTCCATGAAATCCAAAAATTGAAACAACAATCATGTCAAAACACCCATTTCCTAAAAATACCTTAAAATCAGTTGAAAAAACTCATATTCTTAACACCCCATTAAATCTACCCCGGATTTAACCTGAGAACATCTTCAAAAACATGAATCTCACAATTAATATAAACTCAACTGGTTTGTTACATCATTAAACAATTGATGGTTACTGCATATGTCCTCATATAAAACCCCATGTCCACAAAATCTAATGGAACATCATGTCATAAAACCATAACTCAGATGAGGATGTACTGAGTTGTACATCACTAAATAAAATAGATGAGCACACAACCTCCTAAGTTGAAAACCACACATGTGGCATGTCTAACCTAATAAACCAAGAATTCATCTATGCTTATTCCCAAAAATAGAGTCAAGGTACCATGACCACCACTCCAAAAAAAAGTTTTTTTAAAACACAAAATTCCTACTGGTGACAACGTCACCCAAACAAACCAAACATCAAAAATTGTACATCTGAAGCATGACATCTCAAAATCTAGGGGTGCTACCTACAACGGTCTAGCCCCTTAGAAAGAATACGTGTTGACCCAATCAATGGGTCATAGAAAAATATTTTACTAGGCTTAAGAGCCCCGCTTTTCATGTAAGCCTATTCTAAAAAGTAACCTCCACTGGATGGTATCTCATGTATTCAATAAAATTCATATTATAAAAATATTTAAACTATCCATACACGAGGGTCTAATAAAGGGATACCACTTTAGGTCCAAAATTTAAATCCATTTCATTCATTTATATCAACATTAAACATTTTATTGAATTTAACAATCCCACATGTGCTGTTTCACAACCAAGACACTTTGTTTTAAACATTACACCCTATAAAACCAAGAAATTAATAATGAAATCCCTTGTTGAACATTCAACATTCAATGATTTAAATATTAAATAGGAAATTCAGAATCTAAATTTCTTTTAACACAAAGTAAATCTTCAAGAATACCATTTATTCTTGCAAGGTTCTTTAGAAAGAAACCCCATAATAGTTTATTTCATAAAAACATTCCCCAACTAAACTACTTAGGGCTAGTTGTGAATTTTGAAAATTAACTGACCATTTGAAAACATTAAATTCTAACATGAATTACAGTTCAAAGACATGAGTGGAAATCTACGAATCCATAAAGAACCCATACCCTTTAAAGATGGAATTTGGCTCCCATTTAGTGAAATCAATTTTTTCATTATCATTTCATTTATGTTCAAAACACAATACCCATCACATTACAACATTTCAAATAAAAAATCAAAATTTATACATTTATAACAAAAAAACACAAAATGGTTATACAATGGCTCAATCACGCAGATAGTCATCTACTAATCTGTAACTCCCTGACCCTAATTATCCAGAGTCAGTGCATTATTACATATCATTTGCGTGATCACAAAATATCAAGTCTTGAATGACCAATTAATTTAGTAGCCATGAAAACACTAGATAAATTTATAAGTCTTACATTACATGATAAAGTAAAAAACTACAACAACATAGTCTCCATAGTCCACACTCATAACCCCTCAGACTATCCCTGCAGGTCAGTCATAAAATAATTCTTCACATCCTGGGAAAAATAAAACATAGAAAGGGGTGAGCTCATATGCACAGTAAGGATAACAATATAGCGGAAGCTTTCATAAATAAGCATAAACATTCAAGGCAATGTATAAATTAAAAAAGACTTTAAAACAGGAACTTCAGCATAATATAGAAAAAATAAAACGAAATAATTCCATTTACTAATACACATGGATATTATACCAGTCGAATAATCACATGCAATATCAATAACCACATTCATAATGATGGAATGCATAATGTCAGACTATCACTACCACGTAGCCAAGGCCTCGTTCCAAGAATACAAATAAGATTTTGTTAAGGATTCATGCCATGACACTAGTTTGTCTCATGAGACCTACGAATGAATTGAGGAGCTATAGCGGGCTCCACCCTTCACTTACTAAGTCCAATGTATTCCTCATATGAACAGGTTTAAGCATAACATAAACATTCGTATTAAAACTAGCATGTGAAATGTAAATACTTTCTCCATAAACCATGAATGGTATAAAAATAACACATCCACATTAAAAAAATATCACAAAACCTTCAATACAATATGGAAGTTTTTTTTCATAATAAATCAACTTCAAATAATCTTAAAATCTATCAAAGGATGTTGACATAGATGAAATCAAAACTGTTTGAGAGAAATATCTCTTTTTTGAAATAATTTAAAAGTCACACAATTAAAAAATAAAAAATTTACTTTTAAAATATTCTTATAATCTTGTAAGGGAAGCGTCAATTATTTTATAACGGTGGAAAATAGCTGCACCCACCGTATAATTTAAAAAAAAGACATTATAACCTTAATTTTGTCGAAAAGGATAAAAAGAATCTTATTTGGAAAGAGACTGAAATATTCCTTTATAAACATCTTATAAAAATTCAACAATGGTATAAATGACTTTAAACCATAGTCGATAAAATAGTAAGAATGATTTGAATTTCATTTTTAAGAAACATGGATGTGGATGATAAAGAGGTCCCAGTAGATAATTACGTATAAACAACCTCAGATAATGAAGAGATTGTGAAATAAACCCTTACCTTGTAATTTTCCATGGTAGAGGGTAGGTTAAACTACTTTATAATAGTTAAATAATTGTTATTAAATTATAAAATAAACATATATATAAATATGATACTTTATATGATCTATTAATGTTTCTTTTTTAATAATATCTTAGTATTATCGTCGTTTCGGGTGTTAACTAACTCGTTTTCTTTAATATGTTTTCTTACATAAGCTGTGTTTGTTATCCATGGGTTGTATATTTTTCATATCCAGAATTATATCAGGTCCTTAAACATTATTTTTAATCATCAAATGAGAATTATACTTGAATGGATACGATGGGGAATGAATCTCATCGAGTTCGTGGAGATGGTAGTCCGTACGTACGCACGAGCGATGATATCATTCTTTTGATATTAAAATAATATATAATTGGATGGTATATTATATATACAGAATCATTATAATTTTATATTTATTATTTACTTCAATTACACATTAATATCTTACAGATCCAAATAATATTGTTTTTAATAACAATTACACCACGACGTGGAGACGGTAAGTTGTACGTACGCACGTATGGTGAAATGTCATTCCAAGGATGTATAGAATAATTAATATGGTTGTACCATATTTATGATAAAATAATAGTACATATAAGATACTGGAGTTATTGTTTTATAATGTAAATAACAAAGAAATAAGACGTTGAAGAAGAAATGAACTTGAAGGAGGGTGGTGAAATTATTACCTCTTCTTCGGGTTCTTCCTTTTGATTTGATCAAAAAGGCACCGTAGGATGGAATTGCGATCAAACGAATGCCTCTTGGTTGAAGTGAGAAAAGTTGAGAGAATATTTGGGCAGGGTTTGGCCGATCCAAAAGTCTTTGAAGGGTTGAATTAGAGAGAAGGGTGAGTACCCTTTTATAAGAGGGGTGAGGGGCCCCTTTGGAAAAGCTAGAAATATTATGTTATAATAAATTTATATTCGGTTTATAATGGCTCCAAAGTGGATTATTTAAAGTTTATGGTTGGTATGGGTCGAAATAATTTCATCCAATAGATTTTATATAGGTCTGGGTCATTATATTAACCTTACCATTTATATTTTACTCTTAGTTAAATAGTTTGACATTTTCCATGTCTGTTTTTATTTTTATATTATATAGTTAATATACTTAATATATACCTTCAAGAGACCCCCAAGTTGTCTATTAATGATAAAACTATAATTATATAAGACTTTTGGCCGAACCATAGATTTTTAGGAATAGCAAATCAATTAATAATATAATATTTTTTAAAAAAACTCTTTTATGTCATCTTTAATACTATTGGGTATTTTGTTTTTGATAATTTTATAATAGCATTATTACTTAGAAAAAAATTTATATAACCAATCATAATATGTAAAATTAACCTAGAAAAGTAGTGGAATTCATAAAAAGTCTCAGATTACATTTATTTTGATATTTATAATATGAATTACTTTAATATTTCATTAATTAGGTAATTACTGTATCACCATTGTGTCATAAATAAACTACATTATTTAATGTCTAAAAAATATAAATAAAATACCATTATGTAGGAAATCTCTTTAGATTTATAATGAATATTTATAACAGAATTTATCTTCTGTAGAATGTTGTATTAAAAATGATTTAATTATTAAATATTGATTTTAACTCATTTAACTCTTCTTTGAATTAAATAATAATAAATGTACTAATCTAATCCAAGTGAACCAGAATGATAATATTTTATTCCTAAGGTTGTTTTTGGTTGAGATAAACTTGTCCAATAGAATTAGTACATGTGTTAGGGTAATATTAATATCATTTTTACCCTTAATTTCCCTATTTTCTTTGAACCGTGATAAATAAAATAAAAAGTCACTATTCACCAAAAATTATGTTTATCTTATTGAAAAACATTTGACACCTTGATATTAACCATGGCTCTCAGATTTTCAAAATTCCACTCATAGAATCGGTAAAATTATGTTTTGTGTGAATTTCCAAATTCTCCTTTTAGGTGGGTAAAAGACGGTTAAAAGTTCAATAAAATTTTTAAATATCTAAAATTATTCTAAACTAACTCCAAAGAATTACATTGAACATATATAGGTATTATGTTTCTATTTTGACTTTAATTAAATTTAAATAAAATAAATAATTATTTAAAAAAATTTGGTTTTAAACTTTAACTCAATGTTTTTTTCACTATTCACAAAAAATTGAATGTTTTCGGAAAAACACCAAAATTTCACCCTAAACTAATTTCAATATTCCAAATCCAAAATAAAGTCCATTATGAATGATAAAATTTATAAAATTTTAAAATTTGGGTATTACTATTCATAACAGCTAGTTTTATTGGTTGTAGTGTGTGTTAGAACTCGATGTTGTGTAGAACACATGCTACTGTATTATTCAAAAAGAAGAGTATTGTGGAAGCTTGGGGTGTTACATTCTCCCCTATTTAAAATAATTTTGTCCTAAAAATTTCTAGAATAATACTGCATGAAAAGACTTGGGTGGTTCTCCATCATAAGTTCCTCGGGTTCCCCTGTTGCCTCTTCCATCTTACGGTTTCTCCATAGAGCATTTACCAGAAGAGTCATCTGGTTTCTCAGCACTTGTTCTCTTGTATTAAGAATCCTGATGGGCTCTTCGCAATAAGACAGATCGGGATCTAGTTCTAATTCCTCGTAAGTGAGTACATGTATTGGGTCAGGCATGTATTTTCTTAATAGTTATACGTGGAACACATCGTGAACTTTGTAGAGTCTTGGCGGCATTTCCAAATGGTAAGGTTCAACCCCAATTCGTTCTAGACTTTTGAATGGTCCGATGTACCTGGGACTCAATTTTCATTTCTTACCGAAACGTATAACACCCTTCAATAGAGATACCTTCAAGAAAACATGATCTCTTACCTGAAATTCCAAATCCTTCCTTCAGTTATCAGTATAGCTCTTCTTCCTAATTTGATATTATTTGATGTGGTTTCGGATTACCTTTAACTTTTCCATTGTTTCCTCCACCAGTTCTGGGCCTACAAGTTTTCTTTCACCAACTCCATCCCAACAGGTCGGTGGGCAACATCTCTTTATGTATAATGCTTCCTATGGTGCCATCCGAATACTTTAATAGATGCTATTGTTATAGGAAAATTCCACCAGAGGTAAATATTGATCCTACATACCCTAAAAGTCAAGTGAGAAAGATCTCAACATGTCTTCTAAGGTTTGAATAGACAGTTCTAATTGTCCATCTGTTTTAGGGTCGTAGGCAGTGCTCGAACAAAGTTTAGTATCCAATGCCTTCTGAAGACTCTTCCAGAATCATGAAGTAAAATAGGGATCACGATTAGAAACAATCAATAGTGGTACTCCATGAAGTCTCACAACTTCATTAATATATAGCCTTTCTAGACGTTCAAGTGGTAGATCATCTCTTATAGCAAGAAAATGTGCTTATTTTGTATGACGATGAACAATGAACCATATTTCATCGTTCCTTCTATGAGTCTTTGGTAGTCAAATTAGAAAGTCCATCATGATATTATCCCATTTCCACTTAGGTATGGGAAGAGGTTGCATGACTCCTCCAGGCTGTTGCCTTCCAGCATTCACTTATTTACAAACAATACATCTTGACACAAAATCAGAAATCTCCCACTTCATGTTGTCGTACCAAAAATGTTTCTTCATATCCCTATACATTTTGGTGCTCCCATGGTTTATAGAGAAATTGGAACTATGAGCATCGTCCAACAATTTCCTTTTTAGATCCGGTATGTCAGGAACACAATGTCTCTTCCCAAATTTCAAAATTCTGTCTTCATACACAAAGTCACTAAATCTCCCATCATTCACAGCTTTAATATTTTTTTTAAACTCCTCAACATTGGCCTGAGAACTCTTTATCCTTTCTAGTAAAGATGGTTTGGCAAAAATTTGAAAAAGTATTGATGTTTCACATTCCATGGTGATTCTTATATCCATCTTCACTAGATCCATGTATATAGCATCCTTTTCAACTCTCAACTTGTTCAAAACTCCATGATCCTTTCTACTCAAAGAATCTTCCACCTTATTTTCCTTCCTCGAGTGGTATTATATCGTGCAATCGTAATCCTTGAGTAATTCAAGCCTTCTCCTTTGCCTCATGTTGAGTTATTTTTGTGAGAAAATATACTTCAAACTCTTGTGATCAGTATAAATCTCACATTTCTCACCATACAGAAAGTGTCTCCAAATATTCAAATCAAATATTACAGCATCTAACTCAAGATCATGAGTATGATAGTTTTTCTCATGATTTTTCAGCTGTCATGATGCATAGGCAATAACTCTGTCATTTTGCATAAGGACACAACCAAGTATTTTCTTTGATGCATCACTATAAATAACAAACTCATCATTCCATGATGGTAGATTCAATGTAAGAGCATTGAATAATATTCTATTCAGTTCTTCAAAACATTCTTCACACTCTTTTTTCAAAACAATTTTAACCCCTTTACGTGTGAGCTTTGTTAAAGGGTTAGCCAATCGGGTAAAATTCTGGACGAAACACCGATAATAACCTTCTAAACCAATAAACTTGTGTACCTCATTTATACTCATCGACGGTGGCTATTCTTGGATTGCATAGGTTGCATAAGGATCAACAGAAATTCCATCCTTAGAGACTATATGGTCAAGAATAGAAATCTCGTGAAGCTAGTATTCACACTTGATAAACTTCCCATATAATTCATGTCTTATAAGGGTCTTCAGGATAATGCGCAAGTTATTTTCATGATTTTCATAGCATTTGGAGTATACCAAGATATCATCAATAAATACCACTACAAAGTCATCAAGATTTTCCTTGAGAACTCTGTTCATTTGATCCATGAAAACAGAGGGTGCATTAGTCAGCCCAAAAAGAATTACTGTAATCTCATAATGCATGTACCTGGTTTGAAATGTTGTCTTCGGAATGTCTTCCTTCTTTACACACAACTAATGGTATCCAAATCGAAGGTCAATCTTTGAATAGTATTGAGCTCCATGCAGTTGGTTAAATAAATCATCAATTCGAGGATGGGGATACTTGTTCTTTTTTGTTATAGCATTTATTTCCCTATAGTCGATATAAAACCTCATAGATCCATCTTTCTTCTTAACAAAAAGAACAGGGGCTCCCCATGGAGAAACACTAGTGTGAATAAATCCCTTATTACTCAAATCCTCTAGTTGTTTCTTTAGTTCAACTAATTCCACTGTGGCCATTCTATAATGGGTCTTCAATATGGGCCTTGATCCAGGAATTAAATCAATGGAAAACACAATTTCTCGTTATGGAGGATGTCCAGGTAAATAATATGGAAACACATCTACATATTCTTTCACAATAGGTACATCCTTTATTTGAAATTCCTTTCCTCACCCACGGTTTTTTCATTCTCTTCCTCCCTAATAATTGAATTTAGGTGAGCTATTAGGGGTGGATCTAGATATGAATTAGGTGGTGACGATTGTACTCTAATGATAAGGTGGTCCTTATCATCATCATCAAAAATCATAACCTCATTCTTCTTACAATAAATCTTTACATAATGGCCTAAAAGCCAATCCAAACTGAGGATTATATCAAATTCAATCATGGGTATGATGATGAGATCAGTAGATAAAGAACATTTATATGCTCTAATGGGGACTGATTCATAGAACATTGTAGCAATGATACTTCCCTTAGTAGTTTTTACTGACTACTTCCTTGTTAAATTAAATTGGAAATATATAATTTTCATAGAAAATTGGGAAGATATGAAACAATGCGATGATCCAGAATAAAATAAAGCATTGGATAAACTTGAGGGAACCATTAAATTACTTGCCACCATGTCTTTCGGTGCTTCTACCTCAGCAGTAGTGATAGAATAATCTTGTCCTTGATCCCTTGGCCTTTTTTGAGGTAAGTTCCCCTGACGCTTAGTACATTCATTTGAATAATGTACCATCTCCCTGTAATTGTAGAATTGAACATCGGTAGCCTCTTTCTTCCCCTTGCAATCACAAGCTTGGTGGCCTTTTTCATCAGAGGTGTAACAGACTCACATTCCATTCAAGCATGTTCCGGGGTGTTTCTTCCTACATTTACTATAGGATAGATATTCAACTTTTCCATTATCCCCTTTATTTCCATTCCCAGAGTGATCAGCAGATCTTTTCTTCTATTGCTTTTCCATAAAGTCGTATGACTTAGCGAATTCCTTTTCTGTCTTGATAGCACATGAGACAATATCTTCGTACAATGAGAATAATTGTGAGACCAATGCTTGACAGAGAAATGGTTTTAACTAATCAAAAAATTGATCAATATTACTTCTTGGGTTATGTATATAATATCTAGTATACCTTGCTAACCTTGTGAAGTTAGCCTTATACTTTGTGACATTCTCAGCCTCCTTTTGTCTCAGACTCAGAAATTGCCTTTGTATATCTTCTCGATGGTCACGAGGAAAGTATTTTTCTAAGAAAATCTCATTGAACTCCCTCCATTCCATATTTGATACTTCAACATCTTCCTTTGTGTTTTGAATCGATGACCACTATTGGTCAGCATCTCCAGTGCGGCGATAAACTACGATGATAACATTTTCCCTTTCACTACTCTCCAAAGCCTGAAATATTTTGTCTAAGGAATTTATCCATTGATCAAATACTAGTGGATTTTTACCCCCATTGAATTTTTGTGGTTTTGCCTCATGAAGTGATCTAACATTGATCCTCCATGCTGCAGATCAGGGTGATTCAAATAGGTAAGTTTATTATTCATAACCTGAGTGAGATGTCCCAGTATGGTGATTAGCTGATCCGCACCAGTTGTATCACCAGCTCCACTATAATTATCTTGAGCAGGAGGGAAATCCCAACATAGAGTGCATGCATTAATACAGTTTCCATTTCTTCCACTAGGCGCCATTTCTATACAATGGCATAAACTAGTTCAGTTTATGAATAAAAATACATAATTCCATACTTGTAAAACAGTTAACATAAATTGAACAGTTTATGGATATAATCTATAATCATTGAAAATGTTTTCTTTGAGGAAGTATATACTCATAAACCCTTCATAATGGTTTGTATATAAAATGATAATTATCCTAAGCATATCCCCCGGGAGTTTCGTAACCAAGAGTGCACAAGGCCCATTGTCATGCACCAGTTCCCGTTCGAGTCTAGATCAAAGTGGTGTTTTCAGGTTTTACCCCTAGGTACATTTGTGCCAGAGCTGCCTCTACCTGATCGTATCCAGAAAAGAATTTATTGCTCGGGAAACTCACAAAATCTCTACAATACCAAAATTCTAGGAAGTTCTTATATACTAATTCTCAATATCCATCTTAGGTCTATGTGCTCTAATCAGAGTTTATCTAAATCTAGCTTCCATGGTTTGTACTAAACTTCCTCTGATACCAACTGTAACGCCCCGACCCCAATTAACCAGAGTCGGTGCATTATTTAATATCATTGGCATGATCAAAAAAGATCACGTCTTGAAATACCAATTAGTTTAGTATCCTTGGAAACATTAGATATATTCATAAGGTTTACATTACATGATAAAGTGAAGAACTACAACAACAAAGTATCCATATTCCACACTCATAACCCCTTAGACTATCCCTACAGGTCTGTCATAAAATAATTCTTCACATCTTGAGAAAAATAAAACATAGAAAGGGGTGAGCTTAGATGATCTGTAAGGATATCAATATAGCGGAAGCTTTCATAAATAATCATATACATTTGAGGCAATGTATAACTAAAACAAAAGCCTTTAAAAATTGAACCTCAACATAATATGGAAAAAATAAAATGAAATAATTCCATTTACCTATTCACATGGATATTATACTAGTTGAATAATCACATGCAATATCAATAACCACTTTCATAATGATCGAATGCATAATGTCAGACTATAATAACCACGTAGCCAAGGCCTCGATCCAAGACTACAAATAAGATTTTTTCATGGCCTCGTTCCAGGACACTAGTTTATCTCATGAGACCTACCGATGCATCAAGGAGTTATAGCAGGCTCCAACCGTCACTTACTAAGTCTAATGCATTCCTCATATTAACAGGTTTAAACATAAAATAATGATTCGTATTAAAACTTGCATATGAAATGTAAATACTTTCTCCATAAACCATGAATGGTATAAAAATAACACAGCCACATTAAAACATATCACAAAACCTCCAATACATTATAGAATTTTTGTATCATAATATATCATCTTCAAATAAGCTTAAAATTCATCAAAGGATGTTGACATGGATGAAATCAAAACAATTTGAGAGAAATATTTCTTTTTTTGAAATCATTTAAAAGTCACATAATTATAAAATAAAACATTTACATTGAAAATATTCTTATAATCTTGTAAATGAAGCATCAATGAAAAGTATACAAGGGTATAAATTACATTAACCCATAGTCTATAAATTTTTTTGAATGATTTGAAATACTTTTTTATGAAACATGGATGTAGATGATAAAGAGGTCCAAGTAGATAATTACGTATAAACAACCTCGGATAATGAAGATATTGTGAAATAAATTTTTTACCTTGTACTTTTCCATGATAGAATATAGTTTAACCTCCTTTATAATAGTTAAATCATTTTTATTAAATTATAAAATAATCATATATATAAATATTATATCATATATGATCCTTTAATATTCCTTTTTTAATAATATCTTAGTATTATCGTCGTTTCGGGTGTTAACTTACTCGTTTTATTTAATATGTTTTGTTAAATAAGCCATGTTTGTTTTTCATAGGTTGTATCTTTTTCATATCCATAATGATATCAATTACTTAAAAATTATTTTTAATCATCAAATGAGAATTATACTTGAATAGATACGATGGTGAATGAATCTCATCGCGTTCGTGGAGACGGTAGTCCGTATGTATGCATGAGCAACAATATCATTCTTTTGAAATTAAAATAATATATAATTGGATGTTACATTATATATAAATAATCATTATAATGGTATATTTATTATTTACTTAAATTACACATCAATATCATACCCATCCAAATAATAATATTTTGAAAAACAATTACACCACAACGTGGAGACGGTAAGCCGTACGTACGCATGTATGGTGACATTTCATTCAAAGGATGGATAGAATAATGAATATGGTTGTACCATATTTATGATAAAATCATAGTATATATAAGAAACTGGAGTTATTGTTTTAGAATGGAAATAACAATGAAATAAGAAGTTGAAGAAGAACAGAACTTGAATGAGGGTGGTGAAATTATTACCTCTTCTTCGGGTTCTTTCTTTTGATTTGATCAAAAGGGATCCATAGGTTGGATTTCTGATAAAAAAAAGGAATCTAGGTTGAAGGGAGGTAAGATGAGATAATATTTGGTCAGGATTTGGCTGAGAAAAAAGGCTTTGAAGGTGTGAATTAGAGGGAAGGGTGAGTACCCTTTTATAAGAGGGGTGAGGGGAACCTTTGTAAAAGATAGAAATATTATATTATAATAAATCAATATTCAGTTTCTAATGGCTCAAAAGTGGATTATTTAAATTTTAATGTGAGGATAGGTTTAAATCCTTTCAACCAATATATTTTAGACATGATTTCGTCGTTATATTAACCTTATCATTTATATTTAACTCTTAGTTAAATAGTTTGACATTTACCATGTCTCTTTGTATTTATATATTATATATTTAATAAACATACTATATTCCTCCAAGAGACCACCAAGTGGTCCATTAATGATACACCTCTAATTATAAATTTCTTTTTCCTAACCTTATATTTTTAGAAATAGAATTTCAATTAATAATGTAATATTTGTTTTAAAAACTGTTTTATGTCAATTTTAACACTATTGGGTATTTCATTTTTGATAATTTCATAACAGCATTATTACTTCAAAAAAAATTTATATAACCAATCCTAATATTTCATATTAACCAATAAAATTAGTTTAATTCATAAAAATTCTCAAATTTCCTTTACTTTGATATTTATAATATCAATTATTTTAATATTTAATTAATTAGGTAATTGTTGCATCACCATTGTGTCTTAAATAAAATAAAATATTTAATTTCTAAAAATTATAAATAAAATACCATTATGTAGGAAACATTTTTAGGTTTCTAATAAATATTTATAATAGAATTTATCTTATGTGTAACCGTATATTAAAAATGTTTTAGTTATTAAACATTGATTTTAACTCTTTTAACTCATCTTTGAAATAGATAATAATGAATATACTAATCTAATCCAAGTGGACCAAAATGATAATATTTTATTCCTAGGGTTGTTTCTGGTCGAGATACACTTTTACAATAGAATTAGGACATGTGTTAGGATAATATTAATATCATTTTTACCCTTAATAACCCTATTTACTTTTAACCGTGGTAAATAAAAGTAAAAAGTCACTATTCACCAAAAATTATTTTTATCTTATTGAACCAAATTTTACTCATTGATATTATCCATGTGTCTTGGATTTTCAAAATTCCACTCACAGAATATGTAAAATTAAGTTTTATGTAAATTTCCAAATTCTCCTAGGAGGTGGGTAAAAGACAATGACAAGTTCAATAAAATTTTTATATATATAAAATTATTCTAAACTAACTCCAACAAATTACATTGAACTTACATAGGTATTATGTATCTATTTTGACCTTAATTAAATTTTAATAAAATAAATAATTATCTAGAAAAAAAATCCGTTTTAAACTATAACTTACTATTTTCACTATTCATTAAAAATTGAATGTTTTTAGAAAAATACCAAAAAATCACCCCAAGCTAATTTTGATATTCCGTATCCAAAATGAAGTCCATTTTGAAAGATAAAATTTATAAAATTTCAAAATGTGTGTATTTCTATTCATAACGGCTAGTTTGATTGGTTGTGGTGTGTGATAGAACTCAAAGATGCATACAACACACGCTACTGTATTATTCAAAAAGAAGCGTACTGTGGAAGCTTGGGGTGTTACATAATCAGTAAGTTTCCCATCCACCTTAATACTGGAAGTGGGGTGCCATTAATCACATCAAATTCTATTTAACATTTTATCTTTAGAAACCCATTTTCAATAGTTCAAATATACAGGTTACTTTTTTTCTAGTTATATATTTCCCCAACACATTGCAAATGAATCTGGCTTACTTCATAAACACAAACAACAAATTTCATCCCATGCAACCATTTTCACATATCAAAACCATCTCTATCATGTTGTCGCAATCAATAAAAAAGTATCATGTCATACAACTAAAGCCATGAATAGCAAAAAAAACATACTAAAAGAAGAGGCAACATGGCATATTGTATCTAAACATGTTATATAGGAAGGCATTCTAACAAAAATAAAAGTATGGAATTTCACCCAAGGCACACAACCTATATTATCAGGCATCCCACTAATGTGACTACAAGGGATTCCATATGTATAAAATGTTAATTTATCAGTTCCTAATATGATCCATGTCATGAAAATCCACTTTCATATCAGGCCTAGGAATGATTCTAAATACTTAAAAATCAATTAGCACTGGAAAATACACCATTCAGCCAAGGTTAAATCATATCAATTATAATCATGAACAATAAAAAATAGTAACTCCCAACCCAGACCTCATTTTCATTCCCTATACATAAGATGATTATTCCCATGAATGACTATCTAACATGCACGGACTAAACCTATAGTTGTACTGGTCACCACATTACCATAATCAAGTCTCCCCATATGCCAAAGGCTACAAAATAAGAGAGAGGGTGTAAAGGTAGTCATTGCAGAGACTATACCCTCATATTCAGAGTGTGCAGTAGTAAAGGCTAACCAAAATCAAACAGCGAAGGTAGAATAAAGAATTTATTAAGGAAGTGGAATGATATTTTAATACCAACTGAATATAGAATATGGACAATACCTTTTTAGACAATGCATGCATGTTGATGATAATACATAATTTTTATGGAGTAACCAATACATTTGGCATTGCATTTCAATAGAAGAAAGAATTAAATATTGAAATTCCCAAAGGTAATCACCATGAGATTATTGAGCTCGATCTCAGTCCTTTTATCCATACACTAAGATACTAGTGAAAATAGCACTAAAATATATCTACAGCCTAGTAAACAAGAAGAGTATACTCAGGCACCAATGTTACACGAGAATGGTGTGAGATGACTTCTCAATAGGCCGGAACATAAGGAATCATTCCCAACAAATATGTTAAAATTCTATATAGGTAGTTTATAGGTAAACACTAATGTAGTGAATATGAATAAAAATTTCACATGGCTTGTAACCACTAACAGTGATACCCCAATATCCCCTCATAGCCCCTAGAAAAAGTTAGTCAAGATCCTACAACAATCCTATTATAAGTGATTCACAAGTAAGTAACAAAACCATTCCGTTCATACAAAATTGTCAAACCATCATGGTCTTTCTATATAACTACATATAATAATATACCACAATCTAGTCGCATATTTATGAATATCACAAACATCATGACCGTACCTTATTATAAGTGTAGACCATTAAATGAAAAATCCAATATTTCATGTGCCAAAGAATCCATATAATAAATATAGATCATGAAGGGCTAGATTCAAGTAACTAATCTAAGGAATGTGCATCCAATCCTATGGGCTTCCCAGAGGAAAATCAGTCTAGGCACTAGTTAGGATCGTAAGAGAATTTCAACAACACATGTCTTATGTGAGCCGAAGAAAGACATATCAACAGTGTAACAAAGCCCATGAAATCCCATGGAATCAAGACCTTAAAGGCATGATCAACCCAAACCATCCAATACCACATTCCTAATCCATGGAGAGCAGTCCATGTCATCTATCCAACCATTCATTCATTTGAAACCCTTATTCAAATCAAAACATATAAGTATACTCACTCATATAAACAATTTCATTCCATATTAGTATACCAACTCTTATCTCCCAATTAACACAATCAAATCTATATGATTATACCCACTCATATCATCCCTTTACTCAATTACCATGGGATTACCCAACCAGAAATCATAATTCAAAGAAAAATATTAAATATAAGCATAAGGTCATACCCACCCTTATAACCATGTAATTTTATCTAGTTAGTATATATAGTCTCATATGCTACAAACAATATAAGTATACCACTCATGTGTTCAAATGTATTTATAAAATACATTTGGGTATTCCCGCTGAAATATCACTGTTTCCCATTTTTACACAATCGAAACAACGAGTATACCCTCTTGTGTTGAAATGATTTATTTATAAACATCCTACGAATTTACCAACCCATTTAACTATTTTATACTATTGTTTATTTAACCATTTAAACAAATAAATCCAACAAGTTATATATTCCCGCTCAATTAATCAATTACCCTCAAGAATACAAACTAGGTTTTCCCACCCATATATCCATTTCTAGTTAATTAGATATATTTAAATCAAGTGTATACACATAAAAATAAGGAAATACATCTCCTAGATAATCAGACTAAATCCATTATATTTAATAGTTATCCTCTAACTATAAAAGCATAAGAATAATAGACATCAACCTGATATGAAAACATAATAGGACAATCAATATGTTTTTATCTTGAAGGTAGTGAACCTCTGATAGAGGGCTCTTATTTTAAAATAAGACTTTGTTCTAAAGCAAATCATTTTATTCCATAATAAGAAGTTCATTTCCAAATTTTTAATTCAACTAATAATGACTAATTGTTTAATCACTAATGCATTATTAATTTCGAATGGTTTTGATTAAGGAACAGACCACAAAGGATGGACCATCAATGCTTTCTAACTCAAGAAGTATCTTACTTGTACAACCGAACATCCCAATATATATATATATATATAAACTAATGCATGTGTTACACACACCATGAGGTTACATGAACACTAAAGATATATTTTTCAATATATATTAATACCTAGGGAAAATGTGTGTGTGCACTTGAAATAATGATAGAAACAATGTACAATCAAACCCTTGGGTCTCTTAAACATCATTATTCCTTAAATAATGGGTGAAAAAAATAGGGATTTAGAAACCTACCCAAAATCAATGTCAATGGACTGAAATCACCCAAACTGTGTCACCTTCATCGGTTGATGATTTAACACAGACAAACGGGTCCAAAGAGGCCCTTTTTATGACTTAGAAATATAAGAATACCAAAAATTGGAATAAACCACAACACTAGGGTTTGGTCTACATGTCTTAGGGAAACATATATGCTGAATCGAAGCCAGAAACATTGAGGAGAAGAGAGGAGAGGGATTATAGGGGAGTATCATGCCATGAAATGGATGAAATAAAACTGGAACTAAAGATCAGAGGTGAGGAAGTTGAGGGTGAAATCCTACGTCTAAGGGGACCCCCAGGGTCTGTCAAAACTTTTGGGAAGATGGGGGTAGGCTGAGTGACATGTTTGATTTTTATTTTAATAAATTTAAATTAAATTAAATCGAATTCTAAAATTGGGCACCACACATAGTTTGAGCTGCACAGCTTGGAAAACCTTATGCCAATAGTGTGTGACTCGTCTATTTAAGAAACCCTATCCACACGGTTCGATATGCCATGTTTTAAAAACAATGAATAGACCATAAAAAATCCTATTTCCACCAGAAAGAGGCTGCATGTTTTCCTATAGCAGACTGCATGGTTTGAATGATTGTGTACAGAACATGTTCCCACTACAAGTCCATTAGACACATCCTTTCCCCATTCTGGAACTCCCAAAACACCTCGAGCTACCTGATAATGTTATTAGGACTTCACCAAAGTCCGAATAAATTATCTTTAAACAAAAAAACCCCCAATGTTCAGTTACGATGCTCCGATAAAAAAACCATCTCAGTAATTACTGAAAATTCAAATAACCTTAGAATTTTGGTCGGTGTAAAAAAAAGTTCTAACATGTTCACTCGAACTTCTCTAGCTATTAGTGATCAAACATAGATGTTTAATCCTTAACATAAATGATATTGACACAAGATCGTATTATGAAATCTTCAAGGAAGACTTTATTCAATCATTACTCTGGATATCCCATCTACCTAGGTCATTCTTTATTTTACAACTCAATAATGTAAGAAAAAATATTACATTAAATGAAATATCTCATCAGTATATTCATGAACACCTACTATTGATTCACTATTAAACATGTAACTATAACACTAGCAAAAATTCCGGCCCCGATATCAGCTAAACACAGACAAACTAATTAAAACTAATGATTTTTTAGTAGTAACAAAAAAAAATTCCTGGTTCGAATTGTTTCAAATATTATTAATATATTCATCGCAGGTTTTAACATTGAAGGGTATTACTTTGGTGTCATTGATTCTTCATTAAATTTTCTCCTTTCATTAGCACTCATTGAAAATAATTATATGGGTCATTGTGGTTACTCATGAACTTATCTATATTTTTGTGGTTTGGTTTCAAATATACAATGATAGTCTCCCTCAAGGATTTGACCACTTATGATTTCATGATTTGCTCGATGTTTTTCGACATCATTTCTCCAATAATACAATTTCTTTTAGAATCAATAGTAGGGATTTAATCATATATCAATTTATTTTAAAGTTATTAAAGGTATATTTTTTATTTGGTGTTCTATTTATCATTATTGGTTGAGGATGGTAGTGTGAGGACTATTTTTAGTAACTCTATACTTCATGGTATATTATCTATTATAGGTGAACTGGTTGATTACCTCTTCACAGAATTCTGACTTGAAACAATTATTTTTTGAATTTTACCCTTCCATGAGTTTATTATTAGATTTATAAATTTATGTAGTGTTTAGATTATATTGATTTTCGTTTTGTTATTTTACAAGCCCTGATTTTACCATCCCATAATCTGGTCATCCATGATGAAATAATAGTGAAAACAAGTCCATTATAAATATCATAAAACATGTAAATTTCTATAAGTTAAAATTATCAATTCAAAATGCTAATTTAAATTTAAAAATAGAAATTAAATAATATTAAAATTATTTGACATTTAAAATGAAAAAATATTATAATTAATTGATTATTTCCATGAATGGGAAATTTCATTTTCAATGAACTATTACTCAAAATTTTAAAATCATTTTTTTAATAATAATTTGGAAAATAAAGATTATTTGATGAAAAAGAAACCAATAAATCTATTTATCATAATATATTTAAAGAATAACATATTAAATAAAAAATACATATTTTATTTATGAATTCCACATCATAATATATTATAATTCTGGATTTTAAAATACATATATATAAGTGCACATTAATCATTTGGAGATAAATAAAAACTTCTTGAAGTCTCCTCGCTATTTAAGATTCCTTTAATATATTGGTAGTTAAAGATTTTTTTGGCCTACATTGAATGATATCATTAAGAGAGTAGGTGATCTGTATACTTATTAAGAGAACTTGCTCAACTACCTCTTCTACATCTTGATAAATATCAACCAACAACTTCAATAGAACCCATTTATCGTCATAATCTTTCACTTCCAGAACAATTTATTTTCTAATAACTGTGTCATAAAACCCAATTACCTTTATCAAAGTGTATGTCATCTCAAAATAAAATTTATATAGGTACTCTACAACTCTCCTCTATATATTATTAAAATATATCTTGGAATATATATACATCAAACATTATTTTATAATTGAATGTGGACCTATAACCAAATAGGTAATGGAAATATGTTTTTTGAGACTATATCACTACTATCAATTCATTATCATGAGCATGGTAGTGATTTTTTTGATGAGGGGTGGAGGTGAAATCCATATTCTATCACACGGTCATCATTCACCAATATTAAACCAAAACTTTTTCATTAAGAGGAAAATTACATATCATTAATTATTCATGGTGTTGATAGGATAAATGTAGTAGTTCAAAAAAACATCATCTTTAAACAATTTAAATAATCAATAAGATTGTCACTATATATTAATTTATCATCAATTTGGGTTTGATCTGTCAAAGGATATTGTAGTATTAAAAAATAATGAATAAAATACTTGAAATATCACATTAAAACAATAAAAATATGTATCTCGAATACATTCTTGGGTCTCCCATGGGATATTACAATATGGATAACCAATGGATACACAATATTTTGTTTTTCAAAAACCACAAGTCCAAATAATTAAATCTCCAAGACACATAACATAAATTTTGATAGTTTCTCATATTTAAATTGGTCTTTCAAAGTCCCCAAAACTATATAAATTTTTTCATGTTATTCCATTTTTAGGTTAGATAAAACCAAGATATCAAAAATGAATACCACCTTGAATAAGTCATGATATTAATGAAGAATTTAGTTCATCATGGCCTAAAATTATATAGTGATATTATTTTTACATAATTGAAAAAACATGTTCTCAATGTGATAATATCAATTCAATAAGGAAATCATAGATAATTCTGCTACATGTAACATTAACTAGTTGTGTGACGACCTCATGTAAATCATTGAAAAACATCACGATATGCTATGATAAATTAATAAAATTTCAATATGAGGTAGTAAATACATACTATTTAATTTAAATTCAGTGAGATATTGGTTTTTAATTAAAATTTTGAGGCTTCTATCTAGCTTCATTCTAAGAAATATCAATAATTCCCATATTGAAATACTTGAATGAATGAACCCACTTTTCAAGGGTCTTAAACTGAAATATTAAAATCATTTAATTAATTCAGTTCTATTCGTTAATATTGTTAGTATATGGGGCCCATTCTAGGGAGTGGTTCAATAAACCACTCTACTTCCTATTTAGGAAAACACCAATATAATAATTAAGTAATACAATGTAGTGTCTATCTTCCAACCACGAATGTTTTTCATTGGAACCTCATTTGTGGACATCAATAAGAGACTATAGAAACTGACACTAATGATACCTATAAACTTGAACAATTGAAACTTACCAACCATAACATGATCCCACTCACCCAAAAATATAGGAATTTTCCCATCATTGGAGAAAAATATAATATTAATGTGGTAATAGTCATTCTTTGCTTCAATGATCACCATACAAACCATAACAAAGATAAGGTCAAGTTTTTCTAGATATATAACTATGAAAATAAAAGTATCCTCACATTAGTGATGCTCAAAATTAACATATAGAACATAAAATACAGCTCTCTCATTTTATATGGTTGACTGTAGAGATCCATAATAGAAAATAAACTCATATCATCGTTCAAAGACCACAATAACCATAGAAAATATAAATGAATGGGATATACCTACATAAAGTAAATATATAGGGCCTAGATAAAACAATATAGATTATACCTATGATTATCATTGGCCCTATATCTTACTCTTATGAATCATGATTCACAAAAAATAAGCATAATGATTCATTCCCACTCATGGGATTCATAAAGGAATACAAAACTCAATTCACCCCAAAATCAAATATCACATACTTTGACACATAACATTGCATATGGGAAAACTTGTTATGAGTGGAGCATAGTTTAATACCCTAATCATAGAACCTTCAATAATGATGAAAATGTCTCATGGTCCCATAGTGGTGGTTTTCTCTGAGAGCTTCCCGTAAGGTAGTATTTATATGACCCTCCATCTCCCAATTATAATACTCCAAATGTAAAAAACCAAGAAAATTATCATAGTAATTTTCCTTCTAATTGTATAATTTAGACATTTTTAGTAATTAGGAACATAAAACATATAATAAAAACTTTTACCATTATATTGTATTAATTTGTAAATTATAAATATAGAATAAATATATCTGTATCATTTGGAAACATTTAAGTTGAATAAAAAGTTAATAAAGACAACTGTTACATTAAAATTTAGATATAATCGATCCACCAAAATAACTACACCAGTGAACACCACTCTAGAAATGAAAAAATATCAATAAAATATTCATCCTAAAAATAAAAAAATAAAAATATATAATAATGAATGAAAACATAATTTAATTTATAATTAATAAAATATGAGGCATTGAAATAAAATAAGAAACCAAATTATCATCATAAATATAACATTTAGAATATTAATATGACCATTATAGTTGCAATCTAAACCCTAAATAATAGTATTCTGACCATTAGAATATTAAAAACACCTATAGAGTTTTAAATTAATGTTATTTTTTGTATAAATTGAATATATGATATTTTAAGATCATTATAAATCAAAATAAATGTTTCAAATGTTAAAATTATTATTTTCATTTTTTTAACACATGAATGTTTTATACTAATTATATAAAGAAATAACGATTTAAAATTATTTTTTAATAAAATGGGTTAAAAAAATATAATGGTTTTATTTAATTATAATATAATATGATGAGACCATAAGTATCTTTTCAAAGGGTTATAAAATTATTCATAGAATTAAAAATTATTCTTGTTATTATAAATAAAAAATTTATTTAAAAATATAATTTCTCATATTTATAAAATTATTATCATAAGGTAGATTTCTATTTTTTAAAAGTACTTTTCAAAATAAGGTTATGGATAGTTTTTTACATTTTTAAAAAATTGTTACATATTTTTTGAGGAGATAAATATGCTAAAATTCAATATATAATATTATAAATGAAATAATTGACTAATTTAATGAAGATTGTTGTAATCAGATATTAATTTGAACTCAAATGCACTATTTTCATTATATAGTCACAAGAATCAACAAAATTAAATTTCATGTGAAAAATAATTAACTAATGAATATTATATTAAAAAACACTAGTCTCCTCCATTTATATATAAAACCCATCACCATCACTTATCTTATCACACCTTGTAATACATATATCTTACCCAACATCTACCTACAACACCCATTAGGATTTACAAGAAATCCATTGTTTACTCATTGTTCATCATCCCTGTTTTGGCACATTAGTTAGATTATTGGGGATTGAGAGATTTCTTTGGGGAAAATGTCCTAATATAATGAACGTATGTTTATTTGAATTAATGCAGTCATTGTATAAACATGTAAAGACATGGCGGGATTATTCCAATGATTGGAAAAATCTAAAATAAGGGTATTTGAGTTTTTCTGCATAAACATTTAGTTTTCGATGCCTACTGGGGATTTACCCACCGTGTAAAGAGGATATAGAATATGTATCCATCACTTGACAGAAGATATTAACTGATATAAGGAATGAATGATTTACACATTGTCTAATAGGTACACATATTAGAATAGAAAATAATAGGTTTTTTGAAAAATTGTGATGGTTTATCATGTGTATATAAGATTCATGGATATCATTATGTGAATTGAGAGTACACATCATGTAATAGTTTGTAATTGGGATTTTATAGATCTAAAATATTGTTATGTCATTTTATTTAGTGTTTTCATACTTGAACTCATCCTAGGGAATCATCTTGTGTGATTTTGGATTATTCAATATCTTATGGGACAATTTTTTAAGAAATCTATCTCCATAGAAAATGGGATGCTTCTCTCAATGTGTGTAATCCTTCAATTTCACCTATGGTTTTGGTTATGGTTGTGGTTTTGGTTATACATGTGTTCAGTTTTATGATTTGAATTTTTTATTATAAACAGTTTTTAGTTTCCTGGTGTGATTTTTCTTTGGAAGGCCATTCTCTTGGTTTTTAGTCACCAATGTCGAATTTATCATGGTTTATAGCATATTGAGGTAGTTTTTTTTTATATAATGAGTTAATTTTTTTAGATTCATGTCATTTCTTGATAAATATATTTCGATTATTCATTTATTTGATGTGATATGTGTTTTTAAAAGAATTCATAAAAAATAAAATATATTTAAATTTTTTCCCATTTAAATTGTGTTTTCTGAATTTGGAAAAGGGATTCAAAACATCAAAGAAGATTGGATTAGCACTGAATGTGTTTTATGAAATTTGGTGTATTTTTCAAAAATGATTTTTAAAAATTTCACGTTGTTAGACTTTGGTGTGTTGGGAAAGAGACATGGGTAGCCTTACTTTTTGAATGGACCCATATGTGGAATCCTTTTGTGATATCAATTGGAAGGACTTGATATTAGTTCGATCCAATGTTATGGATTTTTAGTTTTTTAGTTTCTTTTATAATGGGTTCTATGGGATAGATCCAAAATTTTAGGGGCTTTGTCATTTATTATTATTTATTATTTGATTTTTTATCATTTAATTTTGATCACATGTAATTATATATGGTTATATTATATATATTTTCATGATAGTTGTCTCATGTATATGTTTTTACATATTTTAAAAAATATTTATGTACATTATTTTGTTTTTAGTTCACCTCAACTTGTCAATTTTTTTCAAAAAATATTATATAATTTTACGACAAGCAAATGTATAATGATTAACAACTTGGTTTAATTTATGATTTTTTTTAAATTATTTTCATTAATATCTAGATTTTTATCATTCATATAAGTTGACCATATATATAAAATATGTTGTTATCCTTCTAGGATATATCTCACACATTAATCATTCCATTGTGAATTTTTAGTTATTGTATTTTAATATTTAGATTAAGGGAATAGAATATTGTAGCATGTTTTCTTCCCTTGTTTCCACTTCATTTAGTTGGGTTGTTATGTACATGACTGTCAGTCATATGGGGATGTTACGTTCTTTTTTTAGCTATTTTAGGATTGGATTGTAGGTATTTGTTGTATCAAATTTATTTTTATCTTTTTCACTTATTACGTGTCCATTTTATTATATTCAATATTGGTTTGTGTTATCTTTTTTTACCTTTTTTATGTGACGGGCTGGCTTGGGTGGCTTGTCTAGTTAACCTGAGATGGTTTGTTGTAATTATTTATAAAAGGCATTATTAACTTGAATTTTTTTAAAACAAAATAATATTTAATATATCTACTGAATATATTGTAGTTTGGATCAAAAAAAAGTGATAGTAATTTTAGTAAAGGGCTTATCCATCTAACTTTCAGGAATACAATCGAGCTACCATGGGTAGTTAGGGACATTTACAATGTGTTAGACATGGAAATTTGTGCTTATTTGACTAAACTGTATGGGAAGTTTATTTTAATTGACCTATCCCTTTTTATGTACTTTTTTCATTTTTATTTATATTGATGGAAAAATTTTCTAATATTTTAAACATTTATTATCAATACCAAAAGTTTGTCTTATGATTTTTGTACTTTCACATTATTTATTATATTTATACTTTTTTTAGACATTGACTACAATAATATATCTTCCAAATACAATAGAGTAATCTTTGAGAAATGTTCCACAGTAGAACACTTCACTATACCATAAATTTGTTTAATCTATTATAAATATTATTCATACTATGGTGTATGTGCATGTCAGTATCCCCAAACATGTGGTGGATCATGGATTATAATTTACTAACCAGAATCCACAAATAATTCATGTATAGAAATGACCCAAGGAATCTCAGAAATAGACTAAGTATATTAAAGGGGTCTTCAACTTATTAATTGCTCCAGATAACTCTAAGGCGTGTTATTCCATGTATATGCTCAAGGTATGGGGAAGGTGATTGTGAGAATCTATTATAAAAGCTAAGCAACGATAGAATCTTATCTAGGGTTCCATTAGGAAATTATTTGAATATTATTTTTATATATAGAAAATTTGTGTAGATACAACATAGGTTTGTTCACTGTAGAGTATTTGTAATACCATTCTATATTATTCTATGATTTTTCTATTTTGGTGTATCGGGTACTGTAGCATGTCACTAATGAGTACAAAAAAGGTTCGAAGGATTGAGTTTGGCATGAGGAATAATATTCAATAGATGATGATACTCATGTTCTTTATAAAATTAATTGAGTTAGTTGATAAGTATTCTTTGAATAAGTAATATATTGATGGGAAGACATGTTTGGGAGGAGCTTTAGTTATTTTAGTGGTTAGTTAGGACATAAAATCTAGATAGAAGAGGAAATATAAGAGTGGTAATTTTTTTTCATAACCAACTTTTGGAGATACTACATAGTATAAATATGTTATCCTTTAAAAGTGTTAAAGGTGAGGTCATACCAATATTAACTATTCAGAGACTCCTAAGTCTTAACCTTTTTTTTGGATGATCTTTCCATCTACAATATTTTTGTGAAATGATATATGAGGGAAGTAGGGAAAAGTTTACTCTCACCAAGGGATTGAAAGTTCATGAGGATGATTCCAAGGGAGGTGGCCCTATTGCTTAGTCCAAGGGAGATTCTCATGTGGCTAAACCTATATGAATTTATCATGTGTTGAATATTCTAAAGGATTATAATTCATGTCTAGAAACTGTTAGAGGATTGGTGTCTATCTCTTATTATATGGTGGTAATATTATTTGATATAGGTGATACTCATTATCTTATATTGTCAAAATTAGTTGAAATTTAGAGTCTCTTTTTTTAACTTATGGAAATTTTTTTCGATCATTCCACACCATTGGTAAAGATCATCAAAAAAGGATTTAGATTTCCCACGTATTTATACAAGATAGACAATATTGGGGTGGAGTTGGATTTTTATTACATTTTGTATACATATATGACATGATTAATCGCATGTATTAGATTTTTATGATTAAGGCCATGATAAGATATTATCACTATCGGTTTATGTTGTTATATGTCAATGGAAGCAGACATTTATTGTAGGGTTAGTGGGGCTCTATATTAGGAATGGTACGTAATATTATTCCCTTTATTATGGTAATCTCATTAAAGTTGCAAATATGTCTTTTGATGACGTTGAAAACTATTTCATTTCTTGACATCCGTTAATGTCTTATGATTTCACCAATTTCTTATTGAATAAATTTTATAGATAACCACACCAGATATATGTGGAATTTATTATAAACCTACTTTCAAGAATGTTTCCTATTTCTTTGATTTCTTATTATGTGAATCCTATTAACGTGGTGGAACTTATGGTCCATCTTTATAACCTATAGTCTAAAGGATTTATCCATCCTAGGATGTCATTTGGGACTTTTATTTTCCTCTTTACTATGAGTGAAGATGATAACCTTCTAATTTTTATGGATTATCGAGCATTTAATTAGGTGACTGTTAAGAGAAAATATCAACTTCCTAGGATTGATGATCTCTTTGATCATCTTAGAGGGGATCGATGGATTTTTTTATTGACCTAATATCACGACATCATTATTTTTGGGGCCAATGAGAGGATATGACTAACAAATTATTTATGATCTTATTTGGAAATATTGATTTTCTGGTTAATTTATTTGATATCCCAAATTATCTTGTGGTGTTTATAGTTTTATTGAACCAGATCATTCATTTTTTCATGGAATAATTTTTTTCTATGTTTTTGGATTATATTTTGTATTAATCAAAGTTATAAAAGGAGCTTATGAACCATTTTTATATCATTACTCAAAAAATTAATGAGAATCCTCATTATAGTAACATTTCCGACATTTTGTTTTGGATTTGAGAACACATGTGTCTATGGAATTTGAATTATTATATGGTTGTATCAGTTGATCTTAACTAATCACTGACAGTTATTTATGGGGAGAATCCCAAAAATGTATTTGATATTTTTAGAATAATTTTTTTTGGGAAAAATGTATCTTTAATATTTTTGGAAAACCAATAGAGCAGGGAAGTGGCACACTTCTCTAATATTGCTCACAATTTATATGAATTTTCACTTGTCAAAAAATAAGTCAATATGGTTTTTTGGTTGTGGCCAGATTAATTTATACAATGAAATATGGTATGGTTTAGTGTTGGTTTTATGGGTTGTCTGGCCATGGAGATCACCCTATCCCAATCTAGGAGGTTCAATCCTTTTATTCATCTCATCTTCAATCATAATTATCTGAATGTATTCGACAGTATCATCATGAATTATGAAACGGAAAACCTCATAATAATGTTATTTTATTTGGGGGTGTTCTTTAATAATGCATACCACTTAGTGACTCGAGTGAATGGTGTTCAAGTTGGGTGGAATAAAACCAAATGGTCCAATGACTTCCCTATGAAATAAAAACATTATGTTGTGTCATCTCCATAATAAATACATTATGATGGAAGAAATGGTTAGAAATAATATAACCATGATGGATTATAAACGGTTATACTGAATGAATCACAAATATGACTCCTCTTATCATTCTTTATTTTATAACGATTAAATGAATGTGGTATAGAGTGGATTGTGTGAGTCTATCAGGTTGGGAGTTAGAGTCTGAAACCAAGTCTATCTTCTTCATGCTTCATTTATAGGATAATAGAATAATTCTAAAGAATATTATGAAATTAATTTAATACTTGAGCTGTGTTTTTATAATATATAGGGTTATTGGAGTCAAAGCCAACATGGAAACGTTAAATGTTCACACTGGGCAAGGTGGTAAAAAACAAAGGAATCATGTCTGACCTTGTCCCACATGTCAAAATATGGCACAAATCACACTCATTGAGAGAGCATGTGGATGTAATACCTACAACATACACATCCTATAATATTACTAGATAGTGGATATGGGTGAGAAGGAATCCCACGAGCAACATATTTATACTCAATGTTGACGATTCATGTATTTATGGGGTCATGCGGGGGGGGGGGGGGAGGTGTCAGTTGTGGCCATCTATGGGTGGAGACACTAAATTTCAGTTAACAATTTGGTTACGTATAATCCCATATGGTATTATATTTCATAATGTTGAAGGGTATTGAGTTGTTCCACACTCAAAACATTATGATAGATTTGATGGAAACCGACTCAGTATTTAATAATGGTTTGATGAATGGGAAACATAAAATTACCTAGAACATCAATCACCTCATTCACATATGAAAATGTTTTCATAACTCTCAGGTGTACATTAGTCAAAATTGGTGTGAGGGGAATATGTTTTCCGATTTTATTACTTTTAATGCTGATAATTACAATAATTGGTTTATTTTCGATTGTGGTCTCTGCCAGTGGCATGAGGTAGTTTTTCTGGGGAGGAATTACTCAGTCTCCCCTATTTTAGACCACATTAAGATTATTCAACATTTACAAATTCCCAAACGGAAAAAAATACATTTGATGGACGCTTGATATATTTAACTTCTTGGGTTTTGCTACTTTCTATAGATGGATTTTCCATAACTTCTCTATTATTTCAACTTCGATGAAATATTTAACCTAGGATGGTATAATGATTAAATGAATTTTAAATTCTCAAAGTTCCTTCGAGGAGATTAAGGTGAGGTTTACTTCTACACCATTCATGATTCTACCATAACCAAGGTCAACTAATTATTATTTTTTTGTGATCCTTCTAGTGTGTGTTTGGGATGTTTCTTGATGTAGGTGAAGCAAGTGGTGGCTTATGGATTATGATGGTTACTCCATCATGAGAATAAATACCCTACCAATGTTCTTGATCTACATACAATAATCCATTCTCTTATAAAATTGATTCATTATTTTTTTGGGAGCTGTCTAAAGTATATTCTGATCATAAGATCTAGAAATATGCTGTTAATTATAGGTTTCATAATATGTGATATAGATACTATGTATAATATATTAAGAATTTTTATATTTATATTTATTATACTGATAAAAATTAAATGTGGGTTATCATGCATTGGGTATAAAATTATTGATAGAAGCTGTAAAGAAATCAGTTTAGGAGGGGTATCTGATGAGTTATTTTTTTTATGATGGTCTTTGAAGTGAAAGAGGATAGTTGAAATGTGTTTTCCCCTTTCGTGGAACATTAATCCTCTTTTGATAAAAGATTCTGTCTTGAGAAGGTAGAAAACAAAATGTACCAGAATAGGGGTAAAATCATTTATGGTTGGGATACCTCATGCGAGTGGCTTTGGTCTCCTAGTTGAGAATTGTTCATCCATATAAGGGAAGATATTTCATTTTAAATGAGGAATGCTATTTTTAATAGTGGAAACCATTCCTGTTGTTCCATGAACCCAGTTAATACTTAGATGTATGAAGATATAAGATATCAATATTGGGGGTATGTGATCAGAGGATGTGTTGTATATTTTTTATCATGACGTCTTACATGTGAAAAAGTTAATGTGGAACACCATAGACTATTGGGATTTTTAATCTCTTAACCATTATGTAATTAAAATGGGATTACATTTCCATCGATTTCCTCATTGGGTTTCCACATAGTCTTAGTGGGAAGGATTTGATTTGGGTGTTTATTGATCTACTCAGGAAAATGTCTCACTTTATTCCTATTATAGAAACTAAGAAAGTTGAATTAAATGGGGACCTATATGGCTGAGAGATTGTGAGATTTCATGGTGTCTTATCTTCCATTTTATATTGTAGAAAATAGAGGTTCACATCTAGGTTATTGAATGGTCTGCAGAAGAAGATCAGTTCATGTTTTAGATTGGGAATGGATTATCATTTGCAAATGGATAGAAAGACAGAGATGACTATCTCGATTTTGGAGGATACGCAATGATCTTGTGGGTATTATTTTAGAGAATATTAGGGAAAAAATTTATATTGGTTTAATTTTCCTATGAAAATGTTATTAGTCTTTAACAAAGATGGTTCCTTTTAGGGAATTTTTGGGGTGGTCATGTTGATCTTCTTAATTATAGGTACTCTTGGGAGAGTGTTCCATGGTTGGGATATGTGATTTTCAAGATATAATAAATATGATGTAGTTTATCCAAAGGAGATTGATCGTTGTACAAAGTCATAAAAAAATTTATATAGACTATAATTAACTTCCTATGTAGTTATTGGTTAGTGAATGGGTATTTCTCAATGATTCACCTCAATTTAGACATCATCGGTTGGGTAAGAAGGGTATGTTGGCACCATGGTTTGTAGGACCCTTTTGAGACCATTGGAAAACTAGAGAGGTTAGCCTATCAATTTCACTTTCCATTTAGTTTGATAGATATCCATGATTTGTTACTAGTTTTCTATTTCATGAGGTAAATAATTGATCATTCCCATGTGATCATATGAAGTGTTTTTATCTTGAGCCATATATAATCATTATTGATCATTTAGTTCAAATTATTATTATCTAGGATAAGGTACCTGTTAATTAAATGATTTTTCTTATCCGAGAACTGTGGAAATATAGAATTTATATAAAAAATATTTAAGAATAATAATCATTGATGAGAAAGAATTGGACTTTTTTTTCATGGATCTAGGATCATGAGGGGTTTCTGGGGGCAGATGGAATTTATAGAGGGTAGATTGTAATGCCATGTTATGCCTTATATGTACTCCCTTGTTTATGATTTTTCAATCATCCTTGTTTGGGTGTGTTTTTTGGATCATCAAGTTTGTAGATCATTTTTTAATGGAAAATAAATATTGTTCAAAGATTTATATTTATTGGAATTAGTGGAGTTTATCGATAAATATTTCAATGACTTAGAGGGGTTCTTAAATAACTTATTGAGTGTTCTAGGAATGATCTTTGAGTTTTTCTAATTAGACCAGTAGTTTTTTAGATATATTTATGGGTTAATAAGTTGAATAAGTAGGTTACATGATTTTTATCCCTTTCCTAATAGATTATGGGAACAAATTTTTTTAATGAATAATATAAATGATGTGTAACAAGTACACATTGTGTGATGTGAAATACCATTTATTAATGAAAATGATGGGTTTTTTGTATATTAGCTTCACAGATTACATGATGTGTTTTTAAATTACACATTCTATATTTTTAACCAATGAGTATTTTTTGGTGCTAGATGAGTGGTTTATTATATTATTTATTGAAGGATTCCATGATCTTGACCTAGTGGCTCTTCCAAAGTGATTTTGGTGATTCTCCCCATTTTTTATCACTTTTTTTAGTAGATGATCATAGTTGTGGTTGGGTTGCTTCTCTCTGGATATGTAATCCTTATAATTATTCATTTTATGTTGTTATGGATTTGGTTTTTTCTATGATTTTATTTATATTAGTGATCAAATAGTGTTTTCTATTGATCAATTTCAGTGTCATCGAAAGCATTGTCTTTAGTAGGTCGTTCCCCTGGTTTCTGGTCATTGTTGTCTATGGAAGATATATTTCAAACATGTTGAGGTTTTTGACTTTATAACATTGGTTATGTTTATGAAATAGATTTTTTAATGATAAATTATTTAGGATAGTTCATTGATTATAGGTGATATATGGTCTTAAAGTATATCTCACAAATGTGAATATTTTTAAAATTATTTTTTTCCTTGATAATAAAATTTATTTATTTAGATATGGGTATAAATATCTGAATAAGATAGAATAGGATTTGAAAATGATTTATGAAATATTCAGCATTTTTTTGAAAATTTATTTCAACAATTTCACATTAGGAAGGATAGGTGCATCAGGAAAGAGACACATGTATCCTTAGTTTGAGTATAACCCCACTAAGAGTTAACATATTAAGATATTGAAAAGTTAATCAATATATTTTATCCAAAAAAATTCCAAGTTTGTATTTTTTTGTCTCTAGTATTAAGTGTATAGTGTTAAAGATCCCAAATTCCTGATTCATTTCATTTGTTTTTATTTATTAAAACTTTTTTTTATCATGGATTATTTCCCAACGGTTTTTATATGAGATTATATCACATACCATTTCATGATAAATGGTTTGATGGGTTTATGTTTACCTATTTAAATATGGATGTGTGGATTTTATTTCTTATTTTATCACTTCTACTTTTAATATTTATCATTTGAGTATATGAAAGGATTTTATAAAACCCATATGGAAAATTATTTTAGACTGGGTTTAATTTAAGATAATTTGTGGTCAAACTATTTTTAATGCTATAATTGTTTAATTCTCAACATTTTATCTTGTATAAAAATTGAGGCGGTGTCCTACTATGATTTTTCCCAAAATATTCGTTTACCTTTGCGAATTTTTAGATGTTGTAATATATGTTTAAAGTAATGGAAATGGAATATTATTGCATATTGGATTCTTTTTTACTACATATTTTGGTTCAGGTTATATTGGAGGTGATTGTTGGTCAATATGGGATATGAATCAATTTTGAGTTTATCATGTTTAGGATCCGTGTATATATCTTAATGGTATCTTATTTGATTCCTCTTTATACTATGTTTTTAGTGATTTTTTTTAAAATTCAAGACTAGTTTCTAGTATCCTTTTCCACTTTATTATTTAATGGGATATTTTTGGTAGCATCTCTAGTTGGTCGGGGCAGGTCTATTTCACTACCCAACTATATCAGTACTTGTCCCCCATATCCTTATATTTCTATAATCCTACACTAGAACAGTAGTGATGGGTATAACCATAGAAAAGTTAGGTTAGTGGTCTAAGGGTTTATTCAAATCATGCCCACTTTGTCAATAGTGGATGGAAATACTTTTAAAAAACACTTTTCTCTACTTTTGTTACAATATGAACACATGCTTAAATATATAGCAGATTAAAATAATGAACCAAGAAAGATATTGAGAGAAAAATAATAATTTTATGGCAAAGTGTTAAAAATTAATTATTAAAATGACTAAATAATAAATTTAGTTACAAACATAAAATAATAAAAATATTTAATATAAAAGGAAATATTAATTAATTAAATCATTAAAAACATAAATGAATGATGTGAATAAAATAAACAATTTTAAGGCCGCATTAAATTCTCCCACACTAATCATTGATTCTCCATAATTAGTACCTTACATTTTTATATTAGAAAACAGAAAAGTGGTTCTATTAATTAGTATAAAAGAAGCATATGAAACAGTTCAAAATTAGTGGAGTGAAAAATTTAAATAAGATTTTGAAATAAAATGTTAAAATGAAATGTTTCCTAGCTTGAATTTCTTAATGGGGGATCATGAGTCCAAATAATCATTAAATCTTGAGGTTGTGTTGCCTCATTTTTGAATATTCTTACTGAATTATTTCAATTCAAGCCTATTATCTAAATTCATGAGTGATAACAGGTTAAAAATCAATGTGATTAAGAAATTAATAAAATGAACCTTGTACTTTGACTTTCTCATAGGTTCCAAAAATCCAAAATTAAGTTCTCTTTTTTGAATCAAATTATTATTACAACATAAATTATTCCATATAAATGATTTCTTTTATTCATCTGGAATTCATTATTCCCCTCACCTTAATGAACATGTTTTTGAAAAATAGAAAAATTATTTTTTTCAACCATAATTCTTTCTACAAAGAACAGATTTTATGAACTTATCAACTTGAAAATAGATATAGTTAATAGAAACACAACTAGTGCTAAGAGTCTCAGAGATTCATCGTGGGTTCCCAAATTCCCATTTACTCCAGTTTCAAAATATTTATATGAAAAATCATTTAATCTGGTTCACTACAGTGATTATTTTATAATAATTTAAAAAGGTGAATCCCATAGAAAAAAGATCAAACTTAAAGATCTTTAAGTTACGATATCAATTCCTCAAAAAAGTATCCCATATCACTCTCAAATATAGTTCCTCAGCTAAAAATTCATAAAAACACTATGAATGTTCAATATACAATCATTATTCTCCAAAAATTTCATATTTAAAGAAACTCGTAACTAAAAATATTGTATTATCCGTACGCAATACAAATTTCAGTTAAAATAAAAAGTCTAAAGAGGCTAGAATTGTGTATGAATTTCGAAAAAAATCAAAATAAATTAAAACAAATTATTGGGATTTTATGGGATTCTACTAAATAATAGATTAGTTCAATATATGTTGATCCCCTACCCCACAATTAATACCTAAATTTGTCCACTATATTGAATTTAAATAAAGAGAATACAATTTCTACATTTAAATATCAATGTGGATTTTTCATTGAAGTATATTAATGAACTGTTTAAGGGTCTTAGTGAAACTAAAAAAATCCACTTTGTTATTATTATCTAACAAGTTCACATGCAATTTCATTGAAACTGGTGAAAAATTTATTCAATAAAGTTCAAATAAGAATAATGAAAAACATTTTAGTAATAAGTGAAAAAGGTGTAATCAATATAATAATTTTGATTTAGACATTTTTATAGTTGAACAAAATAGAAAGGAATGTTAAACACCTATAAAATTAAAGAATATTCTATAGTTAACAGAAAATGAAATATTAATTAATTAAATAGTTAAAAATATAAATAAAAGTGGTGGAAAAAATATGTACTTTTAAGGCCACATCACCATGGTTGGTTATTTACACTACCCAACTCTACCATTACTTATCCCCAATATCCTTTTGTTTTTTTAATTCTAAGTGGAAAATATGTCCATTCAGTTCTATTTAAAGTCACAACACTTATGTAGTAATATTCAAAATCTCTCTCTTTTAAATTAGTTTTTTTCTAATTCCACCTAAAATTTCCCATACATTAGGAAATAATGACCCCTATATTTGAAATATATTGTAAATAAATTTTTTAAGGGAATCTATATAATCTATCTACTTGTTTTCACTTATCATAGTAAAAATGATAATGTTGTTCATATTATGGTGGATTCTTCACCTCAGTAAACATCATTATTCATTTTTCTTCACCATCATTAATTATAGTTATATAAATATTATTATTATTATATATGATTGTAATATGAATATAATAACCTATGTTATCATTATATTATTCACTAATAAATTTGTAATTAAATAAAAACAAATCTTGCTCATTAAGGTCTGTAAATCGCCCTAAAAGATCTAACCATATATTATTATTTTTTATTAAATTAACCATCCCCGTGTTAGAAAACAATATGATATTTTGTAATTATATAATTTTTGGATATACATGAAAATCATTTCATCAAACTTATATAGTTATAATACCATTTGAAAAGAACTACAATAATTATCTCAAAGTTATGCTCCTATGGAATCAAGTAACTGATCCCCTCAAAAAAGTGAAATTAAAAAATATATATCATTGAAATGGGTATATATAAATATTATATAACAATATTATATAAAATATTAATGGAAATTGTTTTTATTTGTGTAATTAATTAATGTAATTTTATTATTTTAGATTTAATGTACATATTCATAATGATATTGGGCTATGGTATGGTATCATTCCAAACAACACTATTTTTATTAGGTTATAACGTTTTTATCACTAAATAACATTATATTTCTATTTTTTATATTGTAATGATTATAAATTATGCATATATTTCTCTTATATACATAACAACCTTATACATCCTTCTTTTTTTGGGGTTTTACAAGCATGAAATCCATTTCACAAATGCATTCTTTAAAACCAAAACTAAATAAGGGTAACTCTCTATCCCCTAATAAATTTATATTAAACCCTATTAAAAACTATACATCCATTAGTTATTTCATTAAATAAAAAAATAACTTATTAATAACCATTCTTGATTAACTTAGGTTTTCAATGAAATTTCATGTTCATTCTTAATTCTATATTCATTAACCTATTCATTAAAACACCATTTTGAAATATCATTTATATACCAAATTATCTTTTCTTTCCCATTATGTGGTTTTAAATCATTATAAAATTTGAGACTGATGATTATTTATTCAGATATAATCTTCAAATTATTAAATTTACTCTTTTCTTTATAATCATTATGAAATCGTTTTTGATGTGAAATGTTGTGGGATTATAAAACCCATTTCATTAAATGGGTAAATCTCATATATTTTCCTTATGTATAATTCTCACTTGTTTCACACATAACCATGTACATATTATGAATGGTGAAACCAGATATCACTCAAATAAATTGTGTAATATTTAATCCTTGTGAGACAATTTCTATTGGATTAAAGAGTAAACCTAATTCAGGATGTTGCCTTGGAGCTTATCTTTTTCTTCTAATATAGAGATGTTATATGTTGTTTTTGGACTGATATTATTCAATGATAATTTGTTTTAATATTATTTATGTAATTATTTTATTTTATTTCTCATGGATTATTACATTTCATGCTATCAGTTTATGTGTATTGATTCCTATATTATGCTTATTTAACATGTTTATTCCATTGGATTTTTAGAACAAACATTTTCGTTTAGTATTCCCATGGTTATCCAATAAAAATTTAGAATCTAAAATTTATTTAGAAACTCATTATATAGAATAAAATAATTTTTTTCTTTTACACTCACATTGATGTATTGTGATCCAAGAATTATAAATAAACTATGACTCTTTGTCAATTGGTATTTTTATTTGATATTTTTGTTTAAAATCACGAAATAGTATGAGGAATTTTTTTTGGACTCTATAATGGTATAAATTAAATGGTATAGTAATTTTTTATTAAGTTAAGATTACACTAGTAAAATTCCAATAAATATGTCTATGTAATGAAAAATCTCACAAATTTTTTTATATGTATAGATAATTCATTTTCCATGATATTATATCCCATTTTAGATATTTTTATAGGATGTTTCTCTAGAAATGATATACCATTGTTTAAAAATCCTAAAATGGATTTTTGGGTATTAGCTCTACCTATACCTGGTGCACATCCTAGAGACCTTTCTATACACCATCCTTGACCTTCCCAATAGATATGTATAGGAAAATTTACTAATTATATATAGATAATTAGGAAATACATGAATATAATTTTAGCATAGAATAAATAATAATGAAACCACAATAGATATCCTTGATCTAATAATAATGTATAATATGTTATGATATACATATCATTCATAACTTCTAACTACTATATTATTTTTATCCCTATTTATATGACCATTAGTTTCAGTATTGATACCCCTAAGATTATTTTGGATTTAGTAAATGACTAAAACAATAATAAAATAGGTAATAATTCTCTCATTATAAATTTATGTGCTCTAAATATACAATGGGATTATAGTTCAATATATTATTTAATATTATTAAATTTGAGTATAACTGTTAATATGCAACCATAAAACATGAGGGTTGACCTATTTATATGAAAAAAGGGAGCAATGATTTCATCCAAAGAATATAGGGCATCCCCATACAATGTTTGTCGATTATAACTCCATGAAAATCATTTGAAACTTTCTTTAAAAGAACATAATTCAATATTTTTCTTCGATTAGTTAACATTGTATAATTACAACAACAAATGTCAGGAGATGGAGATCAGTATTAATATTCCATCTCATCCTTGGATTTTGTATAAGTAGAAGGAGGATTATTAATCTCTTTTAAAATCTACTTATGATTAATGGAACTTTGTACACATGATCATGCATATCTATCTCAAATTATTGATTAAAATGAAAGAATCGTGCTCAAATACATTTCCATTTTTAAGTAACATTGTTATGTGATTCTTAAATGGTTTATTCTTCAACACTAGACCAATAAATTTGTTCTCAATTTAACATATTTCAATATCTCTACCCATATACATGAATCTATAATTAGTGGCCTTTATTGACTTTAATTAATTGGGGATGAAGTTACAAGGGAATAAGAAAAAAATTTTATATAAATAAGTCGCTTATCATGGTGTGTTTTAGTCATCTTCATCAAGAATAAGGATGGATAAATTTTACTATACATCTTTTATTATCAACTCAACAAAATAACAGTAAAGAACAAGAATCCTCCTCCATATATTAATGAATTGATTGAGGGACTACATGGTGTTAAATATTTCTATATAATTGAACTTTTGTATGGATATCCCCAATTAAGGGTCGTGAAAGAAACTATTCCCAAGATCAAATTTAAAACACTGTATGAAAACTATGCATTGATATGTATGTCATTGATAATCACAAATTCTCTGGAAATCATTAATGAAATAATGAATATAGTATTTAGAGATTAAATTTATGTCAATTTGGTACTATTTTTATATGAAATTTTTATTTAATCCAATTATAAGGTGGAGTGTGAGGATAATTCTAATGTTGTTATAGATACATTTTGAAGGGAGAAGATATATGAAATTTGTAGTAAATTTTACTTCTATATCAATGAATTTTCATTATTGGGGATTGTTATCACCTGAAAAGGGATATCTATAGACCTTATTATGATAAAGATGATAAGTAATATATTATTACACCCTCTATCATGATGATCTATTGATTCCTCTGACTAGAGGGTTATTATGTAGGGACTATTCTGATTTAGAAGGAACAATAAAAATAAGATCACTTCACACTTCTAAGAACAATTATTAGACTCCAGAACAGCTGGATGAACCGGTTGCAATTCATAAAGAGGAGAAATACGATAAAGAAACAGACCCTGCATATAGTGATGTGAGTAATATTCTAGAGAATGTTGATTTGTGTGATGCTGTTTTTTCATGTATGTAGGATCAAGATGAAACAACACATAAAAAATATATCCATCGTTATATTTCGGCTGATACATACATTGAAATCTGAAAACAAATGTACACAATGATGGTTGATGAATACAAGAATAATCCAAACTTCATCTTTAGAGACATTTCAGGGGTTTGATATTTTCTTTTTATGTATATGCTTCATGGAATATAGATTTATATTATTTTCCATTGTGGTCCCCTTGAAACTCTTTAGAAGTATTATTTTCAATATGGAACTTCAATATGTAGTGGATCAAGCTTTTAACATTCTGGTTTTCATCGAGAGGCTTAATGATCAGGTGTGTTGGGGGTTGGCTCCTGGTTCCCTCCTCACTCTTCTATCATACATTCCATTATGTATCCTTATTCTATTAATGATAGTTGGTGCCACTGGTTTTGTCTGTTGTGGGTGGTTGTAGTCAATTTTGCTTCTTTATGTATTTTAATATCTTAACACTTCATGTTGATGTACTAAAGACCCTGGATATCTGACTACTCTATTTGTTGAATTTTTTAAGGATGCATGCCATTGTCTGGTATTTAGTTTTATGTTTTTTTTACAAGCTTTCACAGCCTCAGAGTTAACCACAGACATCTTGTTCTGCACCAATATGCTAACTATATAAACAACACATTTGGATTTTTTTGGATGTTGATAGGGAACTTCTTCCCACTGACATTTGGTAGCAATGGAGATTGCTATTTCAGCCACTTTAGATGAGTTAGACCAGCTTCTAATGGGTGTTCTCTTCAATTGAAAATTTTAGATCTTGAATAATTATATATTTATCAGAGTTACTACTCTTTTTACTGGATGTGATTCCTTACTCGAATGCATGACATCTCATGCAGTTTGAATGAGGTGCGGTTTGAGATTTTTTGAAATAACATCATGTATCACTATCATTATTTCTGTTTGTGTTGGTGTTGTTGTAATCCCATTACACCTCGATCAAGTACTGTAATACTTTTTATTTAATAAACTTCTTTTGGGGATGAATTGGGTGACCAATTCATTTCACTATTTGTTTAAAAACATACAAGGAATTAATGTTTTTCTATATAAATTTATTTTAAGAGATATTCAATGAATTAAAAAGATCCTTATCAGTTCAATAATACATATAACTCACTCTAGTGGGGGTTTTTTGTGGTATAATGAAATGGCTAAAATATGTTTTTGGGATATGTACTGATAAAACCAAAAAAATTGATTCCCCATATGACATGGAAATTTAATGTTTAAGAGTAAAACCTAAAACATTAACTATAGTTTACATTCATGATCATCGTAATGAAAATTGGATGAAATTATCTATATGGATAGAAGTATAAAATTTATATGAATCATAAGTTCCTAAAGTATATATATATAAATAGATGTATGTTAATATTATCTAGAAAATATTGTTATAGATGATCAAGATTTATAACAAATCAATTCATTTAAATCCTACGAAGGGGAATGTGGTAGTTTATTCACATTGTAGAAAGATCTCAAAACCGGATCCATGATTAGAATTGAGAAATATACTATATTCTTAGACTTTAAATGGATGTACATGAGAATCATAAAGGATATAACATCATCATTACATTTAAAATTGACTGATCAACCATCCTGTATAGATAAGATAAAGGATTATCAAATGGATGATATGCACATTTAAAATATGTTGGAACCTGTATGAAATGTGAAATTATTAGAGTTTACAATTAATAAATAATTATTTGTAAGACTTGGTTAACTACTATATGAACCATAAAATACTATATATTTATGTATGTGATGAATTATTATCATATCTTGACCATCTCCATCAAAACTGGTAGCATAAAGATATACTGCGATCATTGAGACTTGGTTCTAGAAATTGAATATGGAGATCATATATTTTACATAAAATTTTTCATTATTTTCATAAGATAAAGATAAATGGAAAAAGGCATAGGGGATGATGAAACCATTTCCCAATCCCATATGGAATTGGGTAAACATCACTATTGATTTTGTTATAGTACATCTAAGGAAATGTAAATAGAATAAGTTTATATGAGTTATGATGGGTCACCATGAAAAGGATACCCATTATATCACTATTAGATAGGTTTCCCCACTCAATCAACATGAGAGGATGTACATAAAATGAGTAATGAGGAAATAATGAACACCATTATCAATTATATTTTATTGGGATTCAAGGTTAACCTCCATGTTCATGAAAAAATTTTTATATAATCAAAATAGTTTGTTGAATTTCTGTATGGATTATCATCCCCAACTCAATGGCCAATCTGAGCCAACTATACAAACACATAATGACATGTCAAGATAATTCTCAATGGACATGAAAGGTTGATGAGATTGATATATTCTTCTAATGGATTTATCTTATAATAATAGTTTTTTCACATGCATCCAAATGGAATCAGATAAATCCATTCGATTTATGTGATTCGTAACACCTAAATGTTTAGATGGGGATTTTGAATAGAGGATAATGGGACCTAAATGGATGATGAAATGGTAAAGAAGGTGAAGTCTATTTAGAATCACATCATAGCTACTAAATTTTTTTAAAAGAGAAATGATGGTAATTACCAATAAGATATAGAGATTGAGGTTAGAGATTAATTATTACCCAATATGTCTCCATGGGAGAGATTCATGTTATTTAGGGAGAAGGGAAATCTAATTACGATGTATATCATCAACATTGATATTATTGATCCCATCTGAGTTTTTGTATATTAATATCACTCACACAGTCCTTTTTATACATAAATGAAATGTTCCACCTATCCCTCCCGATGATGTATATAAATTTCCCTATCGTGTACTAAATTCAATGGTGGTATAACTATAAAATATTCACTTTTATGCAGAGAAGTCGGTGAGTATATATTTTCCTAAAGACAATGTTCTACAGAATAAGACAACTCACCAAGTCAAAGGAATATAGTGAAACCAAATATATTAGGAGATAACATGGAAAATATATGATTAAATGAATGAGAACTACCCTCACATGTTTTCACCTTAGTATATAAAATATATTTTTTAATAAAATGTCATAAAGGTGGGAGAATATAACAATACACAATTTTATCAATGAAATTTCTCTTATATTATATAATTCCATCATATTTAAAAATTATCACATGAAATACAAAACAAAAACTATTGAAAAATTATTTTAATTCGAATAATTAATTTAGATAATATATATGGCCATATGTCTTTAAATTGTTACAATGTGATAAAAAATAGAAAACAATAAAACAATAATATTAAATTTTAGATCTTCTTAGTCCACTAGGATAATTTCACTCATGAAAAACTCTTCAAAGATGAAAATAAATATTTAAAATAAAATATTATTGATTAAAATGAAAATATATATAACTGTGATAGAAAATAAATTTTATTTATGAGGGAATAAAAAATTAGGAATTAATAGTTTCTATTAACAAATTTTACTACTACAAATCTGATAATTGGAATAGTAATATTGTTTTTGGTATATAAATCAAACCATTAAAAATAGTATAATTTTTATTATTATATTATCTTGTCCAAAGGATGTGTAACATAATATTTTTTAATTTTATAAAATGAATCTATTACAAATTAATATAATGATTATGATAAATAAATATTTTAAAAATAATATAATTTGTGTTTATGTTTTATAAAGACATATATATTTTCTTTTCATTTGATAAAAAATAGAATTATTTTTAATAAACATAATTTTAATAAATTGGGTTTATAAATTATTACTATCTTTTATCTTATAAATACGATAGTTTTATTAGTGAGCATATTAAAGGCATTTAATCCATCAATAAATAGTCTTTAATATATTTTTGGTCTATGTTTCTAACAAGATGAGTGATCAAACCAGTTAATTGATGATATCATATAGCTTGTATATTTTTTTGATATCACAATAGCTAGTCAGTGAGCACCCAGAACGCATTTAGTTTTATGAGATTATCTGAAGGGTTATTTGATACACCATCTATACAATGAATTTTTACAAGGTTGTCGATGACGAAAAGGTGTAAATGTCTTAGAAGGAGTCCACAATGCTTTTCATGGTGACATTGTATGTTCCAATGACCCCCTTTCGTAATATCTAGACAATATGTATAAAATGGTATGAAGAAATTTTAGTTCTTGTGATCATAAAATAGAATTTATGATTCAATAATCTGCCCATTTTTTATGATTCAAAACACTCATTTATAGGTAAATAACTAAAGTACATGAAGTTCGTGGAGAAGAAATAGAAAAACAGAAGATGGGAGTGAGATAATATTTAGAAATACAGTTTTTATGAAATAAATTTTCTCCCACATGAAATATTTTGCATCTCTATTTTTAATGAGATTTATATTTTTTTTCTATTTAGAAAAAATTGAACTATGCACCCATTTATTTTTCAGTTTTATTCCTTTAAAATAAAAACTCTTTAAATCCCATTTATATTATTCATTAAAATTTATCTATATAAATTATAATTTTATCCCCCTATTTAATAGGACGAAATATTTATAAAAAAGGATTATATAGATAAGATATAATACATCTATAAAAAATTTATAGAGATCATGTAATTTTGATTATCCTAATTTGATTAATATGTTTTAAAAAAATAAGAAAATAATATATTTTCCAAAGCAAAAATTATTTTAAAAAACAATACATTTAAAATAAGATATATAGAAATGAAGTACAATAATTTCTTTTTGATATTCCTATTGATAAAATTAAAACATTATATTATAAGGGTTTATTAAAGATATTGGTTAATTAAATATTTGATATAATATATTCTAACAAGATACCTCCATGTAAAAATTTAACTCATAAAAATTAATATTTAATGATAATGTTTATAGTGAGTTATTTATACAAAATATTTCTATATATTGTTATATAACGAGAACTATCAATTTTAATTGGAACATGAATTATAGTTTTCAAAAAATCATAGATTGTTTTTTTCATAAATATAAATTCTAAGAAATAACTCCCTACATATATATATATATATATTCCACTCTGGTTATAGAAAATGAAAAAATGATTTTTCTTTTTTATAATCCAAGATATAATGAAATTTCTATGAAAGTGATATTTACCACTTGCACTATTCTTATATAGTTGACATCAAAAATATTATGAATAGAGATACATAATATACTAAAATATGTTCCTTTAGGATCAAATTAATAGGGTTTATTAGAAAAATTTTAAAAAATAAAAAATAATTTTAAAAAATATAAAATGTGATGAATTGATATTGGACAGATATTAATCACAAAGATAAACACTAAACATAATGTATGATCTTGTCATTATAACCCAGTGAAAACTTAAAATAATACTTAAATAAAGTTTTTTTAATATAGTTTACTTAATTTTTCAAACATAGCCTTACATGATATACTTATATGTTGGTTAATCTTAATTTCTATAATGATTACAAAATTTTTTTCATGTTCATTTGTATATGTTATTTTCTTCTGAAATGTTTCAACCATGATTCGAGTGATTTTAAAACAATGAAACAATGCTCACTCAACTATAATGATCATTTAAAATTAAGTTTTCTTAATATTTTATAATTCTTTAAAAAAATTATTTTTTAATCAAATATTTTTTTGAACCAAAATATATTCTAATGATTAAACTATCATTTTAAACATTTATTAAAATTAATAATTAATCTATTTCTACCAATTTAAAATAATTTTATAAAAGAAAACATGTTAAACATTAAAACACCAATGGTTATTGTTTTTTAAAAAAATTAATGAGTTTTTTTAACATGAAATTATAATTTGGGAACATTCTATTTTCAACACCAAGTGGTTGTTTAAAAATATATTGTCAGAAATAAAACCACTTCAAAAAGAACATTTAATTCTAAATTGAAAATTTCTATAATTCAGATAGTCTATTAATTATAATAACATTCATATAGATTATATCCACGAAATAGATATTAAGGATTCTCCATAATTATTTCGTTCTTTTGGATTATATAATTTAGCAATGAGTCAATATTTTTTACTTCTGATGTTAGCTTTCTCATCTAATTTTTATCTCAAACCCAATTTTGTTCAAATAACAGTATGACTTTTAGGTCATTAAACAAGAGTATAAACATTATTCCATTTTAATATTTTATCTATTATTTTTTAATTGAACCCCACTTTTCATCATTAATACAATCATTATGGATTTTAATTTAGAAAAAAGAAATAAAAGATTGATTCTAAACATAATTTTATATAGAATATAATGTATAATTATTAGTTTGAAATCACTACTAATATTTTCCTAAGGATGGTCATTTTATACCTTTTACTGCTCTAAGTTACTAATTAGATGGTGATAATTATTTTATAATCATTTTAATAGAATATGGATCATTAAAAGTTAAAGGTTGATGGGTATCATCATTAAATTTGAATTTTTTTGATTATTTAAAAATATTTTAATTGAATTTTATATAAATTGTCTAACTAATGGATCTAGTTCTTTAATTGAATATTCTATAAGATTTTAATGATTTCATGTACCCAGGAATGTTTAATCCAATATATGTTGGATAAAATCTGGAAATTTTGTATTTTTTGTTAAGATGATAACATTTACATCAAAAAAAATTTACGAATCCATCGTCTGTAAGTTTGTTTTTATAAATATCATATGGGATCTTTTTGAGGTAGGGTCATACGAGAACATGGTTTATGATATAACATTCAGTATTGACTGCCTCAATGGAAATTTATTAAGGGAGTCTTAAATAATTCAAAATTTTCATTTTTACTTTTTAACATTTCAATTCCATTATTCTATAAACATTTTCGTTGATATTTTTTTATTAAAATAAAATGGTGTATTTTATCCATGAAATTAAAAGGTTTATTACACACTTTATTATAAACATATTACCCTAGAACACTCAAAATGAAAATAATTTGGTTCTATTTATTATTTTTAACCATTGTGCTGAATCTTAGGAATAATATAAAATCCCCACTTATGTTCACTATAAAATTCCACAAATTGTATCTTATGTAATCTTACACAATAAAAAAATAGTTGTATTTTCCTATAATACATTATACTTTAGTTGGTCTAAAAATTTGAATACAAATAAGTTCATTGTATTTAGATATTGGTACATAATTTATTTTAAAATAAGCTGAATATTTCTTTCGAATGTTTCATGTTCCACAGATAAAAATATCAAAAAAAAAAGAAATTTTGGAAAACCTAAAAATAAATAATGTTGTTTGAGTATATTATGTGTATCTACACTAAATTGTCCATGGAATTTATACTAAATCCATGGCATAGTTTCTTCAACACTTAAACACATTACATTTTAATAATAAAGTGATTAAAAATAGATAAAAAAATTAAAATGAATAGTGGTGAAAAAAACCACTATTGAAATTAAAAACATTGTAGATGTTTTTTTTAAATTTAGTTTAAAACTATTGTCACACAATTGGATAATGCATATTAAATTTTATTTAATTAATGAATAAAACTTCTTTAAAAATACGGGAATGTATTATTCCAATTTTACCTAAATAGATTATTTTAATTCTTGAATTTTTACCAAATGTAGTATATCCTCTATTGAGTTTTTCAAGTGGACTAAATTAAGAGGGGTCACCATACATGTGTCATGAGAATCCCCTAACCATGTTCAATGTTTCATATTGAAATTTACTATTTAGTAAATTTTACTATAAAGTAATGTAATTAATTATTTTGTTACCTTAATTTTGGATACACATATGTTATCTAATAGGGTTATTTGTACAAAAAATCGTTTTTAATTTGATTTTCTGATGAGATATGAGACAAAAAAATAGTGCAATACTAAGTTAATATTTTTTTCAATTAAAGTCCTGAATTTTATGTATAATTCTATAATAAATTTTTTAATGTATAATTACTGAATAACTTATAAAATAAATTTTTTTAATAATGAAGATTATTTTTAAAAAAAGAAAAATTATTTTTTACAAGACATTAGGGTCTAAAAAATTATTTCCATTTTTTATTTTGGGATACTTTTTTGAGGGATTATTTGAGATAATTGATAGTAAATTATAACTCATAAAAAATTGGTTGATCATTCAACTATTATGACATTTAACTTTTTCAAATATGAGTATATACTTTTATTTAATAATAAGAATATATTTCATTTTAATCTCTTTAAACACATATGTCAATTTGAAATAAAAACAACTTCATGTTGATTATGATAATTTTTTATCTATATTGATTATGTGATTTTAATAAGAACATGAAAACGTGTAATTAAAATAGTATTACTAAGAGTGGGTTGAATTTACTTTGTTTCTTACCTCAAATTCATCCATCACAAATTTGGCACTTTCATCGCTTTACATACATGAGGAGAGACAATCATCATTTACACTTTAGGTTGAAATCTGGAATGATTTATTTTTTATTCTTATTATCCTTATTATTATTTTTAATCAATGGGTATTCAATCATTTCTTGTCATTTTTTTAATTTGATTCATTATATGTATTGTTCACATTTTTAATCCCGTGTTTTAGCACATCTGTATGATTTAGTTTATTTAGTAATTTTTTCATATTAATGGATATCTGATCTATTTCAACTCTTTCATATTACTATTGATGTATTTCATTAAAAGTTACTATCATTTTATCTCAGACTCCATTGAATTCCTTATCGTTTTACACTTCATTTTGATCTCATGGGTCATTCTAGAAAAAAATTATATCCTCAACCTATATGTGTTTAATATCCTTCCCATCATTGATTTTCATCACATAGGGTCCCTAATAAATATGAAAATACTAATGTATTTTTTTAAAAATCAATAGAAATAGTATTACAATTTAAATTTATTCTATTTTATATATCAAAAAATTAAGTAAACATTTCAATAATTTATTTCCAATGATAAATACTAAATTATAAAAAACTAGTTTATACATATAATGTATAATATCTTTATATTTATTTGTATCATAATGATTAAATTCTAATAGCTTCCAGATTTCATGGGATTTATTACATCTAGATATATTATTAGACTCTATTTTTATATATGTTACAATGGATGGTGTTCAATTATTTACCAGCTAATACAAAACCAGAAATACCATTAGGTGTTAATTTTTATTATTTTCAGTAGTTCAAATATAACCATGTAAAATAATTTTACATTTTGTGTATGGAAAAGATCAATATTTTTCTTATAATAACTATTGTTGGAACTATCAATATAAGGTCTAGGACACATTGATTTCCCTTTGCGATCATCATGATTGTTTGAAAAATATTTCATAAAATTATCAAACATTTAAATCAGTTAACATAATAAAAAAAATAATCAATATTTTAAAACCTACATGTTTTTAGAAAAACATGATGATCTCTTTTAACATAAATAATATTTCATAATAAGTTAGAAATAAGGGGTACTTTTATTTTAAAACATATTTAGTATAATTCTATAAAATAAATTTTATTTTCATGGATGTAATCGATTTATGTATAAATAAATTATATTAAAATCAATCGTAAAAGAAATGAAATAATTAATCATTGTAAAAATTAAATGTTTTAAATTTTAAAGGTAAAAATTGATAAAGAAGTTCAATAATAACTTGAGAATCAACCAATATATCTCATCACCTATAAATTCATGATATATTTATATTTCATTATAGGTTTTAAAAGTAACCAAGAAACAAAATATGAAAGAATAAATTGGATTTAAGAAATTATAAGAAACCAAAGAGGAATGGAATCCCATTTATTTAAAAAAATAACTAATAATCCCAAGACCCTCACTTGAATAGTGGTGATCACATAAAAATATGATGAGTTTGAGAAATTATTTTAACCCTGTTATGATGTAGTCAACTATTTTTATAATAAATGTTTAATAATATTAATAAAGTGGTGTTGGATATATAGAGAGATGGAAGGGGAATTAAAGAGAGATAGATAGAGGATAGTGTAATATAAATGAGAAACATAAAACGGGATAGAATTTTTCATATATAAGATAAAAAGGGTTGCAGAACTTCAATCCTAGTTGCCTTTGATTTTAGAAAATAAATCACTTTGAAGAGATCTTGGAAATTATCATCATGAATCAATCATGAAATAATTTGTGTTAAGTAGTTTTCATGCATAATATTCAACCCTTTCATAATTTAAATTAATATCCATTATATATGTTATCGGATTATCTGGTTGATTTTATCCATTAATGGATCGAGTAAGGCCTTCTGAACATCAATATATGGCACCCAAAATATGCTCGATGGAAAACATTATCTTTCTAGATAATCATGTTTGCTAGATCGTGAGCTCTTGTAGCCTAAATATATTCATGACATCTCACATGATTGTTAGTGAGCCTCTACTTGGTGTTGGTGGTATTGAAAGGGTGGATGGGTATTTTCTTGATGTACTATCGATCATAACAACTCTTACTAGTAGAATGGTGTTTTCTAGAAGTGAGGATCAACAAATTAGTACCCCGTTGTCCACTTTTGCCTTTATTTTTTCCATTTCATCCCTTTAATCCTTCTAAAAAATAATATAAAAATAAATAATAAGGGTTAATAAAACTTTTATTGAAAGGGATCACAAACACTATTGTTCATTATATAATTTTATAAATGATACATTATTGTTCCTAATATAAGTAATGCCTAATATACTATTATGATATCATTTAAAATATCTTATGAATAAATTTAGATATGTTCTTAAGAGTACATTAATTTTTAGCAGCGGTTTTACTCATTTAGTCTGGATTTGGAGGTATCAGCTATCAATATGAGTCATAATAGATAAATAGTAGAGAGAGTGGAGTCCACAACGAAATTTTCAACCTATGATTTGGAGGTGGAATTGAATGGGAATCATTGGTATGATATGGTTTGTAACATAAATTTTTTTATGTTATTACATTGAGGGAATATTTGACCTAGTGTCAATTAAAAATTGATTTAATTCTAGGAGGGTATCATGTCCATCTAAGATCACTGTTTAATATTGTATCTAAGTATAATGGGGGTTTGATTCTAGTTTAGAAAGTTCTAACCAAGGATATGTTAGCCTCCTCAAAAGTATATGGGGTTGTATAATCTGTAATATAGGTAATGTTTAAGGATAAAGTTGGATTTTAGAAATTTACATGAGTTTGAGAAATCATTATCTCTGGGTCAGGCCATAAGACATTCTAAAGTCCGACTTGTAAACATATTATAGTCTTATTTAATACATTGGTATTCCTTTTGAAATTATTAATGATCTCTATATCTTAATTTCCTTAATGAACAATATCATCCATTCATGTATAAACTTATTCAATAAATTCCTGGTAGAAAATTTTAAAATTTATTCTATATTTTGGGATAAACACTCCCTATATCATTAGATTTTCCTAGATAACATATTGGAGTACCAATTATATGTTATGTTTCCAAAATTTCAATTCTAGATCCATTGAGTTAGGTTCCATGGGGATATTTTTCCAGATGACTATATTTTGTTAAATATCTAAAGGTTTTAATTAGTGATGACCACAAATATTCCTTCCAATGTGTTGAAAATAAGGAAAATCTTTTGACTCATAATTTATTATATTAATTTATAGACTAAATAAATATAATAGAAAATATTATGAAATATTTGGATAAGAAGTTGTCAAATTAACATTGTATTAATATTGTTGAATGAATTTCATGAAAATTTATCAAATATTTATCATGGATACATCGATCCGTTTACCTCACCATATTGTGGTTCTAGGGTGTAATGTTATGCTTACTTTTTTTATCTAAGATGTTATATATGATCTTCATGTAGTGGAGTATTTTTTTAGATAACTCTATCCTCGTGAATGTAATTCTCCATCCCATGAATTATAATTTCTCAATATTTATATTAGTTTTATGTGTTTTAGGAAATAATTATTTGATGAATTTATTTTGTAGATTATAGACCACAATAAATATAAATGAAACTTATTACAACAAAAAATAAATAAATAAAATATCTTCCTGAGTAAATTAATTTAAGTAATTTACACTTGATCATTCTTTATATTATCTATTAGGGTAATTTAAATATTTATTCCTTTAACTAGATACTATACCCTCAATAGGTATAGGCACATAATATGAATTGTAACTGATTTCACAAATGTCTATGCACTATGTTAATGTGGTATAGGATCAAATATACATATTTATAAAACAGAAATATCTTGAACCATCTATCATAAATCATTTTATAGATTCCATTTTTCTTTACATAGATTATACCACGATATAGGAGAGACATGATGTTGAGGAGATTCTTGATAAATAATTTTGGGAAATTAATTCCCTTCTAAATATCCTTGGGACAATCATAGTGCCTATATGAATGAAGGAAGATGTGAAAATGTGGTACTAATATTCTAGGTAGGATATACCCTATTGAATCAAAAAATATAATATTCATCAGTAGTTATAGTTCCCATGATGGAGGAATGAAATTAACGGTTACATTAATAAATTCGTATAATAATATAATGTCAAAATTATCACTAAAATGATGAAGGTTAAAATGATCATCTTCTTTTTCACATTTAGAATTTGGATGAAATCATGTTGGAATTTATGATTAGTTTTTTAGGGTGATCTATAATGAAAGATATAGTTTGGTTGATTATGGATAGTTAAAATTATATGGATCATTTTTTTCATTTATAATAATATTCACTGACTATTGAAATTAGATTATTTAATGTCAGAGAGATCATAAAACAACATAGTGTGAAATTTAGTAACATATTTGATAGGGGTATAAGTTTTACATCATAGTTCAATCTTGGCGTTCAACAAGAATTGTGTGTTTAAATGAAATTTTTTTCTTCATTTCACCCTTAAAATAATTCCTAATCCAAGAGATATAAATGAAATTTAAGATAAAATCTTTGATCTTGTAATCTATATTTTGATGGAAAATGGGAGGGCCACATTTCACTTCTATAATTTTCATATAATTGCAGATATTGGTTATATAATATGAAGGAAACCTAATATTTAATAGACATGACTTATTTACTTCTCTAAATTAATACACAGTGATTGGAAAATTTTATATTATTTTTTATTATCTTTTCCAAAAGACAAATAAGATTGTAAAATGGAATCTGAAACAACTTGAATATGCTCATACATTGGAAAAATAATATGTTGACAATTAAAAATGACCCTTGGAATTTAAATTGAGTGATCATATGTTCCATTTTGTTCCACCTATATTGTATGACTATAAGATAAAAATAAATTTGAATCTAACCAAATATATATTGATCATTTTTAAATTCATATAAATGATATTAAACCCACATATTCTTTATCCTTTCGACGAAACATTTTGTCCTGCAAAAGACACTTCATGTAACTCAATTACGAAGATTTTTCCACAACACATCCCATGATATATAACATGATGGGGTGGAGCTAGAATCTATTTCATTTTATACATAGAATGTAATATGTGGTTTTTATTTTTCTATAAAAAAGATTCACGGGGCATGGAAATTACACTATTCCATGTTATGTGGAATCATGAAAAGCTCCATATTGAGAGTTTAGATTATTTATGAAGGTAAAAAAATATAATGACAAAAATATATTCTTATACATATGAATATATCATCTCAAATATATAAATATTTATGGTGGGGAGTTTATAAATATCTCAATCCATTCTCAGTTATTTTTTATATAAATTAGGTGTTTAAATTGTTATTTGGGTGTATATTTATTTATATAGGTTGTTAGACAAATTTAGAAAATAATTAATGTTAATAAATATAAATAGGTGAGGTATATAGGAATATTATACATGGTGCCCTGTTATAGGTTATGAAATGGGTTTGTAGTAGATATATTGGTTTTATGTCCATTGGCAAACTGGTTGATCTATAAGTGGTACCCAGTATTACATTAAGGAAAATGGAATTTATCATGCATAGGTTGGTTCCGTTTAATCCTTTATATAAATATCATAAGTAACCTACATTTAAAATTTATCCCCACTTTCTATGAAATGTTACTATTGGGAGAAACATGTCACATACTACTTATCTCCTTTAATCTACTTTCAGCCCATTGTGTGATGGATATCTGATTATTAAGTACCATAACTATTTAACATTATATGTCCTCAGAAATATATATTAACTATTTTACATATTTTATTCATATTTATTCAATTATAATCCATATTCCATGAATCACTATGATCTTTTAATAATATTAATATTTCTACCTTTGTTAATACTGGTCATTATCCTAGATGAATTGAATTTTTTTCCTTACTTTGGAATCCTATTTATTTTCTTCCTTAATCATAGTTCTGTAAATATTTTTATCTGAATTATTTATGTTCTCCATTAGTGTAAGTGGTGGAAAATATTCCCTCCTCATGTTCCAAAGAAACCCTATATAAGTTCATCTTTATCTGTCCAATTATTTACTTTAATAATTCATATTTGATGCATTTGAATCGGTATTGGGTAAACTTTATGTTATGAAAATATAATTTTTTAATGATATGTAAATTATGGATACAATTCACAATGTAATAATTTTTTTAATCTTACACATTATTCCATGAATATATTGAGATATCATATTCATATATTCATTATATTTTAATTATTTCATTTTTTATTTTTTAAATGTTTAGTTATAAATTTTAATTGTTAGAACACTGAATTCATATATATTATTTTTGTTCCCAAATAAGTGCATCAAAGGATATGTCTATGTAATAATTACTGGAGATGTTGTGTGGTTCTCCTCTTACAACATTGTGATTTATAAGTATATTATAATTAGTATATGGGTTCAAAATAATTTTTTATTTGCTAAAATATTTATTTATTTTATATTGTTTTGATTAGATCATGACACCAAATCTTTTTATACCGCTTACTTCCATTCCCTGGGATAGTCTTCCACCCTATAATTTAATAACCATTCTCATTTTCATGAGATGTATTATTCCCTTACTCTTTTAAGTGCAATTTTCTAGATTGGATGGGATCAATACATGATATTTATAGTCATTAACATTTTCTCAAAATCGTTTATTGTGTGGATTTTTTCATGAAATTATATGGATGGTCTGGGATTCATGTTTTCTCTACCTCCATCTCGACATCGATATAAAGTTATTCACAAAGACAATTATTAGTTCAAGGACCGTCCCTATAGAGGGAGTAACTTTTTTTATTTATAAATGATATGAAATACATCAAACATATTTTTTTCCTTCATATGACTTTACTCATGTGCTATGTTTTTGTTGACAAATAATTGTGTTTATAACTGGTGAGTATTGGTGTAGTGGTAACCACATTTTATGTTTTTTCTGATAACTCCCAATAAATAAAAAATATAGGAAACATCAAGACCACATGGTATGTGATCCATGTAAAGGGAAACCACCTGGGGTATAAGGACCCCTAAGACATGGATTCAAGTGAAATATTGATAATGTTTTAAAATTTATTTTGTATGTTGTGTGGAAATATAGTTGTTATTTTGGATTATATTCATCCGAGTTTTTCGAAGTGATTATTAATTTTTAATGTACAATACTCTTTGGTTTTTTATTATAAATAATGCATTTTTATTAACTATTTACCTTTTATGAACTCTCTTTGTGTTTTATACTATAATTATTTTATGTTTTCTTCATCACATAGTTAATATTTTTTCATTACCATTGTTGTTGGGAAAACCGTACCCCATGTGAGAAACGATGTATCTTATGATTTTAAATTTAATTACCCAAGGGTTATGTGGAAATTTAAATATGGTATACACGTTATTTTTATAAATTTTAATTTGTGAAAACTATCTCCCCCTATAATTAATTCAACATCTAGTGTTTATGCCTACCTGTTGAAAATGAGAGATGTTCATGAGGTTTTTTAGGGACCCAAACTTGTACATTTAATGTAGTCATGTAATGGTTATTATAATTGATTCCCTTGAATATATTATAAATGACCTATAAGTTGATATTATCTCTATGTGTATATTATATAAGATATTTTTTCTATAGACACCACTTACTGAGATGATTATGATTCAAATTATCCTCCTTTTATACATATGGTTTGGAAATCAGAATGGATTTGTATATTTTAACTTCATTGAGTTATCATTCAAAAGAAACTCCCTTTTAAATTAACTAAAAAAACCACAAATATTGATGAATAAATTCACCTCTAAAGCTTAAGTCTTGGTGGGTGTTTTATTAATGGTGATAAATAATAATTTATTATTGCTGGATGTCTGTAAAAATATGTGCTTGAGTCTCAGGATCATCCATTGATTTACATGGAATGGAAATAATTTACCACATTAGGTATATTAGATATATAAAATTCATTCTAATTAAGAATACCCAGATTTAGATATCCTACATTTTAAAAAATTATAAGTGGATAGACCAATAATTTATAGATTATGATACATTCATTAAAACCTATCATGTATGCATAGTCTACAAGAGCATATAAGAAGTATTTATAATAACAAATATATTAGGGCATGCTTTAGCAGAGTTAGTGAAAGAGTATACATGTACATACTATATTATTATACCGATACTAGCCAAACATCATTAATAAGTTTCCCAATATGTGTTGATATAGATGAAAAATTATTACATTTATTGATTGTCCATTACCTATAGAAAAAAAAATAAGTCAAATTATAGAAAATTAATAAAATGAGATAAAACATAAGAATGAAAACATATGAGAAATACATAAAATTATTACATAATAATGTCACTAATTAAAAAATTACATCTCCATTCACATTATATTATTCACCCAAATATCTCAATGGTGGTTCACCCAACATTGTATTCATAGTCTATGCACGTCATGTTGAACACACCAAGACCAGAAATTAGATAAAAATAACTAGTAATATAAAAAATGTGTGTCAAATATGGTTGAATAGGTTGAATATATAGACAAATTTCTATTGAATTAATGGTTCTCAATATGTTCTTAGACGATGTCGTATACCTATATATTATTATATGAACATTAGCACTCTAAAATCCTTTATCAGTTCTCACTACATAGTTTATCCCATGACTATGTCACATGTTGAATGTGAAATATCTTGTCCACTTGAATAGAATCAAATTTATAAAACTATTCCAATGTATCCAGTTATATTTATAATATCCCCATACATGGGTGTTTATCTTATTTCAATCAAATTTTATACATAAATTTGGTTTTTCATTTAATGAAATCCTTTTTGTCAAAAGAAAAATTGAATTCTATATTGAGGAATTTCATTTCTACTAAAATAGCTTAAAGAAAACTACTTGTTACATTATAAAAAATTGATAATTTTGTATATAAATGGATTACAAGGTGATCTAACTCATGTTCTTTGATAACATAAATCACAACATTCTTCGACGCAACACATGCATTATTTCAGTTACCATTATGTGTTGAATGTTTCAAATTGGTGACCCAACATTTTTGAGTGGTTACATTAGAGACCTAGTAAAAGATGAAAACATATCCAATGAAATGGAACTTAAATATCCCATTTTGTTATATATAGTATTTATGTCCCACCAAAATTTAGAGAGTTATACATAGATATGATAAAACATACCCCCATGAACCCAACATTCCAAACCCTCCTAAGAATAAAATTTTCAATAAGAACGTAATTGAATATATATAAGAAATTCCTATTCCTCATATATGATGTTTACAATACATAAAAAAATTATAGAATGAAACTTCTTTTAATCTCACGCCTATTCTCAATTCAAGGAACCATTTCAATAAAATCTCCCATGTAATAAGGGTCGAAACATAATGCACCAAGTCTTTCATAAACTTGAGATGGTCAGTTCGCTTATGGAGTAACTCATGTTACATATCTTCTAGTAATTTCATTTGAATTCTTGAAAATAATTAAAAGAATCCTTGGGTGTTTCATATAATTCCTTTTTCAAAGTTGTTTTGGCGAGAATTCCAGTGTTCAGATAGGGTTAGAAACTCACCAAAGTAAATCACAAGGGCAACAAAGATATCATTAAGACACCTTATGTATAATATCCCACTCAAAACCATTTTCATATTTACATAATTTATAAAACCATATTCACTAAGTCCTTAAAATATGGATTATTTTTATATTGGTCTGGATCATTTTATACATGTATGTGGTCTTTATGATTTTGTATTCCATTGATAATTGATGTTTCTAATTTCGGGATAGATATTACCCTAGTTATACATCTAAATAGGAAAGATCATTAATGCTCTATTTTTAATAAACCCACACTAAGAATACTAGATTTAGTGGTCGGTTAGTTATGATTGTAGTAGATATAATCGATCACTTCCTAAATTTCAAAATAGTTTTTTAGAGTTGGTATACTATATATAAACTTGAATCTTCAATTAAATTTGTAAACATAAAATAAAACATAAAATAATATTTTCTAAAATTATTATTTTCTTTATCATATCCTTTCATATTAATTGTAAATTTATTCTTAGAATCCTATATAAAAAACATAAGAAATTGGTGAGTTAAAATGCTATAAAAGGAAATGTGTATAGTGTAATGTATCATAGAATAATTAAGGCATAAATAATATGGATGGAATAAATGATGATCAATTAACTCCATTTAGATAATAACATTAATTTTAAACATATCTATGGGTGAAATAACGGTTTAATTAATGGAAATAAATTAAAAATATTATTTCATAATGGTGGAATGCATAATTCTAGAAACATAAAACTTATAGAAGAAATCATATTTCAATAAAACATACATCAATATATAAGGGATTTTATAAGTACCAATTTGTTTTTCTTTAGAACTACTAATTCATCTTGGGGATATGTAACTTATGACCAGACTTGTTACTTTATACATATAATAGAATCATTATATGAATAAAATATAAAATATAATCATCATTCATTTGTAATAAAAACTTTTTGTATTCAAAAAACTATCGTAAGATATGTCAATACGTTTCCTAGTAAAATTAATTAAAAATAACCGAAAGAATAAAAAAGTATGGTATCATTGCAATTTATCTTTAGTGTAGAATAATTAATATAATGGGTTATCATAATTGATGAATGGAAATTCCTTAAAATTTTTATTAAAACAATTCTTGAGAAAAATACCATTTTAACTTTCAAAATAATTTTTTAAGATTATAATTTGAAGAAGATAAAGATAAATATTTTCTATTAAAATATCCATATATAAATGTGAATTAATCTTTAATGTATTGATTGATCCTAAGGTATGAAGTTATATTCATGTCTTTTATGTTAAAATACTGATTCTTTTATAATTTTTGGCAAAAATGTAAAAACTACTTCATTTAGAAAACTATAGGAGGATTATTTTGAAAACATTTTTTTACAATGTAAATAATGGATAAAAATAAATTTTAAAAATAATAGGATAATATTAAAAAAATGATTGGAATTTTTTTAGTGAACAGAAACATGGAATAAAATTGATGTTTTTCTAAGTATAGAAATGATGTCAATTTTTCTTAACAAATATTATTTTTGTCTTTTGAATACATAAAAGGAGAATAATGAAAAGGAAACATTTAATTTCAAGATACAAATAGTGTAAAATAATGTATACTTAGTTTATGATATAATATCAAATTATTACCAAAATGATGACATAAATTTAAATAATCTAGAATAATGATGAGGCTATGAGATAAAGCCTTACATCAAACTCAATTTTAATTGAAAGAGATCTTACCACTAGTATAATAACATAAATTTTATTATTACTATGTACTATAATCATGATAAAATTTCAAATATCATTTATTATTTTCTTATAATATATCAACATCAATTTATTAATAATTCCCCATTAAAATCGTTATCTCTAGTTATTAGTTATTTTGTTTTCATGGAAGGTTTAGTTCTATAGTTCCAGTACATTTACATTGATAATGGTTCAATAATTTCCTTAATTGTTTATATCATTTATATATATTATACATTAATTATATATATTTTTTATTTGTGTATAAAATTGAGAAAAAGTAAAATGAATTAGACTATTCAAGATTATCATAGGTTGTATATACACATGAACATTGCTTCCCTTTATTGATGTATCTAATAAAACTATATAATTTATGATTTAACTGAAAAGACCGGTTTTGGATATGTCTAACACTGAGAGGGGGGTGAATCAGTGTTGGGGAATTTTTAAACCAATTCCAACTTTTATCACTGTACCTCGTGACCTGTTAGGATCTTGATTCTCTTATTCTCTTTTCCCTGTCGCATGAAATAATAGAAAGCAATAAAAATATGCACATGATATTTTTACAAGGATCACCACTCAATAAGAGTTGCTACGTCCTTACCATGCATGGGTATGGAAACTGCATGGATTATCCATTATAATGTGATATACTTTTACAATGGAGTGTCTAGGAAAGCAATCCTCTAGCCCGTGTGAGTCCCTACACTTTAGAGGGGGGTGGGGAACAGTCCTCTTCCCGAGACTAGTGATGACCTAGCCCAACATGCAGCATCTAGCTGGTTCATTATACTGCCTATGGAGACAGTCTTATTCCTTCTTCAAATGTTAGTTACTTCTCTTGATCTATTTCAGTGCTCTTCACTTGATTGCTTGAAAAGCAGTAGGAAAACAATTCTCTTTTTTCTTTATCTTCTTCTCTAGCACAAAAACCGGCTGCACTAGTTCTTCTTTTTTCTTCTTATTAGTGAAACAACTGACTACACTAATCTTTTTCTCTTCTCTCTATGGAACAAACCTATAAGCTGCACACTCTTCTTCTTCTTCTGCTTCTTCAATTCAAAACCAGGTGCACTGAAACCTACTCTTCTACACACGTTTTCATTCAGTGAAAAACCATCTGCACCAAGCTCTTCTTCTTCTTCTTCTTTCTAGAATCACAAGTTCTCTTTGTGATTGTAAAAAAATAAAGTATAGATCAACTTAGTATCATCACATTTGAACAGAAGCTGGTAAAAACTTCTAGAACAACTCACAGCTTGCGCGCCACCCTACTTGCGCGCCTCCCTGCTTCAGTTTGCACGCCACCTACTTGCGTGCCACTCATCTTGCACGCCGTCTTGCTTGCGCGCCACCTGCATGCGCACCTCACTGCTTGCACGCCACCTACTTGCACACCTTCTCAATACATTCACGCCACCGTTGATCCCATCTCACAAGTTTCACGCCACTTTTGGCTTTATAAACAAACCACTTCTTGAAATAACCTCTGGAAACTTGCGCGGAAAAACATCTGCGGCTCCCTACTTGCGCACCTTCAGCTTGCACGCCACCCACTTGCGTGATCATACCACCTTCTACTACTTGCGTGATCAAGGCTCTAATTTTTATCTTAAGTGTTGAGACATATGAAATGAAGAGGCTAGTCGTCTATTTATAGGAATTTTGGTTACTTGCGTGACCTATACTTGCGTGCCAAGAATTTCACTTGCGCGCCTCCTTCCACATGCGCACCTCCTTTATAATTGTGCACCACTTTGTGGAAAGGAAAAATATGCGTGCCACTTTTATACTTGTGCGACCCTTTGTGGCCAGCACAACACTTTCACACCACCAATAAATGAGGCTCAACTTGTGCGCCCCAACCACTTGCATGCCACACTTCTTCGAATTGCGTGCTCAGAGCTCAAAATATTTATCTAAGTCTCGGTCTCATAGAAATGAGGAGGTTAGTCTCTTTTTTATAGGAATTTTGGAAACCTGTGCGTCACATGTACTTGCGCGCCTCCTAGGTACTTGCGTGCCTTTGTGGCACTTGCGCGACTCCCTGGCACTTGAGCTCCTTGTTGGGACTTGCGTGCCTTCTTGGTACTTGCGCAACTCCTTGGAACTTGCACGCCTCTTTGGGACTTGCGCACCTTATTGGTACTTGCGAACCTTCTTTCCTTTGCCATATTTTTGAAATAATACTATTTTAAATATGACTTGTGCGCCTCTACAACACTTGCGCACCGACACTTGTGTGCTGACACTTGTGCGCCTTCTTCTTTCCTTTGTCATTTTTAGATAGTATGATTTTGAAATGGGTTTTTCCAAAAAAACTTTTTTACACTCTCTATTCTTTATACGTCTTGCATCACAAGTTCTCCAAACTTATGATATTTTTGAAATATAAATCAGCAAAGCATCGTCCAGTTTCTTCCATTCTTTTTGGAATATGAATTCCAAAGTACTTCTTTCATCCTCACTTCAAATCCTCAATTCCTCTTCAACCATCCATAGATAGATGATACTTAATCATTCTGTTCCAATCATCCTCAAATGGATGATACTTCTCCATTATTCATTGTTTTAAACAATGTTTCACCTTTGACACAAGTTCTTTGAACTTAGGATCAGTTCAAAATTCGTCTTAATTTATCTTCTTAGAGAATTACTCAAGTATGACATCCAATGCTATGATTTCATAATAATTCTCCAAGCATCCTCACTTCAGCCGATCTCCATTAACATTGGATTACTTATTTATCTCCTTCTTCATTTTGACCACCATTGACAACTGTTGACAACAAATAAAATCTTTACACACAAAGTGATCCCAATAATCTACCCCTTTGTATTTTGTTTTCAATACCACAACGTCTTCTCATATGAATGTGTCAATGTCAAAATGAGAATCTTTCCTCTCCCTTTTACTTATGTATCTCCCCTAGAAATTGATTTTATTTCTCTCCCCCTTATTAACAAGAAATACGAAGTTCATGGTAGAGAGGGTATCATTCTATACTTAAGCAATGTACCACCAATCATTTCACTCTTAGTCTACTTGAGCATTGCTCGGCGTAGAAAACAAGAGGATTTGATTTAGACAACCAAGTTGTCCATTACCCACATAATATGACACCTCATGAGATGAGAACTCATACACATTTCTTCAAGGGTTTTTAACTTTCATTCCATACCGAAGATGTTGAGTGTGAAAGAAATAATCAACCTGAATTTCCTGCACTCACTTCAAAAAATAGATAAAAAACATTCATGTGCAATTGGAAGGATAAGTGACCTTTGATCACATTCACTCAGCTTATGTCATTGATTATCTTTGTTACTCCCCCTTTATAGAATGATCTTTATTTTGAGTAACCAAGGATGAAAGATTTAGAAATAAAATACCATTTCCAATGACATGATCATCAAACAATCATAATAGTAGTTGAATTTAGTACCAACTGAAATTTATACTTATTGAGATAATGACTCTGGAAGCTTCTTCATGTGTATCCCTCTATAGAGAACACTTATCATCACTAAATATCAGGTTCTCCCCCTGAGATCTTGCATCACCTTCAATTCCCTGTATTTAAATAACAAATACAATATACAATGATTTAAGGAAATAGGGTGGATCCTTCATTATTCTTCAATGTGAGTAGGAGGGCTGAGCTGAATTTCTCAACCAGGATGCTCCATTTTCTCCACTCCTCACACTTTCACATTTGATCATTAATTTTGAATGTAGGTGTGTGGATCTCAACACTTCTTCTATCTCATTGTGTGTGAATCTTCTTTCTTCAAGAGATTTCCAAGCACTATAATCTCTCGGTGCAACATTAATCCTCTTCATGAATTCTTGTTGGGATGGAATAAATTCAAATCACTTTCTGACACTGTGACCAGCCTTGTAGAACCTCAAACATAGAACTTCTTTATCTTCATGTAGAATCTTCTTTTTGTTTTTAACACTAGCCTTAGCTTGGGCATCTTCTATCTTTATCATTCTTTCCAAATCTTCTGGCCAAATCACCAAAATATCATTAGAGACTGAGGAATTAAGATTGGATTTTCTACATGGATTCTTCTGATTGGATTCCTTCATATTAGTTCTTTTGGATGCACCACCATTCACATTCTTGGACATGGAATCCAAGGACTTCTCAGTTTTCCTCATTGTAATATTCTTGGTATCATTTTCTTTTGCAACAAACATATGATTACATCCCAAGATAGATTCTTCATTCTTCTCTAGATTTTTTGGTCTTTTGTTCTTATTAGCATTGAATATATTCTGAGATAGGAATCCACCATTCTTGTGACCACTGCCATTGCATACATCACAGATGTTGTCCAACATTCTAAATCTATTTGCAGTATATTGATGTTTATGGATCTGTGGATGTTGTTTCTTCTTATCTGGATTTCTCCCCCTTGAGATGGGATTTCTTTGTGCTTTTACATTTACGGGATTGTACCAACAATCCATTGCACAATTCCCAAACCTGTTGTAGCACCAGCATTGACCAACAAATCTTAACTTCTTGTCATCTTCTTGATAAGTTTGCTGATTCTTCTTCTTCTTGGTATGTTGTGATTTATGTGGGGATCTATCTTCCACACTCTTTCCCCTATCCACCCTATCCATGGTGATAGGTTTCATCTCACTTTTAATTATCCAAACTTTTTTGGAATTTTTCTTCCTTCCTACACTTTTTGTAGGAGCAATTTTAGAAACATTAATACAAGTGGGTATGGATGATACCTTTACTTTATCATCTACTTTTGATAGCACAATGAGTGAAGCCATGATCTTCTTATCACATGTTGGAGGTATTTTGACAGTAGAATCCTCCAGTGAGCATTGAGTATTGGCAGCAACTATTTCCTTCTTTTGTGGAGACTCAATATGTGTCTTCTCAAGATTGGCTAGTTCAGCTTCCAATTCTAGACATCTCATATTGAGGATGACTTCCTGGTTTTCAATCATAGTCATATTCTCTTCACAAGCCTTCTTTAATCTTTAAAATTCATCTTCATGCATATTTACTTTGTTTTGTAACAAAGATTCAAGTTCATTGATCTTCTTGGAGTTATATTCCAAATATAACTTCTTGACTTAATTTCCCCTTTTCACCTCATCTTCTAGTTCATGTATCTTCTATTCTAGAGTCTTATTAACTCCATCCTTTTCTTCAACATCATTGAGCCACTTTGAAGAACTTTCTTCAAATTCCCTCTTTGTTGCTTCAAAGGCTCCAACCTATCTACAGAGCTTTAAACAATCGACAATTTTTGCTTCTAAGCCTTTCTCCAAAACATCAGTTTCTTCTTCCAGCTGAGTGATATTTTCCTCCATGCATTGAAATACCCTGAAAACCAGGGATGCACTCTCTTCAGGAATACCATGAATAATCATTCTTAATCTATCAATTTATATTTCTTTAGATGTTGTAGATTTTTCATCACCACTTGTGCTAGAATTTTCATCATGAGGGTAATTTCTAAATATACTAACACATACCTCTTGATCAGTTGAGGTAGGAAGGTTTTCCATCTTCTTGGTGGGTACTTGAGCCACCTTCTCATTACATTCCAAATCTGGTGTGTCTTCAATGTCAGCTATATATGGAGAACCAGATGCTTCCTCTTATTTAGATAATATGGAATTCTTCTTCAAACTTCTCTTCTCTTTCTTTTTCCTATTAATCATGGTCTTAATAGATATAGCCTTCGAATCAAAGGTAACTGAATATTCACCAATACTTATCTTCATTGTTGAATCAGGAAAGGAACTCAAATCATCAAAAGAGAATAAATTCACTATAGAGATTCCAACATAGGTGAACCACTCCCTCTGATACCAATTGAGAGGACCAGTTTTGGATATGTATAACACTGAGGGGGGGGGGGGTGAATTGGTGTTGGGGACTTTTTAAACCAATTCCAACTATTATCCATGTACCTCGTGACCTTTTAGTATCTTGATTCTCTTATTCTCTTTTCTCTGTCGCATGCAATAATAGAAAGCAGTAAAAATATTCACATGATATTTTTACAAGGTTCACCACTCAATAAGAGTAGCTACGTACTTTCCATGCATGGGAATGACCACTGCATGGATTCTCCATTATAATGTGATATTCTTTTACAATGGAGTGGCTAGGAGAGCAATCCTCTAGCCCGTGTGAGTCCCTACACTTTAGAGGGGGGTGGGAAACAATCCTCTTCCCTGGATTGGTGATGACCTAGCCCAACTTGCAGCATCTAGCTGGTTCTTTATACTCCCTATGGAGACATTCTTATTCCTTCTACAAAATGTAGGTTCTACTCTTGATCTATTTCAGTGCTCTTCACTCGATTTCTTGCAAAGTAGTAGGCAAATAATTCTCTTCTTTCTTTATCTTCTTCTCTAGCACAAAAACTGGTTTCACTAGTTCTTCTTCTTTTTTCTTATTAGTGAAAAAACTGACTGCACTAATCTTCTTCACTTCTCTCTATGGAACAAACCTGTAAGCTGCACACTCTTCTTCTTCTTCTGATTCTTCAGTGCAAAACAAACTACACTGAAACCTACTCTACTTCACAGGTTTTCTTTCAGTGAAAAATCATCTGCACCAAGCTCTTATTCTTCTTCTTCTTGCTAGAATCACAAGATCTCTTTCTTATTGTGAAAACAATGAAGTATAGATCAACTTAGCATCATCATAGTTTAACAGAAGCTTGTAAGAACTTCTAGAACAACTCACATCTTGCACGCCACCCTACTTGCATGCCTCCCTGCTTCAGCTTGCGCGCCACCTACTTGAACGCCACTCAGCTTACGTGCCTTCCTGCTTGTGCGCCACCTGCTTGCGCGCCTCACTGCATGTGCTCCACCTACATGCGCGCCTACTCAGTACTTGTGAGCCACTGTTGAGCCCAGCTCACAACTTGCGTGCCACCTTTGGCTTTATACACAAGCCACTTCTTGAAAGCACCTCTGGAAACTTGTGCGGAAAAATTTGTGAGGCTCCCTACTTGCACGCATTAAACTTGCGCGCCACCCACTTGGGTGAGCATACCACCTTCTATTACTAGCGTGATCAGAGCTCTAATTTTTCTCTTAAGTATTTTTCCTTAAGAAATGAAGAGGCTAGTTGTCTATTTATAGGAATTTTGGTGACTTGCGCGACCAATACTTGCGCGCCAAGTCTTGCACTTTCACGCCTCCTTCCACTTGTGCACCTCATTTATACTTGTGCGCCTCTTTGTGGATAGGAAAAACTTCCGCGCCACTTTTATACTTACGCGCCTCTTTGTGGATAACACAACACTTGCGCGCCACCTAAAAATGAGGCTCAACTTGCGCACCTCAACCACTTTCATGCCACACTTCTTCGACTTGCACGCTCAGAGCTCAAAATATTTCTCTAAGTATCGGGCTCATAGAAATGTGGAGGGTAGTCGCCTTTTTATAGGCATTTTGGAAACCTGCGTGTCACATGTACTTGCACGCCTCCTTGGTACTTGCACGCCTTCGTGGCACTTGCGCGACTCCCTGGCACTTGCGTGCCTCCTTGGGACGTGTGCGCCTTCTTGGTACTTGCGCGACTCCTTGGAACGTGTGCGCCTCTTTGGGACATGCGCACCTTCTTGGTACTTGTGCGCATTCATTCCTTTTCCATATTTTTGAAATAATGCTATTTGAAATATGACTTGCACGCCTCTACAGCACTTGCATGCCGAAACTTGCGCACCGACACTTGTGTGTCGCCACTTGTGCACCGCCACTTGTATGCCTTCTTCTTGCCTTTGTCATTTTTGGATAGTACTATGTTGAAATGTGTTTTTCCAAAAACACTTCTTTACTCTCTCTATCCTTCATACGGCTTGCATCACAAGTTCTCCAAACTTATGATATTTGTGAAATACAAATCAGCAAAACATTGTCTAATTTCTTCTACTCTTTTTGGAATATGAATTCCAAAGTAATTCTTTCATCCTAACTTCAAATCCTGAATTCCTCTTCAACCATCCTTAGATAGATGATACTTCACCATTCAGCTCCAATCATCCTCAAATGGATGATACTTCTCCATTCTTCATTGTTTTAAACAATGTGTCACCTATGACACAGGTTCTTTGAACTTAGGATCAGTTCAACAATCGTCTTAATTTATCTTCATAGAAAATTACTCAAGTATGAAATCCAATGCTATGATTTCATAATAATTCTCCAAGCATCCTCACTTCAGCCGATCTCCATTAACTTTGGAGTCATTCTTTATCTACTTCTTCATTTTGACTAGTATTGACAACTGTTGACAACAAATACATTCTTCACACACAAAGTGGTCCCAACATTAACTCTATAAAATAATAATATAATAATAAATATAATATATATTTATTAAATAAATCATTATAATCATCCATGTAAAGTAGTGTTGAAAAATTATTTACACCACTACATAAAGATGAGAAGTAGTACGTATGGAATAATGATGTTTTTTCACTTTGTATGATGAAAAGAAGGTAGAAAATAATTATTCTATCATAAAAATAAAAAATAATTATATTGATGAGACTAAATTTATTATTTATTAATGTATACCATGGATTTAATGGAGATAAAAAAATAAATAAAATTGTAAATTTTTGGTTAAGAGTTAAAGCTCTTCATTGGAAAAACTTTATTATTTTACACATTAATCCTTAATATGATTGTATTTTGAAATAAAAAATACTCTATTATTAGTTTAATAATTATAGAATATAATTATGTCATCTAATTTCATTAAAAAACTTACTCTAATTTCCCATAGTCAGTGGTAACAATATTACATTAGCACTACATATAGGCGGTTAAACCCCAGATGGATGAATACGTTTGTAGTCATAATAAACTAGACACATTATTGAATCACAAACTACATTTGAAGACATAATATAAAATATAGTATTTTCATTTACATGACCATTATTTAATTTATAATATATATCCATATCATTCATAAATAAACATTGTCATGTCTTAGGAAAAGTGTACATAAGAAAGGGGTGTAGTTTGATGATCGGGAAGGGTTTGTGTCCAATTGAAGTTAGTAAACAATAAATTGTATTTAAATAATAAATGATGAACAAATGATGTAATATAAATAATAATATTAGCTATAAATTTATCTTTGTGTATCATAACTATTCAAATAATCACATAGACATTAGTAATAGATTTAATAATGAAAGAATGTACAATATCAGACATATGAAAATATCATCCAGGCCTCATGCCTAGAAATATTAAATAAATGGGTAAGGCCTTAACAAAATTCCCAATATATTTTTTAATGAAATATATTAATACATAGAGGTTATATATATTTTAGTTCCCCACCCACTAATTATCAAGTCTAATGTATTCATTGTATGAATTGACATTATAACATAATCAACATGCGTTAAATATTAAAAATATTTTTTTTTTCAAGAGCTAAAATATGAAATATAAATACTTCACATAGTAAAAGTTATCATAAAAATTATATAAATAATTTTTATGGTATCATTAGCATATATCCTTAGCATAATATAGAACAAATGATGTTTAAATTGATAAAAACTCATTAAAAATGTCACTGAAAATTTCTTAAGGAAAATACCCTATTCACATTGAAATAAATAGTCTATAAAAATCCAAAATATTATATAAAATCATTTATAATAAATTAAAAATCTAAAAATATAATTAAAGATTTTAATAAATGTCTTTTCATTATGGTATTAGTTTTTTTTCTTATCATCTAAGTTAAGAAAACATCACATTCACAAACTATAATAACGAAACAATTATCTCTTTCATAAAATGACAAAAAAATTCCTTTTAAACAATTTTTTGAAAATTTAAACATGTTTAAAAATGGATCAAATATACAATTTTGTAATTTTAAATACATAAATTTTTTAAATCTATTAGAAATATGTACACGGAAGAAAGTGATTCTCAGTTTCTTAAGAATATAAGGTTGTTTTTTTAAAAAAATATTATTTTGATGTCTTGAGTACTTAAATTGAGGAATATTAAAAATATAATATTTTATTTATAAAAAAACATATAATACAATATATATTTTTATTGTATAAGTATTATTTTTCCCCTAGTAGATACTTAAACATAAATAATCTTGAATAACAACGTGATTTTAAAACAAACCCTTACCTAAGGTCTGACTACCTTCATACATCCTCGAACCTCCTTTATAATAAGTATAAATTAATTATAAATATATTACACGAAAATAATAATATATAAAAAACCATATATGAGTTACATATAATTTTTTATTGCTAATTTATTCACAATTAATTTTTTAAATTATGGTTCTAGGTATTAACTCCTTCATTTTTCATGGATGTTTTAATTCGATTGTTACTGTCCTTACACATATATTGGGGTCCTATCATCTCAAAATTATAATAATTATATAAATATCATATATATTCATTATATAATTATTTTACTTATTCTATAAATGTTAGAGACATAAACATGAATAACACTATTCATGGAGACGGTGTATCATAGGTAAGAATGAACATTGTTTTATTTTATTATTGAATGGTGAAATGAAATAAGGATAACTAATAATCACCATTCTAGAATAATTAAAATATTATATAAATAATTTATATTAATAAAATTAATATTTATTATAATCTATCTAAAACTAAAATGAAAATGGAATCACATCACATTGTGGAGGCGGTAGTTCACACGTACGCACACGTAGTATTAACATTATCTAACTTATTGGAGAGATTAAATATATATGTGATATTTTATTTCTATAGGTATAATTATTCAATAAATATAATATTTATACCTTTTTACCACAAAAAATATATTACATACTCTATTCGATAGAATTCATGTTTCTCTATGCTGAAAGAATGAGGAAATTGGATTTTCATGTGATGTTAGTATTCTCATGCACTGAGGTATGATGATTAAATAGAAATATTGACCTATCAAAATTTTTTTTTCAAGAATTTCCAACTAGGAGTAGGCCATAGGACCCTAAAAATAATGGGAAAAACGTTTAAACTCCATAAGATATTTTTTTATCCATTTTGAGAACTATTTGGAACAAGAAAACAACCAAATAGAGTATTTCACTTCCCATGAAATGATTTTAATCCCTGTGAATCCCAAACAGACTTATGGATCAAAATATATTGATATAAAAAGTTGTTTAATTCTTATAAATGAGTTAGAGCTCCCATGTAAGGACCTAAATCAAAACATTGACAAAAACCATTTAGATAAATCCCCTAAAAAAGTCTAGTCCTGTTAAAATATATCCTATGTGCACATGTTAGTCTGTAAATAAACCCTTCTACCTCTAATTTTCATGTTGATTGATGATCTCTCAGATGACGAATTATGGGGTGAGATCTGATCATGTAGCTCCTTCACTCAGGTAGTTTTTCCCTTCTTGGGTGAATATTGTGTACGTCATATTATGTGTATGAGTTCCCCCTAGAAAAGTCACTGGGATGATCCCCCGCATGGGAGATACCCCTAGGTGAGCCCCCATCAAAGAGAACCATGAGTGTGAGGCCCCTTACCCATCACATGGGTCTCCCATACTATGGTGACACATACATGGGTTACCAATACCTAGAAAACCCATACATGGGAAAACCAAAATTAGTAGACCCATACCTCAAAGGCCAATACATGGGAGATCCATACATGTGTGATCACCAACATGGGAAATCCCTCATCTAGGAGAACTATTTGGGAAACCATTTTCCATGGCATGATACATGTGGAACCATTAATGCACATTGATTCATACTACTGGGTATGCTCCCCCCACACCCCAGCTCTAGATCTGTGTTGGCCTAAATCCTCGATCCCCTTGTTCAATCCCTTCAGTACTATCAAAAAACCACATGAAAAATGGAGAGTCACAATGTGAGATTTCTAGACTTTGTCAAGATAATTTTGGGCTTAGAAATAAAAAACTCCACCTCTCATTCAAAATCACTAGGACTCCTGATACATAGAATTATTTAAAAATCATCATAATCATCCTTGGTGTGATCCCCAACCTACCCAAATCACTATATGTCTATATTCATCCCATGATGATATAAAAGTTCTGAAAAACATGAAGAATCCTCAAATATCATCATTCTATTGTGCTCCTCTTAGGCCCTCAGAACCTTTAAGGTATATTTACATTCCCCAAAATAAGAGAAAATTAATGGGGCAATAAGATTAAATATACCCTCATGTTTTAAATATAAAAATATTCATGATCCACCTCCCATAATTCAGTAACACTATAGAAAAGTATCCTTCCAAAGCTTGAGGCTTAAGTGAAAACCCTAAAAATATGGATAAGGTGAACCTTAGAGCCTAGAGTAGTGCTACTAAAAATCATGTCACATAGGATCTCATTTATCAGGATCTATCCAGATCACCTAATCCCACCCTGTATGATACATATTCCACTCCTCGGGCCCATACAGTGTGAGAACACTTCACAACACCCAACCTTTTATTGCGCAATGCACCTTCTTCATTTACAATAATCACCTGCATTATCCATCCTTTGGACACTTTTTCATGTCACCAATGGTTTTCCACATCCATCCATGGGACTCCCATCTATGGGTGACAAAAAAAAACCTCCATTGAAGCCACCATACTTTAATGATCATGGAAAAATACACACCAACATTTCTCCAATTCAGTTTTGAATTCCTTTGGTTGAAGTTATCCCACACAATTCATACCTTATGGTTAGGGTCCACATGTCATGTACATTTGTTGATACATTTCATAATGAGGAGCTAAACATATGGAGATGTGTGAGAGTCCGCCTAGTATTAAACATGATGTTAGGGATGAATCCTTCCCCCATTATCTCTAAGACCAAGAACCACACATTTTAGATGGTAAAGGGGGGATGTTTTCATTTCCCATTGATAAGGGATAGTGCCTTATCCACATATATTCTCTAAAACTATGATAAGGTCATCCCTTCTTGAATAATATCCTAGATTATCGCATTTTATGTGTCAATATTAGTGTGTAAGTATATTCAAGTGGCATAAAAATAAAAGAGAATATGAGGATATCAATGCCGTTTATCTAACATATCATCCCGACCTCATCCACCAGCAAAAAAAAAAGGATACTGTGTGGTTTCATATATCATCAACGTCATCTAAAATCTCATATGAATCATTACTCATTTGGGATAATAGGTTTTTATTTATTATGAGAAATTCATGATCAGATGTATGTCTCGATAGAGACTCCTTTTCTTGATCCTCCTCATTACCTCCTTCAATGGGCCTATGTTGGCTTGGGTCCTCAATTTCATGTTTCTATCTCATGTTTCCATATACACTATGATTAAAAAATTCATTGGTCATCAATATGTGTGGGTACTCAACATATCCAAACTATATGTCTTTGATTCCCATGCAAATAAGATATGTTTTAATCCTTCCTATGGTTCAAAACCAACACCCCAAAGTCTCCCAAATATCCATGGATCCATATTCCCTATAGTTTATTATCTAACCCAATAGTCTATATCACCTATAGTTTTCTCAAGAAACATCATCATAAGTCCTCAATTTTTTTCTCGAAAACTTTCACCTGGACTTTCTAGCTACACGATGTCAATCTATATGGTTTAGTCCTCTACACTCGACCTGAAAAGTAATGATATGACCAGTTAGTGGAAACTAACTACATGGGTTCTAAATCATTTCACAAGGATACATAGGAAACCTATCTCATGGTCCCAATCCTAATATCAATATTACAGGGGTCTCAAAATATGATGAAAACATCTAGAGTTCCACAAAATGTGTTTTAAAAAAATCATTAAAATAATAAAAGACCAAATATTCTTTAATAAAAATGCAATAGTGTATCATCAATGAGGAAACTATGATACATATATAGATATAAGGTTCAAGAGATAGGCAGGCCGGCTCATAAAAAATTATTATAAAAAGTAAACAGTACAAAGCAAGTCAGAACAAGGGGGCATTACAAAGCCACGTATTTACCTCACCACTACCATTCATATGTCCCAGACTACAATAGTAACTTAGCAAAACAAAATACCAACATGAACTAACCTCCATAAGTGCTATTTTGGAAAGAAAATCAGCAGCCTGGTCGGACTCTCTTTAAACATGAGAGACAACAAGAGAAATGGACTCTGTAAGGCGAAGATAAGAAATCCATTGTGGCAGCATCTTCCATGGAGCATTCCTAGACCGATCTTTGATAATTTTCACAGAAATAGAAGAATTTTATTCAATCCATAATCTTCACCAACCGTAATGGGATGCATACCTTAGTGCCTTTATCATTGCTCATAGCGGTACTTCAACTTCAAATCAACTACCAATGAATAGGAAAAAAACATCCCTTCACAAAGCCCCGATGGGTGCGGATAACACCACCGCATCCATCAAAGCCAGGTGCACTAGAGGCCACCCCATCAACATTAAATTTAATCCAATCTGAGATCAGTGGAATCTATCTGATGTATTTCACCATACATGGTTTTCTCTCCCTTTTATTAACTCCAAGAGTCCTCAAAATAATATGGTCAGAGACATCAATATACATCGATCCAGTTGGAATTTTAGAAGCAAGTATGGCGCTACGATGAATGACCAAGAAACTATCATGGAATAAGGGTTTTCAATTGTTGAAAATCTTATTATTTTGTTCCTTCCATGTGTATGATAGGACAATGAAAACTGCTACTACAAGAATAGATTTCACCTGGTCACTGCAGTCCACCTGGTAAACTGAAATTAGAAGAATCTCAATAGGCTCGAGGCTAAGGCAACACCAAAATATATACTTCACATAACTCCACAACCTACTGGAAAACAAGAAAGAAACAAATAGGTGAAGAAGAGACTCCTTATCACCCAAACATAAATGAAAAACGGGGGCATGATGTAGCCCAGTATGTTAGAGGAGGCACTAGATAGGTAGCCGTTGTTTCCAAATTTTCCAGAAAAGAAGAGAATCATTAGGATGGATAAAAGGATTATCAAATTCAGCCACTCATGAGGGGATCTCAGATGAGGTAGTGCATTGAAGCTTATAACATTCTCGGCTGGAAAACAACCCATCAAGGTCAAGCCTCCATACCAAAACATCACAGTCCACATAATTATTTTTGGAAATCTCCATGTGAATATGACTAGGAAGAAAATTATGTGCATTTAGGATACGTTGGATGTCTGAGATGGAGAGGTTCTTCACAGATGGGGGATGAAAATGATTTCCTTGATGGGGCATGAAATCCAATGAGTCGTCCAACAGTTCAGATGAGATTCTGGATAGGCCATCCATTTAGAGTTTTCCATGATCTTTGAATAATTCCTCTTTATTGCCGGCCAAATAGAGGAATGCAGGTACATTGCATGCCCTCTGTACAGCTTATCAACAAATATGAACACCAGAAACTCTAGTGAGAAATCAGGCATGGAGAGAATCCTCCATGTGAAATTAAAGAGAAAAGCATCACAAAATATCTTGATGTCTTTAATTCTCATTCCACCCAAACCCACCATTTTAAGACACTCCTTCCAAGCGACCGTGAAAAGCATAATTTCATATATCAAACCAGTCCAAATAAATATCCTTATCTTTCCACTCAATTCATTGACAAGGGACCTAGGCCATCTGTACAACAAGAAGGTGTAAACAAAAGTTGAAGTAATGACAGAATTGATAAGACAGATTCTACCTTCTTGAGATATAGTCTTCCCTTTCTAGACTACTAATTGATTAGTGATTTTCAGAGCAGTATTCTCCATGTGTGAGTGTTTCATCCTGATTAAATATAACGGGAGTCCAAGATAATTGAAGGGAAAAGATACCCTCTTCACACCAAGACTTCGAGCAGTCTGGTTCTCTTTCAAAATGTAAATTCCTTCTCCAAAGACCGCAAAAGATTTATCCTAACTAATTACTTGACCTGAAACCTCTTCATAGTTTGAGAAAATGTTTTTAATGCTAGATATGGTTTTCCTAATAGACATGAATAATATAAAGATATCATCTGCATTGAGAATGTGGGAGGGTGATAAGCAGTTCCTTCCAAGCCCACATTCTTTTATACAAACTATAATTGACAAGATCAGGAAGGCACCAACTCAAATATTCCTCATCAATGGAAAATAACAATATAGATAAAGGGTCACCCTATCTAACTCCTTTTGAACACCGAAAGAAACCCCTTGGATATCTATTAACCAGAATAGGAAATTTGGAACTTTCTAGAATGGAGCAAACTAGACCAATAACCCTTGATGAGAAGCCTTGCATGTTAAGGATTGAAAATATAAAGTTCCAATTTATTATGTCAAAGGCTTTAGAAATGTCAATATTAAAATCCATATTACCATCTTTAACCTTTCTCCGCATAATGTTGACACATTCCGAAGAAATTAAAAGGAAAGTATGAATTTTTCTTCTAGGAAAAAATCCAAACAGATTGACAGATATAAGTTACTTGGCCAACACACCCAGCCTTCGAGCCATGATCTTACTAATAACCTTCATGATAGAATTACCAATATCCAGAGGCCTAAAATCCCCAATATCTATGGAATTTTCCTTCTTTTTAATGAGTGAAATGAAGTTAGAATTCATCCCAAATGGTATTGAGGAGTGTTGAAAAAATTGTCTTACAGTATTTATCACCTCAAGCTGAATAATGTCCTAGTAGAACATAAAGAATTTTTTGGTGTGGCCATCAGGACCGGAAACACTATCCATCATTAAAGAGAAGAGGTCTGCATGTACTTTCTTTGAGATATGGATCTCAGTTAACCTTTTATTTTGAGCATCATAATCACTCGCGTCAATACACATCATCAGATTATCTAATGACTCCCCCCCAAAATCTGTATATAACATTTCAAAGTAGCAGGTCCCAGCATTTCCTATATTAGTTTTAGAATTAAAAATGCTTCCATTAATCATTAGAGCCTTGATATTCTTCTTGACATTCTTCTCCTTGTGCATGAAATGAAAGAAACTTGAATTTATATCTTCTTCCTTCATCCACCTAATGTTGAACTATTTGTGAGTTAAATTCTCCTTGATGGTCAAAAGATTATCCAGATTCTCTGAAGCTTGTATCTCATATTGAGAGGGAGCATCCTGAGAGATATTACCCTGTTGGAAATTAAGAAGATGAGATTCAGCCTCTTTAATATCACCATCAAGAGAGAGAAATGATTTATTGCTCCAATATTTTAGTCGGGCCTTCACTATCTTCAGTTTACACGTCAAGATGTGCAGAGGACTTCCAAAAAACATATCTTTCCCAGCATCAATAATGATTTCTCTGCAGCCTGGCACAACCAACCATGCATTATTTAATTTAAATGGAAGGGGTTCTGATCTAAATCTATTAAATCTAATAACAACCAGAAAAGGATGATGATTAGAGTGATGCCTGGGAAGAGTCAAACCAGAAAAATCCACTACATCACCATTTTTATCCCCTTGCACCAAACATCTGTCCAATTTACTAGCTTACCTTCCATTTAAAGTATACCTACTCAAAGCGAAATAAGAACCATCTATGGGAACATCAAACAGCCATCATTGATCAATAAATAATGAGAATTCCTTGGCAAAGCCTCTATATAAATTACTCCTAGTTTTTTCTTCCATCCTCAATATGGATTTAAAATCACCAATTAGAATCCAGCTAGTAGTCATTTTCTTAGAGGTGGAAACTAGATTTCTCTGTATAGCTCATTGTATGGTATATAAGTTGAAAGAATACACAAATGACATAGTGATAAAGAAAGACTACAAGCAACAAGAAAGGGTCACCAACTGATGATAATTATAGAAAGAATCAATCATTACACTAATGTGATTTAAGACCCACAAGGATACTGTTTCATTCTCAAATTTATTATTCGCAACAAAGGAATACCTCAATGTGCTCCATTTGAAATCCATCCATCTCTCAAAATTCAGTCTCGGTTTTTAAATGCCATGAAGCATAGGCTTATGGGTCATAATAATACGCCTAAGGGTTTTGACCGTGGGAGAGTTCCCTAACCCTTGGCAGTTCCAAAACACTACCTTCATTGATTGGTAGAACAAAGCCTAGTGCAAGGACCAACATAACTTTCTGTTATGCCTTTGTGTGGTTATCCAGATTCACCAGGAAAAGTATTAGTAGAGGAGATTTCAAACATATCCTACCCAGCTTCCTCCGCAGAAGGGGGTTCAATGGTAAGAGATTTGAACCTATTTTTTGAGGTAGTGTGCGCTAGCAGCAGGGTAGCAGGGAGCCTCTTCCAAGCTGCCGTAAAAGGTGTAACCTGGGAGAAGTCCTTGAGAACTTCTCATCATCTGGATGTATGACTTGATTATCCCTCATTAAAGGGCCTTCCTGATAACCTAGGAGACCAGAGATCTCCATAGAGTATTCCTGCACAACCTGTTCATGAGGAGAATCAGCTCGACTGATTTCTATATATCCTGATAATATCCCATCTCTATCATTCATTAGTATATCAAATACCATTTCATATCTGACTTGGGCATCATCTGTCGAAGGAGAAATACTTGGAGCATCATTTGTATTAGCATTATATGCATGCTCAATTCCAGCATCTGATGTTTCAGAAGGCATTGCAGCAGTTTCATCCTTCTAACCAACCACATGAGCAGAAAGATCACACCTTCCATTAACAGTATTTCCCTCCCTAGGAGAATTGTTATCCTCTTTTACACTAAAAGTTTTTTCCCAATCAGAATCAACAGGAACAGAATTACCATCTCCAGTTATATGCACATCCAAATTAGAAGAAACCAACCCAGGGGCTTCTCCACTGCCTTTCCAAGCTTCCTCCTTCAACTGATAATTTCATGTCTCTTAATGTTGAAGAAGGTAAACATCTTGTTCCTATTGAATTCAGTATTCATATTCCCAATGATGTGACAATTCAGTAAAAACATTGGTTCCCTTTCAAAAACAATCTCAAGATTAATGTTGTCATCCCTAGTGGTGAAAACAACCTCTTCCACTAATGTTGTGGACATATCTACTTCAATGAGTATCTTGGCATAGTGCCCAAAACATGGATTGTCTGTCTGCCAATCAAGACTTATAGGATTACATAGGGATGAGGCAATATCTCTCGGGATTTTTGGATTCTAGTACAGCCAACTCAACTTGAAAACTCGTATCCATACTTAAGAAAATGTGTTCTTAACTGTACTGGGATCAAAATTCCTATCCCATTCATGAATGCGAAGAAATCCAGGTTGTAGAGGAACTGAACCCAAGCTCCAAGCACATGTCTTACATTTATCCGAATGATGGAAAATGTGATAAAACCCAAGACCCATAGCATTCATATTCAAATGAGTGAAACCCCATATCTCAGCAATCCTGTTGGTTAGATCATTGAACTTCTAGGGTCTCGCCCCTTTCGGAATCACAACGTGGGTGATGATTGAGAACATACGAAGCTTCACCATTTATTCAACAACATCTTGATTTGTTGATACAAGTGCAAACCAACCTTTTCTGATGATCCTTCCTGAGGGGGATGATTCACAATTCAAGAAAGATGTATTACAATCATGCTTGGCAACCTCTACAAAGATTTTTCGAAAACCCAAAGCTTCCTGAATACGGCCCGAATTGCTAGATTTCTATTTCTCACAGAGGATAAACATCTTCTTATGCCCCATCCACTCATCATCAGCCACCTCGTCTTTAGCTTTCTCCCTAGAATATTCAATTACTGAGCAATAATATGATTCGCGCATACCAGGTTTTTCTACCTTCTCCCCTCCTTGTGACGCTATTATATATATATATATATATATATATATATATATATATATATATATCTTTCTCGATTAATAACCTTAGAAGAAAATATATGGTTCTAAATTTCATACATTCTAATAATTTATAATTAATATTAGGGAGACCCATGTCATACTTTATATTTAACAATGGATTCATGAATAAGAACTAAATCATTAAAATTGTCCCTGAGAAGAAAATAATTACCCCCAAAATTATGTGATGATCCCAAGCACCAGTAACCATGACCATTGTGATTCCCTAATAATCATTGGATAAATCCCAAAATGACCACCTTGATTTAGAAAGAAGGTTCATGAAAAATATCAGATAAGGGAACCATTTTCTATTTTTGTAATCATGAAAAAATAATCACTGTAAGGCATTTGAAAATTGAAAAGTGGAGGTGAATGATTGTACAACATTTAAACAGCCAAAAAATCATTGGGATAACAGGATCACAAAATTGAATTCATTTGATTTAATGAAAACATATATTAAATACATAATTATACCCATCCATGTGAGGGGGTGATGGGAAATGAATTACATTGGTCCATGAAGCTGAAGTCCTCTATACATACAGTAGAATATCTCATTTCCCATTTGTTGGAGTAGGGATAGATATAAGTTATTCCAATAACATAATAAACACTCAATACATTGGAGATAATGATATTATTATATGAAAATATTTTATAAATATTGGAATGTGGTAGAAAATTAAATAAAATGAAAATTTATGGTAAAGAGCTATACAAAATCATTAGAAAAAACACATTACATTTAAATCTAAAGCCTTACTAGGTTGCTTTTTTTAAAAAATAAGGACACTGAGTTATGAATAGTTAGGAAAATAATGTATTTAATTAGGTATTTTTAATATAAGAGGCTGTTGAAGTTAGGAGCGTAGATGGGATGGGGTTCCCATTTCAATGTGACAAGGAGTGGAATTTTTCAAAATACACATAATTGTTCAATAATGGGTTGTCACTCTCAATCCAAGTACCTATAAAATTGATAAATATTAGAGTGAAGGAAACATATGGTCATGCTACACCTCCACCACTAAATTATAAATATTTCATAAATATTTTATTCCCGTATCATTAAAGGCCACTTACATTTACTAATTTAGTTTTCACCACAGTCAGATGATTTTTAACTAGGAACATTATTCCATAAGAATAAAAATAAAATGAACTTTATTAGATAATTTATAACCATTTTATAAAAATATTAAATCAAATTAATCAAATAATAAAATTATATGTGTGGAAAATAAATTTTATTATAAGCGCATTTGACGAGAAAATTCTATTTTTAACCATAAATGTGATAATTAATTTTTCCTATCTATAGTTTTCATTGTGAAAAAATCAATCGTATTAGAAAATATAATATAATTTGATTCAAAATACATAATCCATTTTATGAAATTCAATTAAAATAATTTCAATAATTTAATTTAAAATTATATCCATAAATGCGATGAATATCATTTTAGCAATGAAAATACATTCATATTTTTTAAACCAAATTTCCAAAATTCTGCATATAATTTATTCCAATAACCTATATCATATTAATCATAATAAAAGAAAACTATTATTTTTTTAAACTATTTTTTTAAAAAAAAATTAAATGCTTTAAATTAAAAGACAATTTTCAATACAAAATTGTATTTTCGATATTCATCAAAAAAAATTAAAAAAAATAATAATCAACAATTTAATGTAATATAATTTTAAAATCTTGATTCCAATTTTTTTTTTCAAAATTTTAAAATATATATAATAAATGTTTAAAACATTAATTTAAAAAAAATATTGAATAATACCACTTTTTAGACAATTATGGATATTAATCATAAAACCATATTTTTATTTTCTCATTTCTAACAAAAATTATTAGATAAATATAAAAAAATATCAAATATATAATATATAAATTTAATCTAAATAATTCTTCAAAAGAGATTAAGTAAAAAAACATATAAAATAGTTTTAAAAAATTGCATTTATTTTCATGTTAGTTGTTTTTTTATTTCATAGAAACCGATTACCAAGGAATTTAATTTATAAAATTGTAATCCAAATACCATTTATAAATTATTTTTTCTAACTCATTCTCACCAATTTTTTATACTACGTTATAAGGTTATACTATATTATAGTTTATTTAGTTTATGGGCTTCATTGATCATATGTTATCAAAGAGATTAAATTTTTTAGACAATCATTATACCGTGGGGTGTTATATTCTACCCCTATAAGATGAATTTTTCTATTGAAATTACATTAATCTAATAAAAAAGGATAATATCTCTTACTCATTACATCTCCAGGTCCTCACATATCTTCATAGATTTTTTTATTCCTCTAGATAATTTAAACAAGGTATGTAGTCTTATTTTGTATAACATTATTTCTATAAACTAAGATTTCTATTATTTTTTATAGACATGATAGATCTTGCTCCAAGGTTATGCCCAAAAGCTCAGTACATGTGAAAAATAATATATCTACTTCTTTGGGAGACTTACATATAACATATTGAACCTGAGAGTGGTTCAGTAGATGTTACTTAAAATAAGCTATCTTTCCTACCTAATCAATAATCTCCAAATGAAAAAATATTTCTTAGGATCAAATTTCCATTCATCCAAAATTTCATAACCTTTTGCATTTTATATTTCATAGAAGTACCTTTTCTATAGGGATTAAATTCAAATACAATTGCTAATTAATAACATAACATTTCATTAAACTATAGGGTACCTTGATGTGATGTAGATTTATTCAAATATTATCAACTATTTCTTATACTAGTTAAATCCCAATATATTTTTTCTCTATCATCATCCCAACACATTGGTGTTCCAAAATATATTCAATAGAGGTATTTATAAGGATCCATATGAATTCTTTAATGAAATATATTTCCAAAAGAAAACTTAACTAGATGATGTTTTTGATCCCAAACCCCTTTCAAATCCTTAGAATAAGATCAATGAAAACCCTCTATGTTTTAAATTTTCCTCTATAAATTAATATTTATCTAATGTTTTTATGTATTATCTGAACATACCTCAGTATCCAGATCCTATTTATTACATCAACATAATATCAATATAATACTTGGATCCTGATCATAATGAATAAAATTTCAAAATCCATGTAACATTAACACATAATTTATAAGGCCCCAGCCTTAAACCATACTTAATCTTGAGTTATTACAAGATTACACATTGAGGATCTTTTCGGGTTTAGAGTTTTAGAGAATTAGATCATAAAACTTGCATTACATTCCACATATAAACAAAGTGGTTACATAAAGATAGTATTCTTCATTCCCATCAATGGAAACACATTTAAAATAAAACATGGATTATTTCTTGACACATCCTTGACTCTATCATCTTATCATGTACTTTTCCCTTGACCTGTGAAAAACATTTCAAAAACTTGGGATGAGCATAAAAACTCAGTATGGGTTATAAAAAAACATGGAAAGGAAACATGAGTTCATATATACATAAGAATGAAATCATACCTTACCCATAAAACATAGGCACCTTAACGTACCTCATAAAATCATGAATAAATCATAGAAATCATAAGACATAAAGGTAACTTGAGGCATTCATAACATTCTTACGTAGGGAGTAACCCTCTTGGTTACATTTGGAATACCCATCACAGTATATTCCCTAAAATCTCTTCGGAGAAACCTTAACATTTCACTCCTTCGCGTTACCCAATGCATTGGAGAGCTATAACGGGCTCACCCGCCCTTAGTTTATCACGAAACCACCCGTCTTCATAATAATACCCAAGAACCATAACATAATCATATCATATAAAACATGCATAAAGGAAACATAAAATTTCCACATTTCAATCATGAGATATCAATAAAACACGTTGATATAAAAAAATTATGACAACAATTTTCAATACCAAAATAAAAGAATAGTAAAACATGGTATTTATTTTTCTTTTAAAAAGAAGGTATGGCTTGTAGAGGAAGCCGAAACTCAAATAACGGTCACGACGGTGGAGAAGTCGTTGTCGCCGCATACGTACGACAAAAACATTCCCTTTTTTCGTTTAGTAAACGCTTCGTATAAAAAATATTCCTTTTGAATAAATGTAAAAGTCAAAGGGGTTTATACACCGTATAAAAGAAAGTTTTGTATAAAATAAAATATGCCTCAATGAAAGGAGATTGAGACGAAGTCCCATACCTCGTATCCGACTTGACCCGACCGTTCTTTAATATCCTGAATAATAAACTTGAGTTAATCTCTACTTTCTTATGAATCTTTTTCAAGTTCATTATTCCTTTTATACCATGTTATGAACATCATGTAATCAGTTAAGTTAATAATGATCATTTTGTCGGTATTTGGTTCTTAAGTCAAAAATAGACTTCTTACACTTACATGTTGTTAATTTAGTCAAAGGTTCATTATATCCAGAATGGTATTCATGATGTAGATATCATATATGTCACATATATCCAGTACATACATGCATTTATAATATTACATAATCATTTAGAGGTAAGAAATGAAATGCACCGTTCATTGAGACGGTAAGCCGTACGTACGCATGAACGCTACTTTCATTTCTATTTCATATTTTATAGAATGGAATCATAATGATATAAAGGTATATTATAATTCCAGTATAATATAATATATAATATCATAGTTCCATCCTTTATATATCCCACATATGGTATTTAACGAATCAAATCACTTTGAGGGGGCGGTAGTCCGCACTTCCTAAAATGATGATATCGTGTTTACCCATAATGGAAACCATAAAGGTATGCCCAAAATGAAAAAAAAAACAGAAGCTTAAGGAAAACATAAACATATTATATATCATATATAAAAATAGTGACATCATAATGGCCACCTTTGAAGGTGTTAAATGAGTGTTGAACAATCATCGTTTTGGGAGGCAGAATTTCACCATCCACGGAAACCGTATGTTATTTAACCATTTGATGTAGTTGTGTGAGAGTATAGCTCAAATAAATCTTATACCAACATCCTATTATATTGAAGATACTGGTTTTGTTACAAAAGAAGTAAATTAAAAGAGTTTAGGGGGTTGGATAAGCAAAATAAAACAAATGAACATGAGAGAATGAATTACCTTAAAAAGTGTAACTCCTTTTGATTTGAGCCTAAAGGCTTCCTTTGAAAGGATTCTTCCCAAAGGGAATCCTCTAGGATGAGGAGAGGGGTGTGGAGATAGTAAATGGGCAGGGGTTGGCCGAGCCAAAGGATTGAGGTGTGTGTGAAATGAGGTAGAGGTGGGGGCCTTTTATAAGAGGAGAGTAGGGTCACTTTTGGAAAGTAAAGAAATATTACTTTATTTGAAAATGTGTTTCGTTATTAAAAGGTCCCACATTTAAATAATTCGTGGATAATGTGATAAGGCTTCGAAATCCACTCATCCAATAAGTTTTGGACATGTGTAGTTCATAGATTTGTACATTATCTTTCAATTTTATTTAAATCGTCAAATAATGATGTCATCGCTGCATCATTATTATGTCATAAATAATTTAATTTATTTAATGTCTAAAATAATAAACAAACTACTATGATGTAGGAAATCCTTTTATCTTTCCAATGACTATTTATAATAAAAAATCTGATCTTTATAACCCCATGAAAAAATTGTTTTTGTAAAACATCTCTTGTTTGTGTCATTTTTACTTTAACATTTAATAAAAAGTTATTTATGTCATTTCCAAACCAAAGTGTCTCCATGGGGTCCCCAAGTTGACCCATGGCTTGTCGTGGTCGGCCATGACACAACCAATAAGGTTGGGACATGTGTCTAGGTCATTTCCTATTATTAAAGCATTATTTATACCTTAAACTACACTAATTACCACTAATCGTGATTAAGAAGTTAATAAGTTACTATTCACCAAAAATTATTATAATCTCATTGAACCACATTTTACTTCTTAATGACAACCATGTATGTCGGATTTTCAAAATTCAATACACATTAGTGGTAAACTTTCATTTAACTGAAAAATCAGTTTGCTTGATTACCACTTAGTGGTTTCACTATTCATCAAAAATTGAAGTTTTTCAGAAAATTACCAAAAACTCACCCTATGCTATATTTGATATTCCGAATTCAAAAATGAAGTCTATTTTAAAAAATTCAAATCATATAAGTCACATTAATTAATTTAATAATTAATTCCTGCTGCCAGAGCAAATAGCGTGTTTTTACAAAACAATAAGTATCAAAAGATTGACACCAGTTTAAGTCTAATTTAAAAGTGAAATTGATTACAATGACCACCATTGGATAAAATGGTAAAAATATATTCTAATTTCAATTAAAAACCAATTAAAAACATAATCTAATCATATAAATAAATTATATTAAAAAGTAGTTTTGATGTAAAATGCAGTATTTTTCACTATTCAATAAAAAATGAATATTGTCAGAAAAATACCAAAAAATCACACAAGGTAAATTTTGATGTCCCAATCATAAATAATAAGTTTATTTTGACAAACATAGTTTATAAAATTGTCAAAATATAGATTCAAAAATGGTTTGCCATCAAAAGGCACTAAAACAATCTTTTAAGAATATTAGTGTATTCCATGCATAAGATTGTATTTATTTTCATTTTAAGCCTCTATAACACTATCTTAATCATTAATAGACATAGATATAAATATCTATTATTCATTACTTACTTGGGATGTTACATAATTAATGTATATTATGAGAGGTTTTTCAAGAGATAAATTTTCTACAATATTAAATAATTATGATAAATTCATAAGGTGATTAACTAGAACCCCTAATGAAGTAAGTAATTTTGATGTATTGTGAGTCTGAAAACAAAATCCATTGTGATTTTTTTCATTTTAATTATGTTTTTTGAATTGGTTTGTTCATCCCCTTAGATTCCAATCTCTTGTAATTAACATGTTAACATGATATGTTCTGAGATTCACACACATTCATATCTCCCATAAATTTTCACAGCATAAATATTATTTTAAATATATAAAAATATTCATGAATTAATCATGATTCGATAGTAATGAACTATGGGCATCATCAAATAAATCCTCATTAAAATATAGTATGGATGGACAACAAAACCAGTTTCTGGACATTACCATCCATTCACTATCAAGATTGAACCCAAAAACATTTTGTACCCTTTTACATTACTATACATAATTCTTCTTGGCCTATTTAATTATAACATGTATTGATTATTGAACACTCATTTGAGAAATATATTATTAATACCCCTCCAAAAATACTTTTATATCCATACATTAGAAATACTTAAATTTTGGATCTTTTATTTATTCTTATCTTGGATAAGCTGACAATGAATTCAACTCAAAGCATCAAACACATCATTAACGTTCCTAGGGTGGAAATGTGTTGAGTAGTGATAATATTTTATAAGTTAAAAACATCATATATGGTGATTATAAAATTATTTCTATGTTAATATGCATTTAATTTTTTTTAAGTTTTATATATATATCCACCTTTCACCATAAAAATAATGGTTTAATATATTTAATAAAACAACTATTTTATCTATATCTAAATAAATATTTGGGAGATTATTCTCATGAACCATCAATTTTCATGAGGAATAAGTAAACACCATATCTTTCTAAATGATGATTCATCTTTTTCCCTTCATTGACATATCATTATTGATTGCAAAGCCTTCCCCAATATAGGATACTATAAGTTCCACTATAAAACTCTCTATTTATATCTATAAAACTCCACTCACCATTATTTTTCCTTAAGAACATAACACCCATTTGAGTCATCTTTGAGATTTTATTAGATAGTATTTTGAAATATCTAGTAAAGCATTGGTAGTACCCAACCAACTAATGAAAACTATAGATCTTGAGTATTTTGGTTGGTTTTGGATATTTCTCAATAACTTTTGTTGTTGAATAATAAACTAATACACCATCACCTTAGATTATATGTCTTAAAAAGTAAACCTTATAATGCCAAAATTATTGATATTTATAATTTTACATACATCAAATCCTTCTTCTGGTTCATTCACTCAATTCAAAATATCTTCTTTCTGATCTCTCATTTTATATTTGATATATAATCATATCATCTATAAATCCTACAACATACTAATAAAGGTATGTCAAAATACTATATTATTTAAATCCTGGGTTTTTACAAGATCATTGGGAAATACAAATGGAATTACAATAAATTTATAATGGTCATACCTCATAGAAAACGTACTCTTAGTTATATCTCCATTATTGAGCTATAGTTTTTGATTACGAGATCTACCTTAATTCATGGAGAAATATATAGAACCTCGTAATTGATAAAATAATTTATTGATATGGGGTATATGAATATTGTTATTAAATTTCATAATTTTATATTCTCGATTGTAAATGAAAATATGCATTAACTAGTCATTCTTATTAATTAAAACATCAGGATTACTCAGTGGTGATGTACTAGTCCCTGTAAAACCCTAATTTTGGTTATCTTGGAAATTATTATTCAATTCATCCTACTAAATCAGGTCCACATTATATGGATTATTTGAAATAAGTGTTTTATCAAGTATATGATATTTTGAAAACTCAAATTCATGAGTTTGGGAAATAATGGAAATGTTATTAAGAAATAAGAAAATATATTCCTGAAAAGTAGAAAGACATTAAATGTAGATTTTCTCACTAACATTATGATATAGTAACACCTCATTAATCAGTAGAATATCTCATATTATTGAATAAATTTCAATTAATATTTTCATTTTATCTTTGTATTGATAAAATATTAAGGGTTTATTTAGAATATCAAATATATATTTCCTTCCACAATAATTTATATGGGCTTTATACTGGGGGAGACAATACATAACAAAAATTAAATCAAATTCAACAAGAAAATGAATATTAATATTAACATGAATAACTATCCCAATAACATTTATTTTAGGGGATTTTTATAAATTATATTCGGTCATCCAATAAGTATTTATTTTCACTAAAAAATCCATATATAATAATTGAGGTTGTGATGAAATACCGTTATAATAATATTCAAAAATAATAGTGTGGTATGAACAAGATTAAAATAAAACATTCATAATCATGGAGGGGATGATAATTGAACCTCTCACCATTTATGTAGGAGCATCCACATTGTTTGTAATAATTGAATAATATTTACCTTCTCCCCTTGGATTATTTTGTGGAATATCCCCTTGAAATTTAGGTCATTGGATAGAATAGTTCCCCTTATCCTTACAGTTAATTCACTGTACCTAAATATATCCCCCCTTACCATTCCATTCATGGTCATTATGGACTTCTTGTCAATATATAAAACAATATCCATTTTCATTTATAAGTATACCAAGGTGTTTTATTCCACAATATCACATGTTTCAAAATTAACCATTATCTTCTTCCACATGTATATTTTTTCATCTCCATAATATATTTCTCTTTCCAACCATTGAATCCTTATTCCATTTGAAATTCATTCTCAATATGTATGTAATATAATAATATATCATTATAGGATTAGAATTATTAGGATACTAGTGGCCTTATATAAATTAAATTATCCTATCAAAGAAACAATCAATATTTCTCATTGAATTATTTAAATTATAAAAAACATGCCTTTATATCTATATTTTTTTCACATATATATATATATATATTATTCTTCTATTCATCTAAATCTTATGAATTTTTTCTCAATATTCTATAATTGTTAAGGAAGATAATATTTTCCCAAGAAAGGTTCCTTAATCTCCAACACTTCCATGATCACATTTCCTTCCTCAAACATTGTTTTTTGAATAAATGACTACTATTGATCTACATACCATGAGATACAATAAACATCCCTGAATACCCTATCCATTTAATTTCATAGCAAAGTAAAAAATATCTTCTCGGAAGATCATATCCATTTCTCAACTACAAGATGATTTTATATGCCCGTGAATTAGTGAGGTTTCACATACATAATGTAGTCTAAAATTGATACACCATGTTGTGGATTAGTAGACAACTCCATATTATAATGGTTATTATTCATAAAAGGGATTTATTTCAGCTATATTGATATAATGTTATCATATTCAACTATATCTCTTTCCCTTGTACCATTATCTTTCCTAGGAGGGAAATCCATACATGAATTGTGTAAAGTGATATTGTTTCCATTCCACTAACTAGGATATATTTCTAAATAATAAAATACCATTTAATATATATTAACATTATGAATCATAATGTATAATTTCAAAACTATTGAAGGTATTAACATAAATTGAAAATTTTTTATAGCTAATATTGTAATAATAAACATGGGTTCATTTAGGATATTCTTAAGACATAAAAATATTTTCAAATCCTTTATAAAGGTTTTTTTTAATATAAATTAACACAATCATATCTCCCAGGAGATTCAAACCTAGCATACAGTTAGGGAACTATCTTTGTGTACTTGAATTAGGGATAAAATATTCTCAAACCACCTCTTTTCAGTTTTATTACCAGTATGTACATGTTTTCTAAAACAATACCAAATTTTAGTACATATAGAGGAATGTATATCTTGAAAACCCAAAAATTTTATACCTTACCAAACTATATAATGTTATTATATACTTGGAAATTATCCTCAAATTCATTAATATGCCTATTTTTCCAATTCTATGTTTTACTAAATCTAATTCCCAATGTTTCTATTAATATTTATCTAATAAAAATATAAAAACCTTAACCACAAAATCCTTCTGTTGGAAGATAAGTTACTAAATTTTTATAACATTTAAGTGTTCTCATCCCTTAGACGATATTTTAGTAGAATTTGAAAACTAAATACATGCTTGAAGACCACATTGCATTTGAAAACATAAAATACAACATAAAATTCTATATAAGAATTCCAGTATTATATTAAGAATATTACTTTATATCAATCATAAATTATCTTCCTAGAATCTAATGAAAATGAAACATAAGAATTTGGTGAGATAAAATTAGAAGTAAGGTAATGTGTACAATGCAATCTAATAACTCCTGGATAATATAGAAGTAATAAATTAATATAAAATAATTCCATATCAATCAAAACATTTTGTTGAAACGTATATATTAATATCAAAATAATTAAATTAATCCAATTAAAATCATAAGTAATTTAAAAATTATAGAATACATCATTGTAGACATCTAATACATAATGTTGAGGCCTTATCCCAATACATCCCTAAAAAATGGGTAAGGCCATGGCCAAATACCCAATATAGATTATCTTATGAGACTTCTAAATTAATATAGGGGATAAGTAATTATAGGTCCCACCCATCACTTAATAAGTCTAATGCATTCCCCATATGAATAAATAATACAACATAATCAATATTCCATACAATTCAATAATATTCTATATTTGAAGAACATGAATAGAGATTTTTATTTCTTTACCAATTAAAAATTATAATAATCTATCAATATAAACAAGGTTTATGGTTTTTTAAGGTGTATCCTTGAAATAATATTCCTAAAAGGATGATGACATAAATTAAAATAAATTTAAATAATCTCTAGGAAATTTCCTGCCAAAAATACTCTTTTCCATTTTGAAATCAAGTAATTATAAATATCTAATGTACTGAGGGAAAATAATTCTTTGAAAATATCCTTGTAAACTTATAATTGATATTTTAAATTAATTAGTGTTCCTTATGGTAGTAAATTTACTCAATTACATTAAATTCAAATAAACATTCCTTTTAAACTATGAAAAAAAGTCAAAAATTTCATTAAAAAAAAATGAAATGAAAAATAATTTTAAATAAACTTAAAATTAATTATATGTGAAAATTTATTTAATAATTCATTAAGTAATTTTATTTAAATACTTTTATATTTTTTATGTAAAATATGAACATGTATGAGAAATTGTTATAAGTGATTAAAAAATTATTGTTGGTTTCCCTTAAAAACGATATATCAATATCGTGAGCACTAAAAGAGTGGAAGTTGAAAAAAGAAAAATTTATTTAAATAAATAACCATTAGATAATAAAATATATTATTTTTGATATATAATTATCATGTAATTATTCCAATGGATACTTAAACCAAAATAATCTTGAATAATAGTTAGACTCTGAAACAAACCATTACCTTAGATCTGACATACTTTTTACCTATTTGAACCTACTGTATTAAAATTATAGATTTATTATTTAAATAATTTACAATAATGATAGTATATATCCTTCTAAATATTATGTATTTATACTCTTTTACCGCCCATTTATTTTCAATTCATTATTAAAATTTATATATTGGGTAATAACTATATTGTTTTCCATGTATGTTTGGGTACTGTAGTTTTTGTCCTAGTTATTTCAACATCGATACATCATATTAAAATTGACAGTAATTATATACATCGTATATATATTTATTATCAATATATTTATTATAATCCCCAAAATTTAGAGATAGATAGATGAATTACATCATTTGGTTAGATGGAAGGTCGTATGTATGCATGAACATTGTTATCAATTTTTGAATTATGGAATGAATGGTAGGTAAATAAAAATTCATCATCAAAGAATAATTAAAATAAAAAATATATCATATATACTCAATAAAACCATCTTTATTACAATCCAATTATAAATAAATTTAAAAATAAATAACATCACTTCATTGAGATGGCAGTCCACACATAATATTGAGATATGTAATCATTTTCCAATATATTTCAAGGTGAGAATATAGATGTGATATTATAATACCCTAAATGTAATTTTTAATAAATATAATACTTTCAAATTAATTCCATAATCGTATCTGGCTCTGAGAGGTGGTGATGTAAAATTAATTATGTCGGTTCGTGAAGTTGTATTTCTCTGTACCCATGATTGAAGGTTTCACATACCATTTAATGAAATATTATAATGATACAGGGTTTTGAACTAAAATAATAAAATATTAATACATGGTAGACACTTGTGATACTATTTCAACATATTTTAAGGATACTTTAAAAAGGTATATGATGAAATAAAATGAAAACACGTGGTTAAGAACTATACAACTTCTTTAGACGTCATCTATAGGTTTATAAATAAATCATTCATAGGATTATCTTATTTTTAAATGGGGGAATATTGTTCATCTGGGGGTTGTACAAAAGGGATTTTATAAGGTATATTCTAGACCTAAAAACACATAATATTTTTAATTAATAGGATTGGGGGTACCCTTTTATAAGAGTGAATGTGTTTCATTTTTCAATATACTAAAAACATTCAATAATGGAGAATTAAATATTAATCCAAGAGCATGAAAAATAAAATAAATAATGGATTGTATGAAAGATAGTTTTTATCTAAAACTCAAGCACTGTAAAATAAACATGTTTTAATCATGTTATTTTCTTAAACCTTAATGTTACTCACTTTCTCCATTTTATTTATCACTATATTAACAAGTTTTTTTCTATGAAATTTATCCATTATGCCGAAAAAATATCCTTACTACTTAATTTAGACTCAATGATTCCAAATAAAAATTATAATGTATAAAAATAAATAAAATTTATTTATATAAAATTAATTTTAACATAAGTACATGTATTGTGCGAAACGACCTTTTTAACCTTACCTGTGGTAATTATTTTTCATAATTATTACAATTAATTATGACCACAACATATTTTAAACATATTATTTAATATTAATTAATTTTATTTCAATTAAGTATTTAATTAAAAAACACATTAAACCCAAAAATAATTAATAAAAACATTCCATTTAACATTAAACTATTTTTGTATTATTTTCATATAAATTGATAACCAATGAATTTATTTTATACAATTATAAAACATATACATTAGTAATTTACTATGTCCTATAAATACCAATTAAAAAAAAACTTATTGTTTATACAGTTATACATTACTATGGTTCATCTAGACTTGGGTTTATGTGTTTTGCAGACTGTCAAATTGATTAATTTTTTTAAAAATTATATATATCATAAAATATGGGGGGGTAATAATTTCGACTCTAAAAGACTCAAAATGTGAATGTAATAGATGATAATAGGTCCCATTTTATATGTTATGGGAGGGTTACTTTTGGAATTACATAATGTATTAAATGAATAAAAAAATGTAAAATAATGTGACTCAAAATTTATATATTTAATATATATATATATATATATAAGATGAGGATTTTTCTAGATCCCATATTCCAGTAAAATTTAGAATTTTTAATGTTTTATTTTATCCTTTGTCTCTTAGTTATAACCTCTCTTTCATAATTTTTGTCATAAGCACAATATCAAATCTTTCTACAATTTAAGGGTCAATAATGTTAACGTAAAAGGATATGTGACCCAGAAATGGTTGATGCCTGATATTATTAACTATCTATCATTAACATAGCTAAAAATATTATTTTTATGAATTTTAAATCATTCAATAAAATATTTTTTATTATAAAATTTCATTAATGTCATTTTTGAACTATTAATTTATATTAACTTTAAATACATAAAGATAGTTATGGAATTATAATATAAACCATTCACACATCTATAATGTATTGAATTAATATATTCATTTTAGTGGATTAAATAATTCATCCAAATTGTCTTAAATTTAATATTTTAGAAACCATTTATTTTATTTTTTTAATAAATGAATAAATTATTTTTTGTTAAATAAATTATAAAAATTAAAAACAAATTAACACGATAAAAAAATAATTTATCGATAAAATAAACATTTTAAATGAAAAATATCATCTTATAATTCTTAATTAAAATTTTAGAAATATTAAGACACGAGAGAAGCTTCTTGGATTTATTCATTTCATTAACTAGTATACAATTCAATTTCAAATCAAAATGGAAAAATGTTTTAACATTTTCATAATAATTAAAATAATTTTAAAATTACACCTAGATAATGTAACACCCCAGGTAAATAAAGAATATGAAATCTTTATATTTATCCATATTTGTGAATAAAATATTAATATTACTTTAAAGGGAATTCTATGCTCGATGGCGTACCCAATATGCAACAACAAGTTCCTTTGAAATCATACGTTGCACTCTAATAATAAAATAATATTTTTTTAAATGGTAGTTAACACATAGTCGTTTTATTGACAGGAATGAATATAAATAACTAATTTACGATTAAATATGTTTGTTAAATGATTTTACTTTTATCCAATAAATTTTAGAGGCTTAAAATACAAATGAATCCAATCTTAACCATTGAATACACTAGTATTTTTAAAAGATTGTTTTACTACCCTTTTGATGGCAATCCATTTTTAAATAAATCTTTTGACAATTTTATGAGCTCTATTTTTTCAAAATAAACATATTATTTATGATTGGGACATTGGAATTTACATTGGGTATATTTTTGGTATTTTTCTGACAATGTTCTTTTTTTTTCAATGAATAGTGAAAAATACTGCATTTTACATCAAAACTATTTTTTCATATAAATTAATTATATGGTTATATTATCTTTTTAATTTGTTTTAAAGTGTAATTAAATTTTTTTTACCATGTAATCTAATTATGGTCATTGGGATTAATTTCACTTTTTAATTGTGCATAAACAAGTGCCAAATTTTTCATAAATATTGTTTCTAAAAAACCCGCAATTTATTTTGACAACATGATTTTTTTTAAATTAATTTTTGCAATTTATGTGTTTGGAATTTGGTAAAATGTATTAAATATTTGTAATCAGAAGTTACAAATTATTTAATTAAGACTCTTTTGCTTTTGGACATTATGAATAGTAACGACGGTAATTATCTTCAATTATCTTGATTAATGAGTATTCGGGTAGTTAAAGATAATAAGATAATATCATAATAATAAAAAATGACCACAGAATGTGTCCTAAGGCTACTGGTTGTCTCATGGACGACCGTGGGATTCCTTGTTCCAAACTTGGGGGCCCCATGGAATCACTTTTGTGAGAAAGTGACTTTTTATCTTTTTATTTTTAAAGAATGTTTAATGTAACAAAGAATGTATCACCAAAGTAAAATATTTTTAATTTTGTATAAATAAATGATCTTTTGGACTATAACTATTAATTGGAATGTTACAAATATTTCCTACATCATAGTATTTTTTTATAATATTTAGACATTAAATAAATTAAATTATTTATGACATCATGATGATGAAGCGATGTCCTCATTATTTAACGAATTAATTAAAATGGAAAAATAATGTAAACTCTAAGATCTACACAAGTCCAAAACCTATAGGATGGCTGTATTTCGAACCCTTATCACCTTATCCTTGAAACACATCAATGTGGGACCATTAAAATCCGAAACTAATTTGGAAATAATGTTACATTTTATACGTTTCCAAGAGTGCCCCTCCTCTCCTCTTATAAAATGCTCCCACCTCTACCTCCTTACCCAAACTTCCAAAGCCTTTGTCTCAGCCAACCCCTGCCCATTTTGTCTCTCCAAATCCCTCTCTAACTCCTTGAAGCATCACTTTGGGCATAATCCTTTCCAAGGAAGCCTTTGAGCTCAAATCAAAGGAAGCTACCCGATTTTAAGGTAATGTCTTCACTTGAGTCCTTTAGTTTTATTTTACTTCTCCAACCCCCTAAACTATTTTTATTAATTTATTTTGTAACAACTCCAGTATATTCAATATACTATGATATTTTTATAATAATTATTCAAGCTACACTTACACACACCTACATCTAATGGTTAAATAACATACTGTTTCCGTGGATGGCGAATTTCTGCCTCCCGAAACGATGATTGTTCAACATTTTTATAACACCTTCAAAGGTGGCCATTAAGATAAAACTGTATTTATATATGATATCTAATATGTTTATGTTTTACTTAAGCTTCGGTATTTCTTATTTATGGCATATCTTTATGGTTTCCATTATGGGTAAACGTGATATCTTAATTTAAGGAAGTGTGGACTACCGCCCCCTCAAAGTGATTTGATCGTTAATACCATATGTGGTACGTATAAAGTATATATTTAATGATATTATATATGATACCATACTGGAATTAAAATTCTATTATGTATCATTATGTTTTAATTCCATTAAATATGAAATATAAATGGAAGTAGCGTTCATGCGTATGTACGGCTTACCGTCTCCATGAACTGTACATTTCATTTCTTATCTCAAAATGTTATGTACTATTATAAGTAAATATATATAATTGATATATATGTAATATATTACATCTAAATGATGGATATCATTCTGTAATTATAACATATATATATCTTTCATTTTTTTTAATTCCATTAATATGACAAAAAAATTAAAGTAGCGTTAATGTGTACGTACGACCTACCGTCTCCATGAACGGTGCTTTTAATTTTTATCTCCAAATGCAATGGAATAGTTGAAAATGGATATATAATGGATATATATGATATTTAAAACATTAATACTATTCTAGATATGATTTACCTATAACTACATGGAAAATTATTTTCCAACAAGTTCAATTTTTGACTCATGTACCAAACATCGACAAAAACGTCTGATATGAACTCATATTATTAACCAATTATTATAACATTAAAATATGTGATATGAACTGAATAATAATATTTATATGAGTTCCTTAAGTAATTATAAATTTACCAATGTTTTTTATTCAAGAATATAAAGACACGAACAAGACAAGTTGGACTTGAGGTAAGGGATCCTACACCTCTCTTTCTTTTTAAGTACACTCTTTTATGTCATTCCTTTAAATCTCATATTTCATATGATTGGGATGTTATTTTATATTAATCATACTTTACTTATTATTTTCATATTATGAGAGACCCTATTTCCTCTCATCAATCCATTTTGGAAGTTTTGAGTGGCGCCATTAGGCTGCCGAATTTTTGTAAGAGATCTAACCTCTCTCTTTCTTTTTAAGTCCTCTCCTTTATGTCACTTCTTTTAAGCTCCTCTTTGTTTTGTTGGGGGATGTTCTTTTATATTAATATTTCTGTGAACATTATATTAATATGATGAGAGACCCTATTTGATCTCATCAATCCATTTTTGGAAGTTTTAAGTGGCGTCGTTAGGCTGCCGAGTTTTCATAAGGGATTTTTCATCTCACTTTTATTCCCGTGAGATTTATGCTACATTTGCCAAAATTTCCTTTGATTGGTGTATGTACTGCCCATTATTTTACTCATTGTTTAATATAATTTCTTTTATGATTATTTACATCAATGTTGTATTGTTCTTCCTTCACGAGGTGTATGTTTCGAATCATACCCATGTCAGTAAGGGAACCATTCACCCTCCTCTTTTTAAAAGGATTCTTTTGTTGGGTCTTTTAATTTACATATTTTTATGTTGGTATATGTCCTCATATATCCTTATTGAGGTAAATTTTAGGTCCAAGTGATGAGATACTCTTTTTTATCTCTCATCAACTTATTTTGATGTGACGTCGTTAGGTTGTCAAGGGAACTTCTTAACCCAATTTTGATTTCTTTAGGTTCAATATGTAGTTATTTAATATGTCATCCTTTGAATATTTGTGAATGACCTTTGATTATTTTACACTTAATATCCACTTATATTCGGTGTATTCGTTTGTCACACATAATTATGTAATTGATTTATCCTTAAACAAAGGATACCGTCTTTGTAAGGGACTTTGTCTCAATCTGCTATCATTGAGGCATATTTTGTTTTATACTCAACCTCTTTTATACAGTTCATAAACCCTTTTGACTTTTATGTTTATCCAAAATGAATATTTTTTATACAAAGTGTTTTACTAAACGACAAAATGGAATGTTTTTGTCATACATATGCAGCGACAACGACTTCTCCACCGCCATGACCATTATTTGAGTTTCGGCTTCCTCTACAAGCCATACATTCTTTTTAAAATAAAAATAAATACCATGTTTTACTTTTCTTTTATTTTGGTATTGGAAATGGTTTTCATAATGTTTGTATATCAATGTGTCGTATTGATATCTTGTGATTGAAAGGTGGAAATGTTATGTTTCCTTTATGCATGTTTTATGTGATATGATTATGTTGAGGTTCTTGGGAATTATTATGAAGACGGGTGGTTCCGTGATAAACTAAGGGTGGGTGAGCCCGATATAGATCTCCAATGCATTGGGTAACGTGAAGGAGTGAAACGTTAAGGTTTATCTGAATAGATTTAGGGAATATACTGTGGTGAGCATTCCAAATGTAACCAAGAGGGTTACTCCCTACGTAAGAACGTTAAGAATGCCTCATGTTACCTTTTATGTCTTATGATTTCTATGATTTATTCATCACTTGATGAGGTATATTAAAGTGCCTATGTTTTATGCGTAAAGTATGATTTCATTCTTATGTATATATGAACTCATGTTTCCTTTCCATATTTTTATAACCCTTACTTAGCTTTTTATGCTCATCCCATGTTTTTGAAATGTTTTTCACAGGTCAAGGGAAAGGTACATGATGTGATGACAGTGTCAAGGATGTGTCAAGAAAGAATCCGTGTTTTATTTTAAATATGTTTCCATTTATGGGAAGAATGAATTCTGTCTTTTATGTAACCACTTTGTTTAAATGGGGAATGTAATGCAAGTTTCATGATCTAATTCTCTAAAACACTAAACCTGAAAAGATCATCATTGTGTAATCTTGTAATAACTCAAGATTAAGTAAGGTTTAAGGCTGGGGCCTTATAGTTGGTATCAAAGGTCGGTTTAGATAACTTTAGAGGTTAGGGTATTCTTTAAGCATAAGTGACATTACCATAATGGTTAGGATTTCATAAAGAGTCCTAGTTTTAGATAAAGTGAATGAGTAAGTATATCTTAGTGCTTATCTTACTCATTAGTACATGATGGTTTTGTTGATATACTTACAATGACCTTTTTGGTTTTAATAAATGGCTGGATCTAGCAGGCACCAAAGTTATAGTGGATGTGAAGGAAACTTTGACACTTTTTTGAGAAATCAACTGAATGATATGGGAGCTGTAATGTGAACAGTTGTGTTTATCCTAAACCAACAATCAAGGAGTCATGATCAACCACTTGAACCTTGGTATGTTCTGTAATGCATCACATACGAGATGACCAATCGATGTGTAATTCCAGGTAATAATTATAAAGGTAACCATTAGGGTTTATATGATCCTTACTTTTGAGGTAATTATGGGTAATTATATGTTATGATGGAAAATGAAAGGCATGAGATAAACATGAGGTTAAAATATGTTTATGATTATTTTTGAAGATTTTATCTCATTTTGGGGAATTTTTTGAGAAATATACAGTTTTGGAAAAAGGACAACATGCAGACCGTGTGACAACCCGTCGCATCGGACAAAGCTGCGGGAATCGAACCCACAACCAAAGTGTGACTGGTATTTAGAACCTACCACTAGACTACGTGAAGTCCCTGGTTAGTTTTATTGATTCTTTTTAGTTATATGATTTTATGAATTAAGAGTAAGCTGATCTTGGGTTATCTATGGAAATTTATTAACCTATCTTGGAGGATATGTTATTAGGTTAATTACTTTTCAATACGAGACATTAAGAGCAACTGATTTGGTTTGGAGATAAATGATACAATTTAACTTGGTAGACTATGTGACTAAATACTTCAAATATTTGGGTTTAAATCTTAGTCTGGTTCACTTTGAAGAATTTTTTGGAAAAATTGTTTATCGAATGGTCCTCGTTGAGCTTTGGGTTTTGTTGGACAAATTTTGTACATTAATAATTTATTTTCTTTTTATGAAGGGTTATCATTTTCTAGATTATCTGATCTTATACTAACCATTTTGGTTTTGGTTTTGGTTAAAGTCTAAATTCATGGGAAGTATATAGTTCTCTTTTGTGGATTAGGTGATTCTCTAGAAGTTGATTATAGTACTCTTAATGTGAACAAGTCTTCCTAAATACTCATCTTTTGGAGAAAATATGAGTTTGTGTAAGGAATTTAATAAAAGGTGAAAGTCAAAATGATAAGTGATTATGTTTCCTTATGAATAAATTCCTCAATAAAAATTAACTTAAAACAAAAATGTTTTCTATTAAATTTTCCTACTGGGGAATCGAATACCGTTTAACCCATCACAAGTTTGTGATTTTCTTGTGGTTAACTTTCTCCTAAACATGTTTTCTATCACTCTACATCAGAACATGACCCTATTTTTTATCCTCCATGTCCATATTTTCATACTCATAATCCTAGAATGGGTTAACTCGGGTGACCTTTGTACTTATCTTTCTTTATTTTTAAGTGACTGTTTTACCGACTCTTGTTCCGATGTTGGACGTTCAAGGATGTTTCCAAGATCTATTTTAAAATTGCGAGGACGCAATTCCCAAAAGGGGGGAAGGATGTAACACCCCAAGTAAAAAAAGAATATGACATCTTTATATTTATCCATATTTTTGAATAAAATATTAATATTACTTTAAAGAGAACGCTATGCTCGATGGTGCACCCAATATGCAACAACAAGTTCCTTTGAAATCATACGTTGCACTCTAATAATAAAATAATATTATTTTAAATGGTAGTTAACACATATCCATTGTATTGACAGGAATGAATATAAATAACTAATTTATGATTAAATATGTTTGTTAAATGTTTTTACTTTTATCCAATACATTTTAGAGGCTTAAAATACAAATGATTCCAATCTTAAGCATTGAATACAATAGTATTTTAAAAAGATTGTTTTACTACCCTTTTGATGGTAAACCATTTTTAAATAAAACTTTTGACAATTTTATGATCTCTATTTTTTCAAAATAAACATATTATTTATGATTGGGACATTGAAATTTACATTGGGTTATTTTTTTGTATTTTTCTGACAATGTTCTTTTTTTTCAATGAATAGTGAAAAATACTGCATTTTACATCAAAACTGTTTTTCATATAAATTAATTATATGGTTATATTATCTTTTTAATTTGTTTTAAAGTGTAATTAGAATGTATTTTTACCATGTAATACAATGATGGTTATTGGGATTCATTTCACTTTTTAATTGGGCATAAACAAGTGCCAAACTTTTCATAAATATTGTTTCTAAAAAACCCACTATTTGTTTTGACAACGGGATTTATATTTAAATTAATTTTTACAATTTATGTGTTTGGAATTTGGTAAAATGGATTAAATATTTGGAATCAGGAGGTCCAAATTATGTAATTAAGACTCTTTTGTTTCTGGACATTATGAATAGTAATGACGGTAATTATCTTTAATTATCTTGATTAATGAGTAATGAGGTAGTTAAAGATAATAAGATAATATCATAATAAAAAAAATGACAACAAAATGTGTCATAAGGCTAATATTTGTCTCGGGGACGACCATGGTATGCCTTGTGCCAAACTTGGGGGCCCCATGGAATCACTTTTGTGAGAAAGTGACTTTTTATCTTTTTATTTTTAATGAATGTTAAATGTAACAAAGAATGTATCACCTAAGTAAAATATTTTTAATTTTGTCTACATAAATGATCTTTTGGACTATAAATATTCATTGTAAAGTTAAAAAGATTTCCTACATCATAGTATTTTGTTTTTATAAATTTTAGACATTAAATAAATTAAATTATATATGACATCATGATGATGAAGCGATGAACTCATTATTTAACGATTTATATAAAATAGAAAGATAATGTAAAATCTAAGACCTACACATTTCCAAAACCTATTGGATGGGTGTATTTCGAACCCTTATCACCTTATCCTTGAAACACATCAATGTGGGACTATTAAAATCCGAAACTAATTTGGAAATAATGTTACATTTTATACCTTTCCAAGAGTGCCCTCCTCTCCTCTTATAAAAGGCCCCCACCTCTACCTCCTTACCCACACATCCAAAGCCTTTGGCTCGGCCAACCCCTTCCCATTTTGTCTCTCCAAATCCCTCTATAACTCCTTGAAGCATCACTTTTTGTAGAATCCATTCCAAGGAAGCCTTTGAGCTGAAATCAAAGGAAGCTACCCGATTTTAAGGTAATGTCTTCACTTGAGTCCTTTTGTTTTATTTTACTTCTCCAACCCCCTAAACACTTTTTATTCATTTCTTTTGTAACAACTACAGTATCTTCAATATACTAGTATATTTTTATTATAAGGATTCGAGATACACTTACACACACCTACATCTAATGGTTAAATAACATATTGTTTCCGTGGATAGCGAATTTATGCCTCCCGAAATGATGATTGTTCAACATTTTTATAACAGCTTCAAAGGTGTCCATTAAGATGACTATATATTTATATATGATATCTAATATATTTATGTTTTACTTAAGCTTCTGTATTTTTTATTTATGGCATATCTTTATGGTTTCCATTATGGGTAAATGTGATATCTTCATTTAAGGAAGTGCGGACTACCGTCCCCTCAAAGTGATTTCATCGTTAATACCATATGTGGTACGTATAAAGGATATATTTAATGATATTATATATGATACCATACTGGAAATAAAATACTATTATGTATCATTTTGTTTTAATTCCATTAAATAAGAAATACAAATGCGTACGTACGGCTTACCGTCTCCATGAACGGTATATTTCATTTCTTATCTCAAAATGTTATGTACTATTATAAGTACATATATATAATGGATATATATGTAATATATTACATATAAATGATGGATATCATTCTGGAATTATAACATATATATATCTTTCATTTTGTTTTAATTCCATTAATATGAAAAAAAATTAAAGTAGTGTTCATGCATACGTACGACCTACCGTCTCCATGAACGGTGCTTTTAATTTTTATCTCCAAATGCTATGGAATAGTATAAAATGGATATATACTGGATATATATGATATTTAAAACATAAATACTATTCTAGATATGATGTACCTATAACTACATGGAAAATTATTTTCCAACAAGTTCAATTTTTGACTCATGTACCAAACATCGACAAAAACGTCTGATATGAACTGATATTATTAAGAAATTATTATAACATTAAAATATGTGATATGAACTGAATAATATTCTTTATATGAGGTCCTTAAGCAATTATAAATTGACCAAAGTTTATTTTTCAGAAATATAAAGAAACGAAGAAGGCAAGTTGGACTTGAGGTGAGGGGTCCTACACCTCTCTTTCTTTTTAAATACACTCTTTTATGTCATTCCTTTTAAGCTCATATTTCGGATGATTGGGATGTTCTTTTATATTACTCCTACTCTAAGTATTATGTTCATATGATGAGGGACCCTATTTCCTCTCATCAATCCATTTTGGAAGCTTTGAGTGGCGCCGTTAGGCTTCCGTATTTTCGTAAGAGATCTAACCTCTCTCTTTCTTTTTAAGTCCTCTCTTTTATATCACTTCTTTTAAGCACCTCTTTGTTATGTTGGGGGCTGTTATTTTATATTCCACTTTCTATAAACTTTATTTTAATACTATGAGAGACCCTATTTGATCTCATCTATCCATTTTTTGATGTTTTAAGTGGCGTCGTTAGGCAGCCGAGTTTTCGTAAGGGATTTTTCATCTCACTTTTATTCCCGTGATATTTATGCTACATTTTCCACAATTTCCTTTGAGTGGTGTATGAAATGCCCATTATTTTACTCGTTTTGTAATATACATTCTTTTATGAGTATTTACATCAATGTTGTATTGTCCTTCTTTCACGAGGTGTATGTTTCGAAAGATACCCATGTCGGTAAGGGAAACATTCACCCTCCTCTTTTTAAAAGACTTATTTTGTTGGGTCTTTTAATTTACATATTGTTATGTTGGGATATGTCCTCATATATCCTTATTGATGTAAATTTTTTGTCGAAGTTATGAGATACCCTTTTTTATCTCTCATCAACTCATTTTGATGTGACGCTGTTAGGCTGTCAAGGGAACTTCTTAACCCAATTTCGATTTCTTTGGGTTCAACATGTAGTTATTGAATATGTCATCCTTTGAATATATGTGAATGACCTTTTATTATTTTTCACTTAATATCCACTTATATTCGGTGTATTCGTTTGTCAAACATAATTATGTAATTGATTTATCCTTAAACCAAGGATACCGTATTTGTAAGGGACTTCGTCTCAATCTCCTTTCATTGAGGCATATTTTGTTTTATACTCAACCTTCTTTTATATGGTGTATAAACCCCTTTGACTTTTACATTTATCCAAAAGGAATCTTTTTTATACGAAGCGTTTTACTAAAAGACAAAAGGGAATGTTTTTTTCGTACGTATGCGGCGACAATGACTTCTCCGCCGCCGTGATCATTATTTGAGTTTCGGATTCCTCTACAAGTCATACCTTTTTTTAAAAGAAAAATAAATACCATGTTTTACTTTTCTTTTATTTTGGTATTGAAAATGGTTTTCACAATGTTTTTATATCAATGTGTTGTATTGATATATTGTGATTGAAAGGCGGAAATGTTATGTTTCCTTTATGCATGTTTTATGTGATATGATTATGTTGAGGTTCTTTGGCATTATTATGAAGACGGGTGGTTACGTGATAAACTAAGGGCGGGTGAGCCCGATATAGCTCTCCAATGCATTGGGTAACATTAAGGAGTGAAATGTTAAGGTTTCTCCAAAGAGATTTAGGGAATATACTGTGGTGGGTATTCCAAATGTAACCAAGAGGGTTACTCCCTATGTAAGAATGTTATGAATGCCTCCAGTTAACTTTTATGTATTATGATTTCTATGATTTATTCATGATTTGATGAGGTATTTTAAAGTTCCTATATTTTATGGGTAAATTATGATTTCATTCTTATTTATATATGAACTCATGTTTCCTTTCCATATTTTTATAACCCTTACTGAGCTTTTTATTCTCATCACAAGTTTTTGAAATGTTTTTCACAGGTCAAGTGAAAGGTACATGATGTGATGGTAGTGTCAAGGATGTGTGAAGAAAGAATCTGTGTTTTATTTTAAATATGTTTCCGTTGATGGGAAGAATGAATACTGACTTTTGTGTAACCACTTTGTTTAAATGTGGAATGTAATGAAAGTTTCATGATCTAATTCTCTAATACTCTAATCCTGAAAAGATCCTCAATGTGTAATCTTGTAATAACTCAATATTAAGTATGGTTTAAGGCTGGGGCCTTATAGTTGGTATCAAAGGTCAGTTTAGATAACTTTAGAGGTTAGGGTATTCTTTAAGCATAAGTGACATTACTATAATGGTTAGGATTTCAGAAAGAGTCCTAGTTTTAGATAAAGTGAATGAATAAGTATATCTTAGTGCTTATCTTACTCATTAGTACATGATGGTTTTTTTAATATACTCACAATTTCATTTTTGGTTTAAATAAATGGATGGATCTAGCAGGCACCAAAGTAATAGTGGATGTGAAGGAAACTTTGACACTTTTTTGTGAAAGCAACTGAATGATATGGGAGCTATAATGAGAACCATTGTGTTTATCCTAAACCAACTATCAAGGAGTCATGATCAACCACTGGAACCTTGGTATGTTCTGTTATGCATCATACACGAGATGACCAATCGATGTGGAAGTCCAGGTAATAATTATAAAGGTAACCATTAGGGTTTATATGATCCATACTATTGAGGTAATTATGGGTTATTATATGTTATGATGGAAAATGAAAGGCATGAGATAAACTTGTGGTTAAAATATGTTATGATTATTTTTGAAGATTTTATCTCGTTTTGGTGAATTTTTTGAGAAATATACAGTTTTGGAAAAAGGACAACACACAGACCGTGTGACAACCCGTCGCGTCGGACAAAGCTGCGGGAATCGAACCCACAAGCAAAGTGTGACTGGTATTTAGCGCCTACCACTGGACTACATGAAGTCCCTGGTTAGTTTTATTTATTCTTTTTAGTTAGATGATTTTATGAATTAAGAGTAAGTTGATCTTGGGTTATCTATGGAAATTTATTAACCTATCTTGGAGGATATGTGATTAGGTTAATTAATATTCAATACAAGACATTAAGACCAACTGATGTGGTTTGGAGATAAATGATATGATTTAACTTGGTAGACTATGTGACTAAATCCTTCAAATATTTGGGTTTAAATTTTAGTTTGGTTTACTTTGAAGAATTTTGTGGACAAATTTTTTATCGAATGGTCCTCGTTGAGCTTTGGGTTTTGTTGGACAAATCTTGGAGATTAAGAATAGATTTTCTTTTTATGAAGGGTTATCTTTTTCTGGATTATCTGATCTTGTAATAACCTTTTTGGTTTTGTATTTGGTTAATGTCTAAAGACATGGGACGTATATAGTTCTCTTTTGTGGATTAGGTGATTCTCTCGAAGTTGATTATAGTACTCTTAATGTGAACAAGTCGTCCTAAATACTCATCTTTTGGAGAAAATATGAGTTTGTGTAAGGAATGTAATGAAAGGTGAAATTCAACATGATAAGTGATTATGTTTCCTTATGAATAAATTACTCAATAAAAAGTAACATAAAACAAAAATGTTTTCTATTAACTTTTCCTACTGGGGAATCAAATACCATTTAACCCATCACAAGATTGTGATTTTCTTGTGGTTAACTTTCTCCTAAACATGTTTTCTATCACTCTCCATAAGAACATGACCCTTTGTTTTATCCTCCATGTCCATATTTTCATACTAATAATCCTAGTATGGGTTAACTCGGGTGAACTTTGTACTTAACTTTCTTTATTTTAAAGTGATTGTTTTACCGACTCTTGTTCCGATGTGGGACGTTCAAGGATGTTTCCAAGCTCAATTTTAAAATTGCGAGGACACAATTTCCAAAAGGGGGGAAGGATGTAACACCCCAGGTAAAAAAAGAATATGACATCTTTATATTTATCCATATTTGGGAATAAAATATTAATATTACTTTAAAGGGAATGCTATTCTCGATGGTGTACCCAATATGCAACAACAAGTTCCTTTGAAATCATACGTTGCACTCTAATAATAAAATAATATTATTTTAAATGGTAGTTAACACATATCCATTGTATTGACAGGAAGGAATATAAATAACTAATTTATGATTAAATATGTTTGTTAAATGTTTTTACTTTTATCCAATACATTTTAGAGGCTTAAAATACAAATGAATCCAATCTTTATCATTGAATACACTAGTATTTTTAAAAGATTGTTTTACTACCCTTTTGATGGAAAACCATTTTTAAATCAAACTTTTGACAATTTTATGAGCTCTATTTTTTCAAAATAAAAATATTATTTATTATTGGGACATTGAAATTTACATTGGGTTAATTTTTGGTATTTTTATGACAATGTTCTTTTTTCAATGAATAGTGAAAAATACTGCATTTTCCATCAAAACTACTTTTTCATATAAATTAATTATATGGTTATATTATCTTTTTAATTTGTTTTAAAGTGTAATTGGAATATATTTTTACCATGTAATTCAATTATGGTCATTGGGATTCATTTCACTTTTTAATTGGGCATAAACAAGTGCAAAACTTTTCATAAATATTGTTTCTAAAAAACCAGCTATTTGTTTTTACAACTAGATTTATATTTAAATTAATTTTTACAATTTATGTGTTTGGAATTTGGTGAAATGGATTACATATTTGGAATCATAAGGTCCAAATTATGTAATTAAGAATATTTTGTTTTTGGATTTTATGAATAGTAACGACGGTAATTATCTTTAATTATCTTGATTAATGAGTAATCTGGTAGTTAAAGATAATAAGATAATATCATAATAATAAAAAATGACCACAAAATGTGTCATAAGGCTAATTTTTGTCTCATGGACGACCATGGGATGCCTTGTGCCAAACCTGTGGGCCCCATGGAATCGCTTTTGTGAGAAAGTGACTTTTTATCTTTTTATTTTTAATGAATGTTAAATGTAACAAAGAATGTATCACCTAAGTAAAATATTTTTAATTTTGTCTACATAAATGATCATTTAGACTATAAATATTCATTGTAAAGATAAAAAGTTTTCCTACATAATAGTATTTTGTTTTTATAATTTTTAGACATTAAATAAATTAAATTATATATGACATCATGATGATGAAGCGATGAACTCATTATTTAACGATTTATATAAAATGGACAGATAATGTAAACTCTAAGACCTAAACATGTACAAAACCTATTGTATGGGTGGATTTATAACCCTTATCACCTTATCCTAGAAACACATCAATTTGGGACTATTAAAATCTGAAACGCATTTGGAAATAATGTTACATTTTATACCTTTCCAAGAGTGCCCCTCCTCTCCTCTTATAAAAGGCCCCCACCTCTACCTCCTTACCCACACTTCCAAAACCTTTGGCTCGTCCATCCCCTGACCATTTTGTCTCTACAAATCCCTCTATAACTACTTTAAGCCTCACATTGGGAATAATCCTTTCCATGGAAGCCTTTGAACTCAAATCAAAGGAAGTTACCCGATTTTAAGGTAATGTCTTCACTTGTGTCCTTTTGTTTTATTTTACTTCTCCAACCCCCTAAACTCTTTTTCTTCAATTATTTTGTAACAACTCCAGTATATTAAATATACTCAGATGTTGTTATAAGAATGATTTTAGCTACACTTACACACACCTACATCTAATGGTTAATGAACATACTGTTTCTGTGGATGGTGAATTTCTGCCTCCCGAAACGATGATTGTTCAACATTTTTCTAACGCCTTCAAAGGTGGCCATTAAGATTACACTATATTTATATATTATATCTAATATGTTTATGTTTTACTTAAGCTTCTGTATTTTTCATTTATGGAATATCTTTATGGTTTCCATTATGGGTAAACGCGATATCTTCATTTAAGGAAGTGCGGACTACCGCCTCCTCAAAGTGATTTGATTCGTTAATACCATATGTGGTACGTATAAAGGATATATTTAATGATATTATATATGATACCATACTGTAATTAAAATAATATTATGTGTCATTTTGT